>CAMAPE010000068.1:1857500-2287500 GCA_945859875.1 Cuscuta europaea | reverse complement strand
TATAATTTTTAGTTATTTAACAAATGAAATATTTTTTTTTTCATGATTCGGGATATTCACCTATTCAACCTATTCAGATAAAATTTAATTAATTTCAGCAAAATAAACCGATTCCACCAATATTAGTATTATCAAACAGACTCTATATTTAGAGTGAGTTTATTTTGCTTTTGCGCCACATTATATATGATTCCGAAAACTAATCAAATTTTAAATTAGAAAAATTACATACCGCTCGTGCATCGCACGGGCTTGAAACCTAGTATGTAAATATAAGTAAGGGAAAATCGCACTTTTAGTCCCTGAAATAGTCACCATATTGAAATGTCAGACCCGTATTTGTGAAATTGTAAATGTCACCCCTCAATTTTCCAAATTGTTGTAAATGTGGTCTTTTGAGGGGTGAAATGTACTCCTCGCCCACATTGTACATTTCACCCCTCTAAGGACCACATTTACATCAATTTGGACAATTGAGGGGTGACATTTACAAACTGAGGAACATAGGTCTGACATTTCAATATAGTGACTATTTCAGGGACTAAAAGTGCGATTTTCCCTATAAGTAAATATAATAAGTAAATGTTAAGTAGATAATAAGTAGATAATAAATATAAGTAGATATAATATATGTATTTATAAGTAGATATTAAGTAGATATAATGTGTGTATTTATAAGTAGATTATATATATATATATATATATATATATATATATATATATATATATATATATATATATATATATATATATATATATATATGAAAAATGAGAATGAATCTGGACCGTTAGATTTGCTTTATGTGAAATTCAATGTGCATTAGATGAAGTTGTCATGTGTAATAAGTGAAATTGAAATGTGCAACACAAAGGATACGATTAGGGTTGTAAACAAATCAAATCGAACCGAATAGTGAGTAATATTATTCGTATTCGTATAAATTGACGAATATTTGTATTCGTATTCGGATATTATTCGAATCTTACGATAGATTCATATTCGATTCGTTTATTGTATTTGAGTATATTCATATTCGAATATTCGAATTCGAATTCCAATTCAAAAATTTTGAAGTGTCAAAAAAATTCACCTATTCAAATTATGACTCATTTTAGGCATTTTTCGATTTTCACAAATGTAGGGTTGTAAACGAATCGAATAATTTTGATCTGATTCTGATAAACCCAAAATACTAAGAATCAAACAACCATAGCAGTTAAGAAGAAGCAGATAGAAAGATATGTCGATATTATACACGAAACTGGTATACCGTATGAAACCCCGCTGCTCTCCCTGGAGAAGGAGAGCAGCGGAAACCCTTCTCTCTATCTCGCCTCTGCGTCTCTAAAGCCGTTTTGGATTGTTAGGGTTCTCGTAAGTTAGCCTCCTTTCGGTTCTCGTAAGTTAGCCTCCTTTTATAGGAGAAGTTGGCTAACTTACGGGTTACAAGGAAGCCCCCGGGCTGATACACATTTGTGGCCCGTATTACACGTTTAATCAATAACTACACAAATACAAAGATAACTAACTAGATTGAACACCATAAAATAATCCTAACAATCTCCCCCTTGGTGATCAATCGTGTTGAATCAGCATTGCATCGCAGATATCTTTGTCTTTGTTGTTATTGAGCTTCCTTTGTCTTTGAACTTGACTTCTGAGGAAGGCTATCTGAAGAAATCCTTGCAATCTCCCCTTTGATGTCTTCTTGAAAATTTGATCTTTGATGCCGGGGGTTGAGGAATCTTCAATATCTTGCATGTAGTCCATGCCTTCCAGAAGTTGCTCTTGATCAGCTTGAATGGGGTCCGGTGGCGCCTCTAGAATGAACGTTCTTATGATTCCAGACGCGCACGGGATTCATCTGCCGTACGAGAGTATCCAACCTTTGTCTCCTCCACAGTGTAGTCTTTTTGACTATTTGGAATGAATGCATTTGAGGAGAACTTGTCGGTGGCACAGCGGAACATAATGATTGTTGATTTGTGAGTGTAGCTGACCATTTGATTTGAGTTGTAGAGATAGCAGAGAAGGTATTGATTTTTGTGATGGAGGAGTGAAGTGTCCCAGAATGATTTGTTCAGTGTTAACAGCATGTGGACCACTCTCCCCCTCATGACGATCTGATGAATCGGGACGCCATGCTTTTATTCTTTTAGTCTGCGGAAATAAAACAAGAAACAAACAGAAAGAGTAAATGATAAAAGCCCCTCGGGGTCGTGTAGACACCCGTTTTCATCATTATAGAGACAAACTCTAAAGCAATGGCCTGAAAATGTTGGTGATTCTTATGTTGCAACAGCAGGACTTCCTTCCAATCATTAGTCTTCATCTGCAATAGACGAGACCTATGGAAGTTCTCGCGGATCTTTGAAGACCTGCAACTGACTCAAAAAGTGCGTCTGTGTCCTAGAAATTTCAAAACATTTGGGAGTGAGGTAACTAGACACGACGTGATCAATGAAAGTTCAAAGGCATGGGACTGAGGCCACTGTAGTCAGTATTGCTTGCCTCGTAAGGAGGTAGTAATGAGAGATGCGATTCCCCGTGAAATATGATTAAACACATGTCTGTTGGGAGACAAGTGAGTGGTCTAAGGGTAGGGTTGTGCATGCGCCGTTTGGACAAAATGCAGCGTCTTCTACCCGGGATCTGAATAAATTCAGTCCTGAACCTGTGGGGATAGTCCAGAGTATTTGAGTGGCTAGGAGTGAATGTTCAATGGATAGTAGGCAGTTGAGGTAGCAGACTTATCAGTGATAATTATTTCCTTGCTCACTTGAGCCTTCTGCTTCCTAATGCTCATAATTTTCACTCACTCACTTGCTCACTCACTCACTTACGCTCGGCTTTGTCCCTTGGGTAGGCTTAGTTGGGTTTAGTAAGCCATAGGGACATGTTCTCTCATTACTTTCTTCATTTTCTCTCTGTACTCCCCCTCAACTGGAGCACTCGGTATGCTTTGTCATTGTTAGGCACCGAGAAGGATAACATTTAACACTCCCCCTAAAATGTTGCATCCTTTGAGAGATTCCTTGCTTTGTCGGTGTAAGGCGCCAGGAGGAGAAAACTGAAACTCCCCCTCAGAATGTGCAAGGTTTGATTGCTCACAGCTCGTCATACCCGCCATGTGTGTGGAGCAATCTGAACAAGTACCACACATGACGGTTTCCCTGAGCTCACCATGTAGAATTTCAGCATATTGATGATCACATAATGTTGATGAGTTAGGGGAGGCTTCAGCAGTTGATTGTTGATTGTTATAAGATGATCGTTGACGCGAGGTTGATTGAATTAGCTACGATTTTCGGACCTCTACGGTGCAGCTTAGACCTTAGGGTTGACACTGAAAGAATTTGAACAGATTTGCCTAAGTTTTGACCTGGACATCGGTGATTTACAATGTTTGTCGGAAAACTAACATTTTGACCTTCAAAGACTGCGAGTGAGGGCGCGTGAGAAAGGGTTCTGGGTCATAGCCCGAGAATTAATGTAGAACTTTTCGTTAGCTTTCCAACAAAAAAGGTTTGCTAAAATCGGATCACCGAGTCAAAAGCTATGGCCAAAACAGTGCGGTGTCGCAGAAAATCTCTAATTTTGAGTTTTTGAGGAATTTCTTCGAAGTTGAGGTTCTCAATGATGAATATCAAGAGCAGGTGGATTTTAAACAAAATTCTAAGGCAATACCTCGAAATCCGAATCTCGAGGTTTAAATCTCGAGATTACAATCTCGAGGTTTAAATCTCGAGATCTTAATCTCGAGTTTGCCTCGAAGAATAATGGCGAAATCCACCTACAAAACAAACCTCAGAATATCGAAATCTGCAGAATTTCAAAATGTTTGGAACCTCGAAAACTTTGGAGTTTCGAAAACATTAGAAAATCGAAAACTTGCTGTTTGAAAAACATCAGAACATCGAACACTTCTAAAAACTTTGATAGGCAGAGATTCATTCAGATATCTAAAAATGTAAAGCTTCGAAGTGTTATGAACATGAAAGATATCAAGTTTAGAAGAAATCAGTGATTCAAGAAACTCCAAACTTTGAAAAATTCAAAACATCGAGAAATTTTGAAAATCTCGAAATCTTCAGAATGTCGAGATCCAAAACATCGAGATCCCAAATGTCGAAATCCCAAAACTCGAAATTCCAAAACTCGAGGTTTCAAAACTCGAGATTTCAAAACTCGAGGTTTCAAAACTCGAGATGTCAAAACTCGAGATGTCAAAACTCGAGATGTCAAAACTCGAGATGCCAAAACTCGAGATGTCAAACTCGAGATGTCAAAACTCGAGATGTACTCGAGATTTCAAAAGTCGAGATGAGGAAATCGAGTCCCTAAATGTCGAGATCCTGCAAAATGAAAACTTCGCTTTTTTAAAATCTGAAACCTGTTCTGAAAAGTCCTGAAGGTCGAGATTCTCCTGTATCAGTTTCAAGTCAAAAACGTTTCTGCAGCAGTGAAAAAAAGGATTTCGAGATCTCAATGTAGAGATCTTCAAAATATAAAAATTGCAGAAAACGAAAAATAAGGTATGCTGCTGGATCGGTTTTGAAAGGCGAGTCCAACAGTATGATTTTTACAAAATTTCGTTCACAAACAAGATTACAGGAGCAAATCTCTACATCAAAGAAAAACAGAAGAAAAGTAGAGCAGTTCTTCGTTAGATCCAAAAAAATCGCAGATAGATCCAACCTGTTTCACGCCTCGGCTCTGATACCAATTGATAAACCCAAAATACTAAGAATCAAACAACCATAACAGTTAAGAAGAAGTAGATAGAAAGATATGTCGATATTATACACGAAACTGGTATACCGTATGAAACCCCGCTGCTCTCCCTGGAGAAGGAGAGCAGCGGAAACCCTTCTCTCTATCTCGCCTCTGTGTCTTTAAAGCCTTTTTTGATTGTTAGGGTTCCCGTAAGTTAGCCTCCTTTTATAGGAGAAGTTGGCTAACTTACGGGTTACAAGGAAGCCCCGGGGCTGATACACATTTGTGACCCGTATTACACGTTTAATTAATAACTACACAAATACAAAGATAACTAACTAGATTGAACACCATAAAATAATCCTAACAGATTCACGATTCGAATTGGAAATTGATGATTCGAATTCGAAATGTTCGAATACGAATTCGAATACGAATCAATTTTATTATTCGAATAAAATTCGAATACGAATACGAATATACATATATTAGATTCGTAAGTTATTCGAATATATTCAATTTGTATATTTATGAATTATAAATATACGATAGTATATTCTATTATATTCTATTAAAAACTCTCTAGCCCAAGGACCAAACTCACGTAGGTCTGCTAAAAAACCCTATCCAAAAAAAGCTTATGAGTTCTCCAATCGACCAACCATAGCCCACATCGTCTTCTCAAAGTGCGCCATCGCCGACAGCCGCTAACTATTCGCTTCAACTTCTTCTCCAAATGTGAGCCATCGCTAACCGTCGGTAATTCGAACCTTCATCGTCTATAATATTCGATTCTAACCATGTTTGGTGTTAGAATCCAGATTAGTTCTATTAGCTCTTCGATTACAGGTTTCTCGACCTCTTGGATTCTCTGGTTTTGGATTCTTCTTGGATTGGACGGTTCCCTAATATTTCTTTTGCTTTGCAGTTCTCAGATTCTTCTTTTACCTGACCTTCTAATTCACCAGGTTTCACATTGGCATTATGTGAAGCTAAATTGTGCATTAGGTGAATTTGAAATGTGCATTAGATGAAACTAAAATGTGCAGAACAAAAGGTACGATGTGATTTTATTTTTGTAAGCCTTATTCTGCACATTTCAGTTTCACCTAATGCACATGTGAGTTTAAATTTTTATTCTGCACATTTAATTATCATCTATTGCACATTGCGGTTTCACCAAATGCACAATTTAGTTCCACATAATTCAATTCAACGGTCCAGATTCGTTCTCATTTTTCTCCTAAGATCCGTTCTTATATATAGGGGCAGGATCCCCTAAAAACACTTTTCTAGGTGAAAAATGTGAACCCCTGGCAGCCGTAGGATATCTAGATCGTGTGGGCACAATTGATAGACATACAATAACCGTTTTTACCGGTCAAATAGTGGGATGAAGGAAAATTAAAGAAATTAAACATCAAAAATTCAAGTGGTGATCGGCAAGAATAAGTGTTAGACGTACAGTTAGGATTGGTTTTTAGTTTTCATGGGAGGGAGTGTTTTTATGTGATCTATAATCTATATATATAGATTAAATGAGAACAATGTTTAACGTGAGAACGTGAGAACACCACATTTACCCCAACGTGTTTCACAACGAAGCTTGTATATTGGACATTGTCACAATATTTACCAAAATGCCACCGTGTTATTTAATATAGGCTTAATTCGATCAAATTGAAAATGTGCAATAGAATAGCTTCATTGTGCACCACATTGATTTAAATGTGACCGTTCTCACATTAAGCATCGATCTCACTATAACCGCACCCCCTACACACACAAATATATATATATATATATATATATATATATATATATATATATATATATATATATATATATATATATTAACCTGGTCGTCAAACCACCAAAATCAGTGGAGCAAATGTCGGGTAACATTTGCCATGTTTTATTAGAAAAAAACTTAGAAAGAGTACAAAAGAAGAGGGGGACCAAGCCAAAACCTCTCCACAAACGAATAGTGCTTGAAACCTAAGATAAAATATAAGGAAACAAAATAGAGTCCAGATAAAGGGCCCCTCGTAGTATATTTGGCAACAGGTCCTCGGGCCGCCATCAAAACGGGGCCTCCCAGCCCAATTGAGCTACTATGTAAGCCACTTTGTTGCATTGGGCCGGAATAGGCCCAACTGCACTCACATAATCATGTTGGGCCAAGTAGACCGAGCTCCGCCCCAACAGGTTCGTATAAGACAGTTCAGCTTCCACCTGCGACAGCTGAAAACTCTCTCCCCACTCCAGAGCCTTCCGGAAAATGCTCTCCATCTCCTCCTAGCTCGTTGAAGACCCACTGAGTGGGAAGCCATCCACCGCTACCGCCGCTCCCTGGTGATCTCTCAAGATATAGCCTGCCGAAGACTTCTCGTATTGTCTTAATATCACCCAACTAAGCTTCATACTGTTAGTATATATGTCCTAGCGACAATCACGTTTTAGAGATATATGTACTTGATCACATTCAGTTTTATATATTTGATATATACGGTATTACACATTGATGATTAAGTATTTCGATTGTCAATATCTTATTCAAAATTGTGTTCTCTTGGACTTATGTTGTCAATAAGTAAGTGAGAGCTTATATGATATAACATAAGGTCCTAAAATAGCCCCAATCAATGATCAAGAATGGAATATTGATGATATGCAATAAGATTGGTATGTGGACTGATGTACCTTGACCATGACCAACGCTTGCACTCCAATCGGGGTAGATACGACATGTGTTAGGTGCATCACGAAGCACATGGAGTAGTAGTTGAGCCAAGAAAAGATTCATTCCTCATAATAGATTAAGAGAGAACATTCTACCTCTCATATTTAGATGGATAATAAAGTCATTGGACAATGCAAAGATATATTCGTTTTGGATATCGAATATGATCGTTATGGATCATCTAGAAAGATTGAGAGATAGAAACTAAGTTATTGGAATAGACACAGTATCATGTTCTAGACTTAGTTGAATGTTCGTTGAATGAAAGGACCGTATCACTATGAGCTCTATATTATAGGGAGTTTGAATAGTCCTCACAAACGTCCTTATATATTAAGATTGTCTGGTAAATCGTCTAGGGATTCTGCTAAGACTTTAATTTGATTAGTGCTTAATATGTAAGACCCTATGGGTCACACAACAAGTGATTATACCTTTCGATTAAATTGCTAGAAGGAGTTAAATTTTATTAATTGGATTAAATAATATTTAATTCGTAGTACTGGAAATGGATTAAATATTAATTAGATTAAACATATTTAATTCATGAAGTTGAAGGAGGGTTCTATTTGATAGAATTAATTAAGTGAAATAAATTAGATTTATTATACTTAATTAAGATGTATTTATAATTAAGTTGATATTTTCTTTTAATGTATTTTGAGATTAGATTAAAAGAAAATCAAAATAATATAATAATAATAATAATAATAATAATATGTAAAGAGTAAAGGTAGGGTGGCGGCTAAAGCCACTCCCTAACCTTTCTCTTGATACTATTTTATTATTACTACGATTATTTATTATACTTAATTAATAAATAAAAGAAATAATATTTAATATAAGGGTAGAAAGTGGCGTGCAGCCACTTCTCCCTTCTTATTAGTTTATTTATTTTATTTATTTGTTTAATTAATGGGGGGCATTGGGCCTACTTAGACTAGAACTCATTAATTAGGAAGACTTTCATTGTGATTGAGAAACTAATTTAGAACTAGTATAAATACATCCTCCTCCTTCATTATTTAGAGATCAGTTTTCTAGATTCATTATTACTAGTTTATTTCTCTGCGAAGAGATTTCCTAACCTTTCTCTATGGGAGATCTAACCGTTCGTTCAGAAAGGAGAAATCATGTGGATACCTAAGGTCAAGGATTATCACCGCTAGGCTGGAAGATCCGTAAGTTCTAACTCAGATCTGTTATTATTATCATATTCGTTGTTTTGTCATAATGAGAGAAGATCTGTTTGGGAAAATTTTAAACTTCAGCTGCTGTACTTTCGAGGTACGTTACATCAATTTCCTAACACATACGCCCTATGGGAGGTTTGGTCCACCTCCAAATCCGGGGCTTTTCCAAGCCAAAACGTTCAGGTAATAAGCTAGCTTCCCTAATTCTCGAGCTTCCCCATAAATTATCATTTGCGTAGCACCAACTAACCATGAATTTTATAATTTGTGCAATAATTAACTGAGAATCTGGAACTACCCCTTTCCAAGTAGCATCCCAGTAAGCCTTCCAGATATGCCAGACAATTACTCCAGGCAGCACTACGATATAGGAAGCATCCAAGGTCTTGCCTCTTCCTGAAATCAGCCATTTCCGGATTTGAGACTTGATCTCGCTAATTTGTCTTTCTTGCATTTGCAGAGAGCTGTCAAAGAAATTCCAGACTGCACGAGCAATGGAACACCCAAGGAGAACATGGTCCTGGGAAGCAGTATCTGAAAAACAATAAGGGCAAACAGAAGGATAAATGGTGCTGAATCGTACCAGCGGTTCCGTGAAGGGTAGCCCTTTGTGCCAAAGAAGCCTTAGGAAGATTTTGATCTTAGGCACCTGCTTTTATGCCAAATGTAAGAATAAGTTAGCCCCCCCCCTGCATGATGGCCTTGTAAGCAGATTTGGTAGTGAATACCCCACCCCCTCCCTTGTATGCTTCCATTTGATGGGGGTTTGACCTCTGTCAACCAATTGCTCTGCCTCTTGGTTGATCTGGCAGATTCTCCCCCAGGTTGGGGAGTCAAGAGGCTTAAACTACCCCAAATTCCTCCTCCCATATTTACTTCTCATAAAACCGGCCCATGTAGATACCCCAGTTTGAAACTCCCACAAGAGTTTTATAGCTGAAATTTTTTGAGACTGCAAAATTGACCTGATACCCACCCCTCCATCCTCGATAGGTCTACACATCTTTTTCAGAGAAATCCAGTGATGCTTGGGCTTATTCTCCTTGAAACCCCAAAAGAAGTTTGATTTTTTTTGTTAATGATGTGTATGGCCGAAGGTGAGATGCCTATAACCGCAAGTATATGTAACAGGATAGAGCTTAAAACACGCTTAATCAGAACTAGCCTCCCCCCAGGATAACAACTTTTGTCCCCAAGACAGTAATTTATTATCAAAACTCCGAATTAGCTCCTTAACGTGAGCTAAACGAGTGGTGCCTTTGTGAATCTGCACCCCTAAATATTTAAAAGGTAGCTTAGTATTTTTCATCCCCAACTCATGTTTGATACGAGCAATTCTGCCTGCCGTAGTGTGTTTGCCCGCCACAAAACAGCTCTTATCCTTGTTAATTAGCTGCCCGGTTGCTTTTTGATATAAATGAATGAACTTATTAAAGTTTCGTATAGATTTTGCAGACCCATTAAGAAAGATCATCAGATCGTCTGCAAAAGCTAGATGAGAAACGTTAAGAGCTCTTCCCATATTAAAAGCCCCAATACTCCCCTGTAGAATCAAATCTTTATACCCCCTAGAAAGAGCCTCTGACATTATAATAAACAATAGAGGAGACAGGGGGTCCCCCTATTTTACCCCTCAGTGTGGCTTAAAAAACCCATAGGAAACCCCATTGATGATAATAGAGATATAGGTGGACTGTAGATTACCCATAATAATCCTCCTGAACCGCTCTGAAAAACCAAACTTCTCCAAGATAGCATCCAAGAAACCTCAGGCAACCCTATCAAACGTCTTAGCCATATCAAGCTTGATAACCAAATTGGAGCCATGCACCTTCTAGTCAATATGATGTAATACCTCAAAATCCGTCAACACTTGATATTGAATCTCCTTCCCTTTCATGAAATCTGCTGATTCGTTGGAGACGATTCTAGGCAATAGATTGGCCATGCTAGAAGCAATAATTCTGGTATTGATCTTACTTAGAAACGTAGAGAGGCAAATAGGTCTAAAATCTCCAAAAGAATTTGGATTTTTTCCTTGGGAATTAACACCATATTCACACTCTCAACCCCTTTAGGAATAGCCACTCCCAAAAAGAACTCATGCACTACCATCACTATATCTTGCTTAATAATCTCCCAACAACCCTTGTAGAAAGAACCTCCAAACCCATCCGGTCCAGGAGCTGCTTCTTCGCTTAATCCCCAAACTGCATCTCTCACCTCCAACTCATTAGGCAACATAATTAGTCCCATGTTCTCCTCCTCAGACACTAACTTGGGAATATGTTTAAGGACTTTGTCATCTGAAGAGGTAGGTTCAAAATGGTAAAGATTTTCGAAAAAACGCACTGCCTCCTCTCAAATCTCCCGCGAATTGTAAATCCAATCCCCATCTTCATTCTTTATAGCCCGAATAAATTGCTTCCTTGTTTTGTTTTTCACCATAGCATGAAAGAATTTTGAATTGGCATCTCCCTCCTTAAGCCACTTTATATTAGCCTTCTGCCACCAAAAGATGTCTTTCTGCTTGACTTTTTTAAGCAAAAGGGCCTGTTTATGATGGCAAAGTACTCTAGTCTCCTCGGTCGGGTCATCCTCAAAAGCCTTTTCTGCAACCAGTGCTTCTTGTTCAAATTTTTTAACTTCCCCAAAGATATCTCCAAAAACATCTTTGTTTCAAATTCGCAAGTCAGCTTTAAGTAAACGGAGCTTGAGGCACATCCCACACATCCCCCCAATCCTAGGGTATTCTTCCCATTTTGTTTTCACAAAAGCAAGAAAATCCCTATTAGTAAACCACATGTTTTGAAAATGAAATTGCGACGGTCCTCTGACCGCGGGCATCTCACAGATGAGCATGATAGGGCAATGATCAGAAGAAGCTTTGCTCAAATGTTGAACGTTAACATTCTCAAAACCATCCAGAAAAACTTGATTTACCAAGTATCGGTCCAGCTTTTCCCAAATCCTTCCATTTGACCGTACACCCATCCAAGTGTATGTGGAACCAAACATAGGGAGTTGCATGAGCTCACACGCCTCAGTTTACTCCTAGAAATCTAACATATCCCCCATTCGCGGCGCCGAAGGCCCTTTATATTCAGTAGGTGAAGCTACAATATTAAAGTCTCCTCCTAATAACCATGCACCTCTATCATTCTAAGCAAAACTTCTCAAACCCTCCCAAAGTTGCTCCCGCTCAGTACATGTGTGTTTTCCATATACTGGAAAAAAGAGAAGGAGAAATCAAGAGGAATATACATCACCTTAATCATCATAAATTGATCTCTATCCACAATAGAGATTACGTCAAAAACCGTAGTGTTCCACATAATCCAGATCTTATTTGTAGCTGACATGGACAATTTTGTAAATCCCAAACTATTTAAATAGACACTTCCATTTGATGAGTTAACGATAGGTTCGATGATAGTAACAAAATTAATAAAGTACTGCCTAACAAAATGATGTAGTCTTGGGCAAGCGGAAACAAGACCACTCACATTCCAAGTGAGCATTTTCATAAAGAAACCTCGGAAGAGCCTTCCATGTTGTTCCTCTTGGCGCCAACCGGGTTGTGACTGATCGAGGAGGAGCCTCTTTGATTTTTCTCCGACCTACCACCCCCAACACTTTCGCTTGTTCAGTTTCCATCAAAGCCACCTTCTTTTTTATTTCACCACAAATAGATTTCTATATGTCTACAGTAATCACATCAATATCAACATGTTCCCCATCTGAAACTACCCCTTCCACTACTATTTTACTCCCTACATTGAAATCATTTCCTTCCTCAAAGGAAATCAACTTGGTGACATCACTTGATGGCTTGATATTAACACATTCCCCCAACCCTACTGCCTCCAGCATGTGTCCTTCCTCCTCCTCCAAAATTTGATCTTTCTCAACCCTCTTCTCTACGTCATCTACAACCGTAGCCAACTCTTCTTGATGGCTCACTGCCTCAACTTCAACGGCAGCTGCCTTCACCGGGTCTCCTTTGTCAGGATTACCCCGAATCCCTTGAGAACTATCAAATTTCTCATTTTCTGTCACGACAACCACCTCCTTGCCTACAGATTCTGGAACTGTCGCTTTCTCTGATTTGACTCTATTTCCTCCTTCCCAAATAATTAAAGTCGAGCCTATCTCTCTACGCTTAGAAGATTCAACCTTATCTTTATCTCCCAACACCACTTCTTTGCCCTTATTCTTCCGCGAGACTTGAACCCATTCTTCAGAGGATTTTTTCTCATGTTGGTGTGGTTGTTTAGTCAAAAGCTTTTTGGGTGCTGGCATAACGAATCCCCCTTCCACACGCATTCTAGGAACACCGCATTCCTCCTTAGTGTGTCCCAGCCTACATCATTTGGTACAATAGCTGGGCATATCCTCATATGTCACAGCTTGTAAAATTTCCTTGCTACCATTCATAATAAGAATTTTTGAGGGAATCTCTTGTAACAAATCCAACTCCACACAAACCTTTGCAGTGGATGGTCTCGATAGGTTTGCTGTTGCAGCATCCACCTTAAGGGGCTTGCCAATCATCTCTGCAATGGAAAAAAAGTGCTATTTTGTCTTGCAAATGTAGTGGAAGTCCATCCAATGTGATCCACACCGGTACAATAGGGGATTCGACTTCCAGCCGAAAATACGGCGTCCACCTTGTAACCCTCATTCGGAACCCACGAATACTCCAAGTTTGACGCACCCAGCATCGCTGGAAATCTTCATCAGATCCAAACTTGAGCAGAATATGTTTTTGATCCAGCAGCCCTAATGATATGGATCCATGAGCGAATCGTCGCCATTGCAGGCATCCCTCTAACAAAAGATCCAACCAAAGCAAACTTGTGCTGAGCCGCCAAGGTAGCCACTTCCTCCTCCGTGAAGCAGATAGCGGGCATACCCCGATACCTAAAAGGTTCCTTCAATGGGATGTCCTTGTTGGCCGCTAGAACTTCCGCAAAAGAACGTACTGCCGCTCCCGACCCTCCTGCCGGGGCGACCCATGCTGTTGGCGCAACCATGCTGCCTACATCGCCAGAGCTCTCACGCTAGGGTTTTTTTTATCATAAATAATTCCAGATAATAAATATATAAGTAGATATAATAATTGTATAACTAATTTAAATAGATATGAATAATATGATATGTATATTAATAGGTGTAGAGAAAATGAGAAAATTGGAGAAGAATAGAAGATGAAGATGGAGAATTGGAGATGATTAAAGAGTATTAGAGAGTAGGAAGATTTGGACAATATGTGTAGAATTTTTTTTAGAAATTAGAAGTATTTATAGTTTTTTTACCCGAGCCCCACCCCCACTCCCTAAACCCACCCAACCCCAACCCCAGGAGTCCATGGACACCCTACATAGCCTTTATTAACGATTTAAAAAATAAAATAAAAATGTGACCGTTGGCCTAGACCGGTCCTGAACCGACCAGACCGGTCACCATTTCATTGGACCCGTAGCCTGCCCCCCAAACCCCATTTCGAGCCCCAACGCCCAATCCCTGGACCGGTCAGCCGATCCGGTACCGCACAATGGCGGTCTGGGCCAGGTTCCAGGCCGGTCAGAATTGGATCGATCCATCCCTAGAGACAAGCGTTTAGTGAAATCGAAACGTCCTAACCGATTATAGAACAAGGTTGAGCGCACAACCTCATGGAGGAAGCAACACCGATCACAGAAGCAGGAGTTCCAAAAACTAGGAGATTTATGCAACCCTTCTCTATTGTTGCTTAATTTTTTTAACAAATACGGAGTACTTATTTACACACATAATTATATTTGATAATGTGGTATGTATATTCAATTTTTTCTTTACTTTATTAATAATATGTATCTTAGATATAATCTTTTTATGATTCAACAAATTCAATTAATTCATCCGCTTCAACTAGAATTTAATCATCAACTTCAGCACAATCAATCAATTCAACCAATATCAGTGTTATCTGTTATCAAACAGAATCAAAAAGTAGATGTGTGATTGCCCAGCACTACGAAGGTAGTTGAAATTTCCATTTTCAGAGCACTTGAGGAAATAAAAGAAAACTGTGGATAGCATTCGAGATGAAAAAGGATGACCTTTTTTTTACCATGTCAATTTAAGAGTGCTTGTGATGCAAAAGTAGAGGGAGGCAAAGTCCCAACTTGATATATTGATCCTAGGCATGGACCGGGACCAAGGCGGGCCAAGGCGGGCTCCAAAAATTTTTTTTTGGGTATTTTCGAATTAATTCTAACCCCCCATCCCCAAACCCCCACCCAAACCACCCAACTCCACCCACCTAGCAAGCAACCCCCTGTCCCCCCATCCCTCCCGGTTTGGGCCCCCAATCATGGTACCGGCTGACCGGGCCAGGTCAGGCCTGCACAGTACCGGGCCGGGTCTCGGGTCAGGCTGACCCGTCCCGATCCATTCGTACTTGATCCCATGAAAGAAGCCAAAAAGGGAACCTCATGTTCTAATTTTCCAACATGTTAAAAGCTTTTTCTGTTTATAATGTTTGACTCGTGATAATGTAAACTCTTCCCTAATAACACAAAAATTAGTTTTAGTAATTACAATTTACATTTCTAGAAACTATCCTAAAAATTCATTGGAACCGCAAACACAAATTTGAATAAAACAAAATACTAGCACAAAATACTAGAGATTATGTAAATGTGAAATTACTCTAGGAATTGTAAAGGTGAAGTTTATTTAGGAAAAAGGAATGATAAAAATATAGTCACTTTGTTCTGTAGATGGGATAGATGACCCTAAAATCTCTGCTCTGTCACCACAACTGGCTGAGTTTCAGCATGCTTTATACCCAGGTAAGGACCGCTTCTAACAGCTTCCTCAAGCTATGAAAACATCACCAAGATTGTCTTATCACACAATTAGGCAAATGAGAAGAAAAAAAACTCAATTGTTTCCTATTGAAACGAATTGGCCAAGATCCAATGTGCAAGCAAATAGTCTAATGTTTATTATTTCGTCCAAGTAACAAGCAGACAAAAAAGTTTAATCCCCAATTTATATACTCCCTTCTTCGGTGCAAACGAGTCAAACCGCTCATGAGCTAGTCATGAGCCGTTTGGTCAAAACTCGACTTGAGTTCGGTCAAACTTGAACTTGGGCAGTAAGCAACCGAGCCAAGCCTGAGCTCAACTATTTTAACTCGTGAGCTTGCAAGCCTTAACATATACGCTCTATGTATTCTTTTGTTTGCTACAATTTCCCTTTTTCATAAGTTTTCCTTAAATTATTTTTCATACCTTTCCACCCTCTCCTTTTCCTAAACTATTCATTATCCATGCTACTTTTCTCTTAAATATTGTGTCAAACCCTATGGTAGCAAACAATAGAATATGAAGGGAGTATACATACATATACACACACCCACACATTATATCTCTTTATTTATGTTTATTTTTTATATATTTCAAAATTTAAATGATAGTAAAATAAGAGGTAAAAATGCCAGTAAAGGAGAGAGGAACTAATAAAAATGAGAACAATAAAATACAAATATTATATATTATTTATTTGCGTGTATAAATATAATATTAATAATTTTGAAAATAGAAACTTTATTTTTAACTCAAGTATTGAATTTGAGTTAAAAATTCATACACGCAAATAAATAATATCTAATATTATTAACTTGAGCTGAACTCCAACCGAGCCCAAGTCGAGCTCGAGCCAAAATTATTAGGCATGTTTCAGCTCAAGCTCAAACTAGTGCATTCTTAATTTCTTATCAAGCCCAAGTTCAAGAATGATCAAGTTCGAGCTCGTTTGCACCACTACTCCCTCCATCCCAGAGAATCCCATTTTACCATTTTAAGTGTCTCCAACTGATAATCCCATTTAATCATATGGAAAAATATCTAATGTCAGTCCATTTTAACCTTCTTTATATTTTTTGAATTTCCAACTTTACCATCCTATTATTGGGTAAGAGAAACTTACGAGCAAAGCAAAATCTACCATGCTGTAATCTTCATATAATCCTAACTGCTATTCAAACCACCTCACCAGATCAAACACCGAGTTCAACATCTGATCTTTGAGAACCCAAACCCTAATCGACAAACAAAAGACTGACTACCTCAATCTTCCAGGAAAGAAACTATTCGCAGATAGAGGGCCAAGTTGTTCAGTTAAGATGGAGACAGAGGCAAGAAGTCACTCTGTTCGGCATAGATTATGAGGCTAGGCACCATGGATTAAAATATGTGCTGAAAGTGGGCTCTTTGATCTAGACAAAAGCAACATGACAAAGGGGCAAACGAACTATTCTGGCATTCCTGAGTTGAAGAAAAGACGGAAATTGGAGATTTTGAGTGAAATGGAACAAGAGGTTATAGAGGATGGATAGGTTAAAGATAGGGGGTGAAGAGTTGAGCTGGGAGGAGTGTGATGAGTAGGTCAGGTCAAGAAAATGAGGATGGAGAAGAATTATGTGATGAGGGTAAAGCTGAATTTTAATACCTTCTATTAATTTTTGTGCCATAAAGTTTGGGACTATATAGGAAGGAGCATTTATACAAGAATGCACCATCACCAACACGACTTTTTATTAGCCATAAAAGCTGTACTGGATTTCTGATGGGTATAAACATATAATAATTTTGAGATCATGAAAAGTGTACCTTGATAGCTAAACTACAAAGTGAAGGGTCACTAATTAGTTTACTAGAGGTGAAAGCCTTGTATATTGCCTGGCAACACTTATGTCGAGCTTCCATACCTAAAAAAAGGTAAACAATTTCTAAATATGTTAATGATTAGAAACATCTTAGTATTATTCACCATAACCCGATTTAATGTAGCTTATATATACACCTATCTTTTGGGTTTCCGTATATGTGTTAGTCACAATATCTACAGTTTCTTTTCGATAGAGGATCTCCATCAGGTACCATGGTCGAACCACCAACCCTGTGATGACTCGATAGCCCTATAAGTTTGAGAGTTGAGATTAAAACGAGTTAGACACATCTGAGAGTTGAGATTAAAACGAGTCAGACCCAATCATAAAATTGATCTGAGAATTACACGATCTTATACTCTATTTATTTTTACTTGCTTTACTACTCTTTTTTACTGAATTTAAGAATGAATTGCAGGGATAGTCAGTACTATAGAAAAAGTGAAAACGCACAAGTATAGATGATAAAGAAGGAAACAGAAAATTAAAACGTAAAGGGTATTTGTGTCTTTTGAATTTTGATACATTTATATTTCCAATAAATAAAAGTGAAACAAGTAATAATTAACCTTCATTGAAGGAAAGTGGAGCATGTAGAAATACATAGTACAAAAAAAATATAAGGTGGGGGCTAAGAAATACAAAAGTTGGAAAGAATGGGAGAGTGTCATGAGTAGGTCGGGAGGGAGTAAACACAAATATTTGAGTATATTGTTAGGAAAGAATGAATATAACAACAGCTTTCACCACAAATAACAACTAAAAGCTAAAACCACTCTAGGAGTTATCTGCATAGTACATGCATCAATAGATTTGTAAAAGGCACCATACACAATGTAGGAAAAATAACAATGTGCTAAAAATCGTTGAACATGAGCACAAACACCTTGAAAGCTCATCCATATCATGCATATGATACTAAGATCTTGTAGAGATATTAATCAAATCAGATTGTACATACGAGATGTAATTTGACATTTTGATATCAAGAGCTATGCAAGGCCACTTTCTATAAGATTCACAAAATAAAAAAAACACACAGAAGATGAATACCGAATCAATTTCTATGCAACCAGAAATGATGTACTCACAGCAAGACGCATTTCTGAATCCTGTTGAAGAATTGAGAAGAGAATGCCCTGCCACAAGCAAATCTTCACTAATTGATCAAATTATAATGCAGTTAACGGTGAACCTAAAGGCAATAATCATAATAAAGCTAACTTTCTGTGTTTAAAGAAAGACCCAAGGACATAATGAAAGTGCAATTATGATCACTTGGTTTTAAGATACATGTAATATAGCAGCACTATGTGATTCAACAATATACATAACTATTTGAGCTGGAGGCCAAAAAAAGTATGCCGGCTAGGACAAGAATAGTGCATAAAATTAGCATTTTTTTTGTCTTATAACCAAGCAATATTTTGTGTATGTAAAACGAAATAAAACATTTACTAACCGCAGCGGTCAATTTAGGAGTCCTCGATGATGTCTCATAGATCAAACATCGTAGTGACTGTTCCGCATCGCTATCTAGCAATACGTCATTTCCAGAACGACTCTCCCCAACAATGTTTCCAAGGGCATGCAGTGCAGCCTATATCATGCATTTATTAAAACGAAGTCTTAATTTGTATCAAAAGCTTCCCCCGTCAAGGACAGAAGACAGACTAAGGGTTTTATGCTTGAAAAAAACAAGGGTTCTTACCAGCTGTATACCATGTTGTTGGTGATCAAGAGCAGCATTAATAACATACCTTCCTGGAGAAGGTGAACTTGAGAGTAGCAAAGCTGCTCCTTTGTTGGCTGCAGTACCATGTAATAGGAAACTAGTAATGAGTTTTCGTAATAATTAAAATAAACGACAGGAGGTATTTTCCTTTATAAACCCTCTAGCAACAAGGCTCCCCCTGCAAGCATCTACTTTTATGAGAATTTGAAAAAAGAAATTACTATAGTTAATAAATGGCCTGTAATATACTGTTTCAATAATGCATAATGACAAACAATGTCTTGGTTTTATCAAAGGAAAATACTTTACTTACATGAACCGATTTGACCCAATGCTTCAAGTGCACATTCACTTTCATCGGCATTTTCACTTTCCAGTAAAGCAAACCTCCTGTCGATGGCTGAAATGACATTTCTATAACCTACACAAAATAAAATTCTCAATTAATAGCCACTTGTAGTTATTATTATAAGATAACTATAAGATCAATGCAAGCATTCCACTTAAAGAGTGCAGCTTTCCAAAATCACTGCCTACATATTTCAAATGAGAAACATAACTGCTCAAGGGAGTCAAGGCTTTTGATGCGTCTTAAATGGACAATTTCTCATGCTAGCGATTTTTTCTTGAAAGAATTGCATAAATATTACTTATGGAGTTTGCATAGACAAAAATATGACCAATTTACATTTGGACAAAAATGTGACCATTTAAAATATCTTTCCTTTCTTCCAGGCCAACCAACCCGTCGATCTCTCTTCCCACGCCCCGAGTCGTCTTCTCTCCTCACACGATCTCCCTTCCTCTCTGAACAGGGTTGGAGGCTTCTCTCATCGCACGGCCATGGCGTCATCCTCTCCGGCACTCCAAGCCACCAGTCCTCTCTGCTGCATCTCGACGGAGGTTCGTAGACCTTCTTCAGGTCAGAGACGACTACCAAGTGACCAGCCCACTATTTTCCTTCTTCTCCTTTCTTGACCGCAAATCACTGCCTTGCCTTACTGTCGGGATTCCAGATCGATTTTGGGGGTTTTCCTTCCTATTTTCAGATCTGAGTTCCAGATCGAATTTGGCTGGGGCGAGGCTGGAAGGTAGGGCGAGACTTGAGGGGCTGTGGTGCGGCATTGTAGGGTGTGGCCAGGGTGCGTCGTTGCTGGGCGGGGCTGGGGGAGGGTGCTGTGGGGCTGGGGAGATGAGACTGGGGCCAGAGAGATGGGGGTCGGGATGGGGGCTGGGGAGGGGGCTTAGGGGATGGGGAGGTGGCTGGGGGCTGAGGAGGTGGCTGGGGAGGTGACTAGGGGCTGGGGAGCCAAACTGGGGGTGGGGCGATGGTTGGCGGTGGTAATCTGCGGTGATAATTGGCGGCGGCGGAACTAAGGCGGAGTAGGCTGGGGATGGGGCTGAGGGGACTGCGAGCAGCAGGGGAGGGATGGGGAGACAGCGTGTCACTATGCCGGAGTCGGTGTGTCATTGTGGCTGGAGTCGGCGTGTCACTGTGGCCGGTGGGCGGGCGGTAGACACCGTGGAATGGAGTCGCTATGGTATTGTCACTGTAAAATTATCATTGTGGTGTTGTCACTGTAAAATATCATTGTGCTGGTGTCACTGTAAAATTGTCACCATAACATCGTCACTGTAGCAGGCTGTAATTGTCTTATTAGTACTTTCAGTCACAATTTTTTGGAAAATTAAATAATGGTCACTTTTTTGTCAATTATCCACTTATTAGTAATATTCAGGTCAAAACCCCCTTTTTCTTTATATTTGTTGAAAAAGATCCTGAGAAATAATAGGTATGTTTTCTATTGGACTGAGATTTGTTGGTCTTGTCTGATCTGATCTCGTCTGTTTAAATCTGATATGGTTTGGTCTGGTCTGAGCTGGTTTGGTAAACGTCTGGTCTCCATGTGCTTTATAATTGTTCAAGTCTGGTCTGATCTGGTCTGTTTAAGTCTGGTCTGGTCTAATCTGTTTAAGTCTGGTCTGGAACTGAAAACAATCCAAAAGAAAACATCCTAGGAACTAAATACCTTTTCACCCGGTTTATGTATACGTTACAGATGCATTTTTGTGGAACCAGCGGGAAGTTTAATTAGAACAGTTTAATTAGAAGAGGGGATTTACCCTGATGCTATTTTTATATTTTATGTATTACTTCCTATTAGGAATAGAAGTATTAGAGGTTACAGTTTATATTAGATTAGAACTCCTATTAGGAATAGAAGTGTTAGATGTTATAGTTTCTGTTAGATTAGAACTCTATCATGTAAAGGCAGAATGCCTATTTATATTCCGTTTTCAGCCTTAATAAAATCATTGATCATTAGAAGAATTAATCCCAGAGAGAAGTCACGGACTTCCCACCTTCCCCTGCGCTCTTCCAGCCACGAGCAAGAAGAGGAGTAACCCTAGCAGGCAGGTTACCATC
This sequence comes from Cuscuta europaea, assembly GCA_945859875.1. Classification (NCBI taxonomy): domain Eukaryota; kingdom Viridiplantae; phylum Streptophyta; class Magnoliopsida; order Solanales; family Convolvulaceae; genus Cuscuta; species Cuscuta europaea. The sequence continues at coordinate 2,265,962 of CAMAPE010000068.1, read as the reverse complement.
TCAACCGGGTACCCTGCTACCCCAAGTCGTCCCTGGACCCATTCTCAGTCCAAGAACCCTAACAATTTGGTATCAGAGCCGTCACGATCCATGGTGCCACAGAATGATGATTTAACCACCATGATGAAGGATAAATGGAAACCACAGTATGTGAAGATGGAATTTCCTGTGTTTGATGGCACCTACGACCCTACCAGTTGGTTGAAAAGGTGCGAAAAATTCTTCTTAAACGAAGAAACTTCTAGTGTTGCAAAGATGAATATGGTCTCATTCCACTTGATAGATAATGCACAACTGTGGTTCGATCGGATGATAGTGGAAGAAGGAGAAGTCAACTTGGAGAGGTTTAAAGAACTCTGTCTGGAGCGCTTTGGGCCCCCTTTGAGTTCTAACCCGATTGGAGATCTTAAACTTCTGATGCAGATCGAATCAGTTGATGAATATTGTGCCCAATTTCAGAAGGCCTTAGCAAGAACTTCACAAATACAGTCCACCCGTCAGATTGCTTTGTTTGTCGCCGGTCTCCATCCCCACTTACGGGCTGATGTGGAGATAGCAAAACCAGGCAAGGCAACCTGGGTTACGCAATGAACCTGCATGGACATTGGAAGCAAGGCAAACACTTATGCTTGCACCTGTAAAAGTCTCGCGTACTACAACAGATATGAAACAACGCAGCCCTCCATAGCTTAGACAAACGCTTATGACAACAAAGACAGGAAATCCCATTGTTAAGTGACTCGCGAAGGATGAAATGGCAGAAAGATGAGCAAAAGGGCTATGTTATAATTGTGATGAACAGTGGACGACGAATCACCGATGCAAAAAGCTTTTCTTGATCGAGATAGAAGATGAGCACGAATAAGATGATGGCTTCCAAGACTTGGAGTTGTCTGCCAACGCTATAAGTGGAAGTATTAGTTCAATGGCAAGGCAGCACACCAGACAAGGCCACTTGGGAACCGTTTGACACTTTTATCACTGCTTATCCAGGATATGAGCTTGGGAACAAGCTCAGTTTCGAGGGAGGGAGTGATGTTACGGATGCATTTTTATGGAACCAGCGGGAAGTTTAATTAGAACAGTTTAATTAGAAGAGGGGATTTATCCTGATGCTATTTTTATATTTTATTCATTACTTCCTATTAGGAATAGAAGTATTAGAAGTTACAGTTTCTATTACATTAGAACTCCTATTAGGAATAGAAGTATTAGATGTTATAGTTTCTATTAGATTAGAACTGTATCATGTAAAGGCAGGATACCTATTTATATTCCTTTTTCAGCCTTAATAAAATCATCGATCATTAGAAGAATTAATCCCAGAGAGATGTCACGGACTTCCCCCCTTTTTCTGCGCTCTTACTGCGCTCTTCCAGCCACGAGCAAGAAGAGGAGTAACCCTAGCAGGCAGGTTACCACCTCAACCGGGTACCCTGCTACCCCAAGTCGTCCCTGGACCCGTTTTCAGTCCCAGAACCCTAACAGTATAGTTGTATACCCATTTGATAGGTCTATTTGGCTCACCTTATGACCCAACATCCTGCCATTGTTCTAACGCAACTTGCTCCTTTTTTGTTCATCATTGGTGATTTCATTTTTTTAAACACCAATACACCATAATTCACAGCTTCACATGACCTTTTAAGGGAAATTAAACATGCAAAGACTTTTGGAGTTTTGCATGCAAGCATAAAGAAAGAAAGAAAAAAAAGAAAGGGTCTGTATCTTACTGGATTCATCAATGAACACAAATGCATTGTCATTTGATAGCAACCTTCCTGTTATTGTCAATGCTCTACATCTCAAGATTGAATCAGTGGAGGCATTGCTACAGAATAAGAGAAGAGACTCAAGAGACAACAAAAACTCATGGTAAAACAAAATAACATCTAACCTATATCACTAAAGAAAGTATAAGGGAAGCACCAGCGAGCCTCCATAACTAGAGTATTGTGTAAATGAACTCAATCACTAAACTACCCCAAAGAAAGAAAGAAAGGCACAATGAATAAAAATTGCCGCAAATGTACCTAATTACTGAACTAAGTAGATGAAGAAGTGTAGTCCTCGACAAGAATTCCATGCAATGCTGAACTTCAGCCAACTTCATTCATCAATTACATGTCGAAAGAACACATTAAAGATAAATGGGGAATTTGTTGATTGAGTATTCGAGTCAAACTAATGTATAGATCCCTTTAGTCTTGCTAGAGGTGCTCTAAGTGTGTTTTACAAAGTAACTTATTGTAAAGTTAGCATGTACAGATACAACGATATGTAACACCTGGGATGACATGAAAAAATGCATATCTCAAATGAAGCTATAAGGAATGGAACTAAATATGACATGACATGTAAAAGGCAAACCTCATATAGAAGTTCTAATGCGCTTAGTGTTACAAGTGTATCATTAGCATTCCTAACTTCTTTCTCCAACAAGCTAAGAAGATTAGCACTGTAGACTTTTGCTGCCACAGAGGTCGAAATAGAAAACAACTTCACAACCAATGCAAAAACTCGAACTCGTCCCTGAATTATTTTGTAGAATTTATTACAAACTCAAGGAAATAGAAAATTTACTCAACGTAATATCATATGGATTATTGAATTTAGGGAAGAGGGTCAAATAAGGCCTTCTACTATTACGGAATCATCACATAATGTCATGTACTCAATAAAGTGTCATATAAATATGTCTACTTATAAAAAGCAATTCCGATTTTAGCTTACATGCTGTTATTTTTGCCTTGTATTTAAGCCAATCTTAGCTAAATATTCCACATCACCCTTATAATCTGTTTTGAAAAGATAGTCAGGTGTACGCTAAACTGGGATTACGAGGTTGTCAAAAGGTCGTTAGAACTCATTCGATTGCTTTTTATAAGTAGATGTATCTATATGACATGGCCTTATGTGACGATATCATAATAGTAGAAGACCTTATTTGACCCTTTTCTCATGAATTTATAGAGCAACATGTTGTACAAAGGATAATATTTAGTATTTCATCATCCACCCTCTCCCAAGTGCAGACATTTTGCACTAACATAAACGCAAAATGACAAAATTAAGTATCATTGAGTTTACCAGTGAAGTAGATTTCGCGGCCAAATCTCCAAGATGTGTGTCACTGCTAATCACTGGAAAGATAATATCCTGCAAGAAAACATTTCTTCAGAAAAATCATCAGAAGCTTGATATAGAACTCCAACCACATTGACCAAATGAGAGACATAACAAACATACTAAGCCTTTTGGAAACCCAGCTAAATTCTTAACTGCATCAGTCGCTGCTGCTGCAACTCGTTCATCCCTGAAAGTAGCCAAAGGATCAATTTCAAGAGACTGAGAGGGAAGAAATGAAGTCATGAGATAATTCTTGGAAGCACAATACTTCATTAATTAATTACATGATTGGGTGATGATCAATAGATTAAATATTCTTAGGGCATGGGGGCAACCCCCGGCTTGGATGGTCATTTCATAGGACTTAAGTCTTGGGGGCAATCCTAAGGTCTTAAGTTCGAATCCTGCAATGGGAGTGATTATTGTGACCTCCCCAAGCTGTGAGCCGGTCAGCTATGGGCAACCTAGGCTGGTTTACCTCCTTGTGGTCCTTTGCCGGCTAGGGAGTAGGGTCACAAGGCTCCGGATTAGTCTCGGGTAACCGAGGATACCGGATGTCAATCAAAAAAATATATATATTCTTAGGGCATCAAAAATATTGAATTAAGACCATTTGTAGGGTTGTTGCTCTCACTAAAGAAAAAGCTTTCAGGAAAAGATGATTTGTTCTCACTTTGTAAGCAAACCACTGCAGTGATCTTTTACAAATTTAAGAACATTGTCTAGCAACAACACATGCGCAAGGAGCAAACTCTAAGGAATTAATTCAGTGAAAAAGCGATTACAGTTCTATAAGGGAATATATTACAAGACAGATAACCAATTATGAGTGAGCAAAGATTTGGCCAAACAGAAGAGATTATTCATAAAATACCTTACCCATCAATGAGGCAAGTAAGCAATAAAGGATATACACCATACTGGAGAATGAGACAAACACCAGTAGCTTCATCAGCATTATCCAAAAGGCAAGAGACCTGCTAACAAAAAATAGTCCACCATGCAAGATTCTATCGAAATATGAATTCTATGATGGTCTGGTTATGGTAATAGACTACAAAACAGAAAAACTCCACACAGCTAGTATTTCGGCGTTTTGAAAACTCAGAAGCACGTCAGCAATGTGGAAATTTGAAATTCGAATTTCTGGGCCTTTATGTCATTAAAAAGAATAGGGAAATCCAATTTTCTTAATTAAATGGCGATTCAGAAACTTGGTTTTTTTTCTTTTGATGGGATTTCTTGATGAAAATAGGATCTGTATTGGAATTTTTGTATATCTTCATAGCAACATGGTCTTCATGATATGTTAATAATTTCAATATTTGAACATGTAAACTGTTTTCACCAATGGTTATTTAGCAGAGCTAATAAGCTATATGAAAAAATGTATACATATAGTCATATATATATATATATGAAAATGTAAAAATGTACAGTCGAGTTAGTTGTAGATAAATTAGAATACTTGATCTTATCTGATGTAATTTACTCACACGTATTAGATAAGTATGGTTAGGTAGTCAGATCCTAATTTTTAGGATCTCATCATTTAGACTGTTAGACTTGTATCCTATATATATTGTAACCGAGTGATGGAATAAATCAATCAATTCTATTCTCCCAAACTTACAGAAAATAATACACACATATACATGAATAAACATTTATCAACATATCATTATATTTTTTTCATATTGACGTATTTCCCCCATGTTTTGTATTCTTTTCTTTTTAAATACCGTTTTGTTTTTTTAATTAAGATATTACCATGTTCACTTTTCACCTATAGATAAAGGTTCATTCATAAAAGAACAGTGAATGATTTAGAGTTTAGACTGAAGATTCTATAGATATATTGCATCCTCTACTCAATGTGGTATTCCAATGAGGTATAAGTTCAACCGTTCCAATGAGGTTCATTCAATTAGATCCCAATTCCAGTGAGGCATAAAATCATATTTGTGGGCATTTCACATTTCTGTGCTACTTAAGTGATAGACGAACAAGTGCATACAGATGCACTCTTGATGTAGAGATATTTTTCAAGTATAATCTGATGATTCGAAAACTAGTACAGATATCCATTATAATTTTTCCCAGTCACATTAAATTTTGGGACGCCACATTCCTTTAGAACGGTTTATTACTTTGTCTTTGTCTTCTCAGAGGGAAGTGTTTATTCACAGAAACTCAATCAATTCGAAGCAGCAGTCAGACCAGCTCATAACTGACCAAAACAATCTCCAACGAGGCAATGATGTCGTCACTCTTAACATTACAAATCACTCGACCAACATACATAAAATCAACTGAAGCAATACAGATTGGCAGTTGCTACTCATGCATAACATATTAATTTGCCAAGCATGTTAATTTCAATTTAAGAGGAAATGTAAGAAGATAAATTTAGTGAGTAAGCAGAAGAGAGTACTATTGTTAACCAAGTTGAAAAAGTGACTGATCTTGACATCTTTAATATCAGTCAAAGGGTTGAATATATATAAGATGCACTTATATAAGATGCGCTTACCGCTTTACAAGCTAAATGTCTGACTTTCTGAGATGGTGCACCCAGTCCAACAACAACGAAAGGCTGAAGAGGAATGACAATAATAACTCAAATTCCAATGAAGTGGTGCTGTAGCATAACTAACAAATGCATCAATTTTTTACAAGGATAAGGATATAAAGGTCAGTCTGTGCAAATTGGCGTCCCAGCAAAGAGTGTCCGGGGAAAGGTCCCACCACAAGGGTGTATAAGGGGCAAGCCTTTCCTTGTCATTTTTTACAAGAGGCCGCTCACAAGGCTTGAACCTGTGCATATGTCCTTATCATTTTTTACAAGGATAAGGACATCACAAGTCGCATATATTGATATGCACATATATATAATATTATAATACACTTAATTAATTAAAATATTAACAAACTAAATCCACTACACTACACGAGAAGAGAATAGGAGATCGGTGGACCTATTTCTGGTCGTCTGCTTCAAGCCTTCAATGAAGGACTGGGGGATGGCGACTGGATAGACCAGTGACTTCTTCTGCTTCCTGAAGTTCTACGGTTTGTCGCTGCGTCTGGTCCTATGAGTTGTTCTCTACAACTCTGCTTCTTGAGTTAGATTTGGGCTTTGTTTTTAATCAAAAGCGTAAATCCTTAATTAAATGAGTTTCCTAAAAAATTAAACCCTAATTTACTCATTTTTGGGCCTGCGCAGCGCGGACGGCTTTTCGACTGGGCAAAAGTAGGCGGCGACTTGTCACCAACTTTACGCCTGGACGACGCCTGGACGATGCCAACCTCGACTATTCTTCTTCCGGCGAGGCGAGCTTACCTGGCGAGCACTCTCCAGCGCATGGACGCCTAGTCAACGCCGTGACAAGCATGATCACAACAACAACATTCAAGCCTTATTCCCAAAAGTACAAGGGTAAGGACACATTGACTAAAATATACAAACAAGGGATCACACATGCATATGCTTCATTAACTAAGGACATTTTTATTCGCAAGATAATAAGCGGTGTTTATTAAGACATGTGTTAGTAAGTGGTGCATAATATAAGCAGTACTATAAGCACATGTTTACTTCACATGTTTTAAAATACGGTTTAACATTAAAATGCCCAAAATAACCCTATATATAGACACACACATATGCATATATAACCATGTACATATAATGTAATGTAATATAATGTAATGCACTATATTATAACGTACATAACGTAATATATAATAATATAACATATATATGCGTATATGGTTGTTTTTACTTGGACTCTAATTCGTCCTATACCAGACCAGACCATATTTTATTAATATTATTATTATTATTATTATTATTATTAGGGGTGTGCACCTGTTCAAAACCGGACTGGACCGGACCGAACCGAACCGGATATCATTCCGGTTCGATCCGGTTCCGGTTTTTCCGGTTCGGTCCGGTTTTCCGGTTTAAACCGGATAGTGCACGCCCCTAATTATTATTATTATTATTATTATTACTATTATTACTACTACTATTATTATTATTATTATTATTGTTATTATTATTATTCCGGTTCGATATGGTCTGTTCTGTTTTGGTCTGGTCTGGTCTGATCTGCTTCGGTCCGGGATTGAAATCATACCAAGTAAAACGATAACAATTTTCGATAATTTGGAAGGAATATTTTTATTTTTAATTATAAATGAATAAAATATAATTATTTATGTATTATAAAATATATATAAAAAATAAAATCTTTATGCAAAAAATATAAAAAATAAAATTTCAGACCAGACCAGACCAAAACAGACCAGACCAGCAAATTACAATCCAAGTAAAAAGATCCTATATGTACATAATATTGTATATGTAATATTATATACAATATAATGTTATTTTATATAATATATATGTATGTATAAGGGGTAAGGGTAAATGCGGAAATTAAAAAAACTTACACTGCTGCTTAATTAATACATGAGGGTGATATGCTTTGTAAGTGACACTTTAAGCACCCGTTTGGATTAGTAAGCAGCGCTTTAATCGGTCTGCGTGTTTACTTCACCTGTCTTACTAACCGAAGTGCGAGTCTAGCAGTGAAGTAAACACGTCCTAAATCTAGCTCAGCAAAGCGATTCATAAGATGTAAACTGTGAAGTTTACCTCAAACTTAGATGTTGCATTGAGATCCTACACGCACTTGTTATGGGACCCACATTTTTATCATGTCGGGATGGGAAACCGAAGGGGCAGATAAACCCAGGGTTGAGCACCGATCCAAGATAGGACCAGTACCAGAATATTCTAGGTATGATCAGACCGGACATGTATTGGGTCGGCATTGTATTCTTAGTCTTAAAAATATTTTCTTTTTCAATATATTGGATTACTAAGCTATTAATCTAAAAAAATTACTTGATGGCCTAAATATGTAAAATAAAGTTTAATTGGAGTTAATACTTGAAATTTTGAAATATATGTATAAGTAAATCAACATCATCATTACCCCAGTGGCGCAAAGGCTTCCACCTACGGTAGGGTAAGGGGGGTCGGATGTACGCAATCTTGCCCCTGTACTAAAGCACAGAGAGACTGTTTCTGGAGGACCCATAGTGAAAACCGCATCGAAAATTGCATAAAATTGCATGGGCTGAGTGTTGCTTCATAACAAAGAAGCGAAAACATTTTAGTGAGCCATTTTGCTTTATTCAATCATATTCCTAAGCCAAAGAATAGTGAGTCTTTGGCTCCATTGCAAATGATAGAAATATGTATCAGTAAATATATGTTATATAAAAAGTTTATAAATATATAAATAATAATTTTATTTCTCATCCAACCAGACCAAAATACTCCAGGTTTGGACCAAACTGGAAGTGAAATTCTTAAGAACCTTGGACCAAATGTTGGATCGCTCTGTAACATAGGAAAAGTGTGGTCTTGACTAACCAGACTAATTTTCTTATTTAAGCTGGAACTTACCCACAAATAGGTTGACCAAACATCGAAATATTAGAGGGAATCGTACCAATTTATAACTCCTTAGAGTGACACTAGCTAACCGGTTGAACTGAATTTTTTAGTATGGTTTCGTTGAATGATTTTGGAAAAGTTTGTTGCATATTGGCTAAACATAAAATAACTCTCAACATATAAGAATAACTAGCCCTCCTATCAGTTGAACTTTTAGTAGGATGGGCAGTCATGGACCATTCCGAACGGTTTGTGACAAGCCTTTATCTTTTTCTTGTCACATTTGAATTGGGACAGGGAAATTTTGTAACATTCTGTGATATCCCAAACCAAAAAACTAATATACTTATACACAAAAAGAATCTGCATTTTTTACTAAATAATATCAGCATTTCTACTGTACTTATGCACCCAAAAAAAGAATTTCTAAAGTCAATAAAAGTTAAGTAATAACCCCATAAATAACTTAGTGACTAGTAATTTGCATTCCAAATTTGAAAGCTACAATTTTCCATTGAATTTAGCAAAATAGCACAACAATCTGGAAAAAAATATCAATGGAGTGATTTATTGGAAAGAATGTGATGATTGTGATTATAGATCGTGAGAAACTCGAATAAAAACTCATGGAGCTAAAGAGTGATCTAAATAAAGTCTTCTCTCCTTGATTGGTAAAATTCTTATCAATTTACTCTATTACCATAAAGTAATAATGACTGGCAGCAGGGCCGGAGCCAGGGGGTCGGGGGGTCAACCGACCCCGCTAACAGTTTGAGAGTATAGAGCTCTCTAATATCTTCAATTTGATATATTATGGCCCCTGTAACTCATTACGAGTAAAAAGTTATGACTTCTGGAAAATCAGCACTATCTGAACGTAAAATCAGCAAAATTTGATACATACTATAGATTATTTTCCCAAATTTTAAAAATAGGGTATAATTCACTCAATACTTACGTGACACGACTCAAAAATAGAGCAAAGACAATATATCTTATTGCTATGAATGCCTATTTATCTAAAGTGCATATGAAATATTCAACTCGGACATTGTTTAAAAACGATTCACAATTTCCGTTCTGTATATAGGTTGAGTTTTGACCCCACGAGCCATTTTTCTGGCTCCGCCACCGACTAGCAGTGTAAAAAATTATTAGTAGTGTATTCTATAGTAATACTCTTAGTGCAAAGGGCATTTCAGGAAGTAAAAAAACTTTAATTTTCTTGGTGTGTGATATTCAAATTAGGAACTTCTTTAATGGACAGAAGGAGTATATAGTACTCCGTATTTTTAAGTTCCAGGATGAATAAGATGTGTAACTACTGCTATGATCATATTAATTTCACAAATCTGAATATCAACCCCAACCCAATTAGTAACCCAGTTTTGAGGTCTATCATGGTAACTGAAAGCCAACTTCACCATTTGTTTCTCTTTGATATTAACATATTTCTATGTGCAAATCTCTTGACAAACAGCACTCATGAGATCAACGGTAAAAAGAAAACAATAAATGGAACATATCACGAAAAAACTCTCAATCAATAGCGAGTTCTCCTTCACTTTTTAGTAGATATATCAACATCATTTGATATGAAAAGACTAGGGTAATCACATAAAAAGCAAGTTTGAGATTTCAAAAACAAGCAGATAGTATAGAATACCATGAAATGTGGGATCAGAGATGCTCCATGTTTAGTTCTGAAAATCCTTTCCAAACAATCAACCAAGGCGTCCTCCAGACCAGGATAATCCGATTTCATTTGCAAAACACTGCAAGGAATTGAAAATCCAGAGATACAAGTAAACAACTAACCAAAAGGAAACCTGATAAGCTCAGAGATACAATAGTAGAAGAGGTACTTCATAATGGCGGGCAGGGGGAAGCGGATGAGGAATTCTTGCGCCGAAGCATCAGAGCGCGAGCCTGGAATTGAAACATATTGCTGATAAGCCGAATTGATTAATGACAAAAAAAGGTAAATTGAAAGTAAATCAGCGCAAATATATACCGGGATAATAAGCAAAATCGGTAGCAGCTTGCAGCAGCTGAGCTGCACCGATGGAGCATTCTTCTTCCATGATGGTATTAGAAAGCTAGAGAAAACCACGACACTGCCACTCGAATTTTCTGTGAGATGCGACTACCGAGGAGTCCCTATATCATAATCTGGAAGGGTAGCTCTCTGGTGCATTCTCGTTGCAGAATGTATTGGTGCATTCCAGATGTGGCAAAATATGATTGGATGACATTCCACGTAAGCAATTTTGTTTAGAATTTTTAGAAAATTGCATAGTAACCCTGAACAATAAATTATTCATAACATCTTTTTCACAATTTTCTTTCCAGAAATCCAATCATTCGCTTCTTCCTGAAATCCAATCTCGTTTTTATCTTCACTTTTAACAGCAATTCCAATAGAAATCTGATCAAGAATCTGGCCAGATTAAAAATCTTATTAAGATATAATTTATGAGCATCTCCTCCTTCATCGAGTAGCTGTCATGCAAATCGATCCAAGTCCATACACTCTGCCACAACTCGTCTGTCACCACATCTCCTCCTCCTCCGCCGCCAATCGTTTGACATCTTCCTGCCGCTCGCTCGAAGTTCCCCACTTCGCTCGCTTGACGTATGCCTCCACCTCTCGGTTGAAGCATGCTGCCGCTGCTCATTCATCGTCCGCTGTTAGGAGGCTGGTGCCGGCGCACTCATATATCCACCTTAGCTTCTGTCAAGGTTAGTATCTATTAATCATTTTAGTAAATTGTGTGTTAGTATGGTGAATTTTAATTTGAGAGGAATATTGATATTTGGTATTGATATGATCAGTATTATTTATTGTTAATTGGTAGATGATAATTACATGAATTTGGCCTATATACACTAGTTGATGGATCCTATTGTTGTGAAATGTTGTAAAATACATAAAATTTGGCCTATATACACATAAAAATATGACTGTAAGTAATTCATAGGTGCCTTGTTGATAAACTTATAAAAAGATGTTAATTTCAATTGTACAATTGTATGCTTATTGAACCTTGATGATGTGAAACTTATTTTCAATTGTGCCAAGCACTCAAGCATACCTATCAAAATGAGTCACATACAAACAAGTTTCTTTCTTTCTGTCATATTCCTAAATGTTTTGTGGTACTAAGATCAAAATTACTTATAAATCTTACCACAACCTAAGCACAAAACTAGGATACTAAATATATTTAGATACATGTAGCAGCATCTCTATGATCAAACTAGGCAACAAATATGCATATGCCTAAAATGGAACTTGAAAAACAGAACACGTAGAGTAATCTCTTTTATAAGAATATAGATATATTCTTTATGTGTCACTTGTCTACATTTCATCTCTCATATAACCCCTTCCAAAGTAAATAAACAATAACTAGCGTATTCATACACGCTCCTGTGTTTTAGTATATTTGTTAATTAATAATGGAAAACATTTTGTCCTGCACAGTGTTTTGGATTTTGGGATTAAATGTTCAGTGGCAAATGCATCTCATAGATTAAGAACTTAACTGGCTTGAGTATTTTAATCAGGCAGTTAAAGATGATATAGGTACAAGCAATAATCCAGTCACGTAAAGTGGAAATGATAGTACCAAGCATTTGTAAAAATGGTATTGTAACAACTATACATTGACAAGCTCCATGGCACATAAGAGTTGAGGAAGATGAGTACTAGATGAGAAGAAAAATAAACAGAGAAAAGAGAACTCAGAAATAAAGAGACAACAACAACAACATCCAAGCCTTAATCCCAAAAGAATTTGGGGTCGGCTAACATGAATCAATCTATGATATCGATGCCAAAAAGAGAAGGCGGACAAGAAAAGGAAAAAAAAGTAAGATAAAATGAATAAAACAAAGATACATAAATATAAGATAATAATAACACAAGAATATAACCAAGATAAAAGAAAAATAAATAAAAGAACATAAAAAAGCTAGAAGATAAAAATAACATATAACATAACATAAGAATAACATACCATAAGAATATAAAAAGATAAGGAAGATAAACGATAAAAGAAACAAGAGAGGAAAGGTAGACAAGACATCAATCGTCCACATAGATGTGCGCCCTCCACTTTGCTCTCTCCAAAGCCATACTCTCATTCAACCCAAGAAGACGCATATCAGTTCTGATTACTCTAATCCAAGTCTGTTTGGGTCTTCCCCTCCCTCTCTTCTCTGACTCTTCTCCCCATCCCTCAAGTCGTCTAACAGGTGCATCACTCGGTCTTCTATGCACATGCCCAAACCACCGCAAACGAGACTCCTGCATCTTATCTTCTATAGGTGCTACTCCCACCTTTTGTCTGATTACCTCATTCCTCAGGCGGTCTTTTCTGGTATGTCCACACATCCAACGCAACATACGCATCTCTGTCACACTCATCTTTTGAATGTGTCATTGCTTCACCGCCCAACACTCTACGCCATACATTAATGCTGGCCTAATTGCTGTACGATAAAATTTACCTTTCAATTTAGTCGACATACCTCGATCGCATAGAAATCCTGAAGCACTTTTCCATTTCATCCACCCAGCTCTGATTCTATGACATACATCTCCATCTAATTCACCATCCTTCTGAATTATGGATCCCAAGTAACGGAACATATCACACACCGGTATCTCCTTACCATCAAGAGTAATCCCACTGTTGCTACCGCTTCTACCTCCACCGAACTTGCACTCCATATACTCAGTCTTGCTTTGGCTCAGTTTGAAACCCTTGCTCTCCCATGTTTGTCGACATACTTCCAACTTTGCTTTAACACCGGATTGTGTCTCATCAATCAAAACAATATCGTCGGCAAACATCATGCACCACGGTATATCTTCTTGAATTGACTTCGTAAGTTCATCCATGACTAAAGCAAATAAGAAAGGACTCAGAGCAGATTCTTGGTGCACTCCAATAGTACTAGGGAACTCTGCGGTCCTCCCTACACTAGTGCAGACACTTGTAGTACAAGCATCATACATATCCATGATGATGCTGATATACTTACGTGATATGCCTTTTCTAGTTAAGGCCCACCAAAGAACTTCTCGAGGTACCCTATCATATGCCTTTTCTAAGTCAATGAACACCAAATGCAGATCCTTTTTAGTGTCTCTATACTTCTCCACAACTTGTCTAAGAAGGTGAATGGCCTCAGTTGTTGAGCGTCCAGGCATAAAACCAAATTGATTCTCCGAAATTTTCACACTTTTACGTAGTCTTTGCTCAACCACTCGCTCCCAAAGTTTCATGGTGTGACTCATAAGCTTAATCCCTCGATAGTTAGCACATTCTTGCACATCACCCTTATTTTTAAATAAGGGAATGAGAGTACTCTTCCGCCAACTCATTAACATTTTGTTGTTTCTCCAAATCATGTTGAAGAAACGTGTTAGCCACTCGATGCCTTTCTCTCCCAAACTTCTCCAAGCCTCGATCGGTATGCCATCTGGGCCCACTGCTTTCTTCCGGCCCATTTTTCTCATAGCCTCTTTAACTTCTGTTGTTTGAATCCTTCTCACGAAGTCCCTATTTACCATACACTCAGGTATAGTAAGATCATCAATACCTTGGACTTTATTCCCGTTGAACAAGGTATCAAAGTATGACCTCCACCTCTCTTTTATTTCTTCATCGTCCATTAGTACCCTTTGATCGACATCCTTCACACACTTAACTTTTCCGATATCTTGAGTCCTACGGTCACGAAGGCGAGCAAGTCTGTAGATATCTTTTTCTCCTTCCTTAGAGTCCAACTTTACATACAATTCCTTATTCACTTTTCCTTTGGCTTCCTTCACAGCTTTCTTTGCTCTTCTTCTAGCCTCTTTGTACTCCTCTATGTTCTCGTCGCTCCAACTTTTGCCCAATTTCTTATAGCATTCTCTTTTGGCCCTTATTGCTTGTTTCACCTCATCATTCCACCAAGATGTGTCCTTTTTTGGTGGCAGACATCCTTTAGATTCTCCGAGTATCTCCTTCGCCACTTTGTTAATGGTGGACTCCATTGGTAACCACACATCATCTACGTGTGCGTCATTATCAATAGACCAAACATCTTCCTCCAACATTTTGTGTGCAAAACTTTGTTGGAGATTCCCCTCGAGCCTCCACCATTTTATCTTTGGCTCCCCTTGTACCTTAACTCGTCCACTCTTTTTACCTCGAAAATCAAGCACAAGCATCCTATGCTGAGTGACAGCACTCTCACCTGGGATAACCTTACAATCGGTGTAGCTAGTTCTCCAAGTCGTTCGTACTAAAAAGTAGTCAATTTGGGTACTATTAGCTCCACTTCTATAGGTGACAAGGTGAGAGTCTCTTTTCTTGAACCAAGTGTTCATCAAAGCCAACTCATATGTCGAGGCAAAATTCAGAATGTTCTTCCCCGCTTCATTTCTAGTGCCAAAACCATGTCCGCCATGGACACTCTCAAAACCATCACGACTTGGGCCCACATGCCCGTTGAGGTCGCCTCCTATGACCAGTTTCTCTCCCATTGACACTCGTCGCACCACTTCCTCAAGATCCTCCCAAAATTGTTGAGTGATAGATGCATCCAATCCCACTTGTGGTGCATAGGCACTAACCACGGACACAATCTCATCCCCCATTATCAACTTAATGCTCATGATGCGATCGTTCTTCCTAAACACTTCAACCACACCGTCAACATAATCATGTGCCACCATAATGCCTACTCCATTTCTGTTCCTCTCTCTCCCCGAGTACCAAAGCTTAAAACCTCCGGGATTAATCTCGCGTGCCTTTTCTCCAACCCACTTAGTTTCTTGCATGCACATTATGCTGATATTTCTCCTCTTCATAACCTCAGCTATCTCAGATGATCTTCCCGTAAGAGAGCCAACATTCCATGTCCCACAGCGCAATCTAACACCCTGCCTTCTCTTCTTCACCCCACATCGACCCCCACCATGCCCTTGCATATTTGACACCATCCCCGGGCATTGGTTATATAATGTATTAGAACATGAGAAAAATATTTAATTGGAATGGTAGTCATGATGTTCATACTAACTTTTATCTTCAAAAAGTAGGAAGAATATGTTATTAGAATATTCATATACTTTTGGTTAGTTTAGGATTTTTGCAGTCAAAGAATTACTCTCTTAATATTCATAATATATGGCGTATTTTGTATTTACTTCAATTTACTTGATGTCATACTTTTTTAAATGTGCTTTGCTGGGTAAAACACATTCAAATGATATGTCAAAACTAAAGTGTTTTGGTAATAGAAATCCTATATTTCAATAAGTGGTTATTTGGTTTATCAACAGGGCAATATGACATGTGGGTATGTGCAATGTTTTGATCCCCTATGTGTGATAGATCGATGAAAATTACTCAAGAAAGGTGCACTCACTTCGCAAGAGAAGATGTAGCAGATAAAGCAATTATCAGGTCGTTTGCTACAAGAAAGGTTACATGTGGGCCAATTTTGTGTGTGATCATAGCAGTTGCTTGGAAGCTTGATTTTGCAGCCAGTGTTTTGTAACTTTTATCAGAGTTAATTGACAGCTTTTGTGACTAATTAGTTTTCGGGTTTAATGTAACATTTCAGTTTTGAATAATGGTTCTTTGTGGTAGTGTTAGTGTAATGCCAATGTAATATGTAATTCTAACTTTATGTATGTGTCCCACTTTTGGAATAAAGACATCCTCTTTGTGTTATTTGAGATGTTTTAATCTTTCAAGAGATATTCAAAGAGGAAGAGTTAGACATGTTAAAAAATGTAAATGTACTGAAATCCAAAATTTATTTACAAATGCATCGGACATTACCCCTATAGTCTCTGAGACATGAAAAACATACAAACAATTAAAGGGCATTCCCTCTAGTGTTTTTTTATCAAGCTAAAATGCCCATCAACCAGCCCTAGTGGCAGTATCAAGCAAAATGTACAAACAAAATGAGGGCATTCCCTCATATTGGGCGAACCAGACCCAAAAACCTGAAGCACAGAAATCAAAGTTACAATGTTACAAGTCTAAAACGTGATCACATGATAAATGCTACTACGTGTATGATAAATGCTATATAAATTTCTGTAAACAAAGAGCTTTATATTGACAACAAAATCTTGTGTAGTCGAAAGAGTATGTTTGAACTTCATAGTGTTTCTTTTCTTCCAAATGATGTTGAATGTCCTGCATAGAGCAAAATCACTGAAAAAGAAATCATACTTCTGTTTAACTTGCATCAAAACAATTGATCCTGTCAAATATTCAAATGAGTGATCATACTCCAATATTTTTTTGCTTTACAATGCATTTTCTCTAAACATGAAAAGTCAGTAGGTCATGTGCTGGGATAAGTCGATCACTCATTCATGGGGCATTGGTGTGGTTTGCCTGCTTAATTGATCACTCATTTATGGGGCATTGGTGCATCAGCCACGTGGCTTTGGGTTTCACCAGCTCCAGTCCCTAGTGAAAATTTGACAGTTTTCATATACTGTCGCAACTGTATTTTGCTAGTCAACTCTTCCAATGTTAGAGCTGTAAACATAACCTCATATTTTCTTTTCCTCTTCCCTCCTTCCTTAGGGATGAGCTGCAATGAGAGTAAATGGCCAATCTCAAATTGGGTGGAAAAAAGACAATAACAAAAAATGTGAATGGACAAAAATCAATCTGTCGAAAACGGATTTTCATAAGTTTACAGGAAACCCTTTAATAGTGTTATAAATTACAACCATTTTAAATTACTTAAAACTCATGATCAGGAGGTTATCGATGAATGGTTCTACATCATGTGCCATATTGCATAAAACATACAAACATTTCAAAAGAAGAAGAGAGATAAAATGTTATATGACTTTTATAGTCTTTAAATCAACATCATATGCTTCATGGACATGTATGGAGGATAAATGGTCACACAGTAATTCTACATTGAATTGGTACTAAGATCTTAAGAGAAGAAGAATTTCCCTATGCAAATATCTAAAAGGTAATTCTCTCTTTGTTGTGAGGTCGGGAAGAAATGTCATTTGGCTCATCCAAAAATTTCTTTTAGCTGCTATTGTTGTTGCTTATTTCCTACAAGAATATTGAAGTGCATTCAACAGTCTACTATCCGATCATGAGGTCTGAATATATATTGCTACAGTGCTACTTATAGATCATAATATTGTCATGACTCATAAGACTCGTAAGTTGCTTGGTTGATCTCCGCAAATTAATAAACTCTGTTATAATGGCAATACGTGTTGGTTTTGCAAATAAAAAAATAAATAACCAGTCATACTTTTCTGTTGTAGATTGTATTGTAAATAAGTCCTTAGATGCCTTTTATTCATGAATCTTGATGTACAATGAAGAATGGAACCCCTAAAAGTACACATATGCACAATGATTTATGCTTTAAGCAATGAACTGAATCATATCACATTTATTCTCAATCTCATGAGTACTTGAAGGCCATGGGTTTTGCTAAATCACAAGCTCAACTATTTGTTGGAGTAGCTTGAATCTGAAAGTTGTATTTTGTGTATCATTGCTGCTAGAAATTGTTTCATCATCTCATTTTATCTTGAAGTGTGAGGTGATAATGAAGAATAAGATGCTTTTTCCGATTAAAATTTTACAAGGATTTGAAATTAATACGAAATCATGCTTTCAAAGCTGAAGGTGACAACTGATATGGAAAAGAAACCAATACAATCCAAAATACAAATCAAATCAGGGATAATAACTTTAACACACGAGTTAGATCATAATTAATGAAGTGAACAAATTAGAGATGATGATACTTACCTTGAGTTTCCGAATTGGATTGAGTCGCTGCCACAAAGTGGCGGATCAGTGTGACTGATCTTATGGATGACGAAGCCGCCATGCCGGCCTCTCGTTTCTCTCTCCCTGTTACCCTGTTTCTTCTTTCCTAGAAGCCTGAAGGTCTGTTTGGAGCTTTCGTCTCTAACAAAGACAAAATCTTGGAAGCAAGAAAGTCTCGCACAGCTTTCGTCTGCTTGGAGCTTTATCTAGATGATGTTGCCGGCTTATTTCGTAAACCCAAAATCATAAAATAAAAGAATGGGTTATTGAAGGACCCATTCCATAAAATAAAAGAATGGGTTGTGCAATAGGAGACGAATTTTAATATAAATATGAGCTGGATTAAAAAACTAATAAAATGGTTCCATGTGTCCAACGTACCAAAACATTCCCGTAAGTGTATGCATCCTAAAATTTCCCAATCAGGAATTGCTAAGAATCGTCTTCCACTCGAATCTGGTGGTATTAGTGTACTAATTCACTTTCTAATTCACTTATTCTATAAAACTAACAATGAAAATTGGAATCTCTGCTTCATATTTTCTAATTCATTTTCTTTTTCTCATTTTTTTATAAAACTTATTAGGGAAAAGTGTCAGACAGGGCCTCCTACTATAAGAAAAATGTCAATTAAGGCCACCAACAGAAAAAACGCCCAATTAAACCCATAAACGAAATAAAATGGGGCAAATGGTCGTTTTACCCGGTAAACGACCGGCTTTCATCTTAAGTGCTTAGTTGGCATCCAACGTGGCTCGTTTTATCCATGTATGTTGAGTACCCCAAAGACATGATCATTTAACCGTCTGCTAATTATTTCAACTAGGGTTTCTAATCGTACATGAGAAGAGAAGGGAGTCTAACAGAGAAACGGAGAGTATCAAACAAAGGAAGTCCGCACATGGTCTACGCCCCCACGCTCGCACGCACGCCGTTGTTTTCTTCCTCGTAAAGGTTAGTACAGCCCGCACGGTGTTTTATAAACAGTGTTTGTCCTTCGCTTTTACATTTTTACAGAGAAAACTTTCACTACAAATAAAAATAACCATTTCATTGACCAATAAGATGTTTGACAAAGTTAAACTTATTATACACCATGGAGGGAATTTCATAAACAGCCCTGATTGTGTGTACAAGGGTGGGGTCGTAGATACTATAGCAATTGATCCAGATTTAATTTCATACCCACATTTGTTGAAGTTTCTGAAAGCTGAGAGCTATGGGAATACCAATGGCCTTTACTTTAAGAAATGCGATGACCCAAATTTACACGAGCTTTTCAATGATGAATCTACCTTGAACTTAATTCGTATGACTACATGTTATGGAAAATGTGACATATTTGTTGAGCACGGGCTGGATGAAGTTGAGTTAATCGATGTTCTGCCATTACCCGGACCACCTACTGAAAAAGCACAAAGTGAGAGGGTCATTGAGGCTGAAAACGAAGAGAATGACAGAGAACAGGGTGAGGGTGATGAACATGATGTGTATGTTCAAATGGAAGACGACAATGAAGAAACTTATAAGAAAAGAAGACCCCACAGGGAGACAAAACAATACACTGCCAGTGATTCAGATCATACAAGCCTGGAATATGATTCAGATGACCCGTCTAGCTTACTGTCTGATCATGACTCAGAAGATGGAGTTGTGAAATCAAAAAGGAAGAAGCCCAGGTATGCATCTTATAACCCCGACTCAGACCCTCCTAACATTGAGTTGTGTATGCTATTTGAGAATGGAAGACAGTTCAAGAAGGCCATGATAAGATATGCTATTCATGAGAAAAGAGATAAGGTTTGTCAGAAATGATCCCGAAAGAGTGTGTTATAAATGTGCCCCAAATTGCCCCTTTAGGTGTACTGCTAGTTGGGAGAAAAGTCTAAGATGTTATCAAGTCAAGGTTTTGGATACCTCTCACATATGTAATATGAAGTTTAAGTTGAGGCTTGTTAGCAGAAATGGATTGAGGAGACTTATGAAGATAAAGTGCTTCAAAATCCTTGTTTAGGCTCTGTTGAATTAAAAGGTCTTATAAAATCAGAACATGAGGTCAATGTTTCTCTTAGTATGGTGGCTAGAGCACTACAGGGAATACAAGAAAAAACTAAGAATGCTTTCAAGGATCAGTTTAGGAGAATCAGGAATTATGCAGAGGAATGTTTGAAGTCAATTCCCGACAGTACGGTTGTTATTAAAACAGTAAGAGCTATTCTAGATGGGCTGTAACACCGCCCCCGAGTAATTGTACTGTACCAAATTATGTATTGAACCTTGAGAAATGTATAAAAGCATTTTTACGTGATTGTAAATTTTTATCATTTCTTTTACGTGAATAGTAAAATTCACGTGGGGCCCACACCGGATGTGGGGCCGCCCGATGTTATCGGGACCACATGTTATATTAATCTTGCACTAGATAATATGTATATGGTGGTGGATATCCTAATTGGGCCATGGCAATGGCATAGAGTTGACCGGTTGGTCAAACGGGGCCAAATTATCGGTATCGACAATTTATCAGATAACAGCCCAAAAAGGGATGTCGGAGACTTCTAAAATTAAATTTGGGGAATGCATATTGATTCTAAAGGTCCAATAAGGATTGGGAACAAGGGTTATATTTTATTTGACCCGATAAGATAAAATATAATTAAAACAGTCCGGAAAATACAACTTTCGGGACCGATTGTACACTCCGGGACACAAACGGTTGACCTCCAACATAAGTGGGGGCCAACCCACGTTTTTTGAGTATAAAAAAGGACATGAACTGTCCGCACCACATGAAGGAGGATGGGGGATGTGGAGGAGATTGGCATCAAATGAGGAGTGAGCCTCCTTTCCTCTCATTATTGTCAAGTAAGAAAAGAAGGAACCACCCCTACCCCCTTACACTCATTATTTAGACCAAATACACAAGAAAGGAGAGAGGAGCTCTGCAAACTTCATCTCCATAGCTCCAAATCCGAACTCAAGCTCAAGGGAGTCCAAGAAGAAAGTTTAAGGAAGAGAAAAGGAAGGAAGGAGGGTGGTGATTAAGGTAATGACCTTATAACAACCTTTTATTTATTTTCCTAACTACCATATGACTGATATAGGATATGGAGGACCCCTAGATTTGTTCTACATGTTTGGAAGTGTAGAACGAGGGGTTGGAAGGTAGTTCTAAGTCCAAGAACGGACTTAGAAGCCAAAGTGACCGGTTCGCCGGAAAATAACCTTTTCGAGGTTATTTGTATTACTATGGGTTTTATGACGATAAAACCTTGTTAGTAACTTATCTAATGTATTCAAGGAACTTTCACGGAGTTGAAAGGGTCGCCGGAGTTGTCGCCGGAGTCCGTTGAAGTTCGCCGGAGTTTCGCCGGAGCTAAATCGGGAAGGCTAGAACTTCATAAGCTTCATTAAGGTGAGAAGACGGCTTTATGCTTTATAACTTTTGCGTGAGGCATGAGATTAACTAAAGTAATCAAAAATATGTTTTATGGAATGATTAAGAATAATCAAATGTTTGCTTATGCCATGATTTTGCATAAAATATAGTTGAAAAGCATGTTATGTAGGTTTGGTGATTAAAAATGTGATAAGTTATTATGTGTGGTGTTCCAGGGATCCAAAATGGTATTTTTGGATCAAGGACGTCAAGAAGTATAAGTGTATAAAATTTCACGTTAATCGGACTTCGTTTGGGCGGTCAAACAAGCGTTGACCACCAAGATGAAGGTGATACCCGACCGGGTATGGGTAAAAATAACTGCCTCACCCTACCCGACCGGGTAAGGTTGGATACCCGACCGGGTATTGGTTTACACTCAAAACGGGCAGTTTTGAGTAGGTTAACGTGGGTCGTTCGGGTGGGACCCACCCACGTTGGATCCTAAGGATTGTTATATGACTATAGTGCTAGGCATTGTCCATAGTTAAAGGAATGAAAGGTTAGCCATATCCAGGTTAGGATTTGGTAGAGGATAGACTGGGGATTGAGTACCCTTGGACGGTAAATGATCCAGAATACTCCAGGTGGGGTCGAGTACCCTTGGACGGTAAATGATCCAGAATACTCCAGGTGGGGTCGAGTACCCTTGGACGGTAAATGATCCAGAATACTCCAGGTGGGGTCGAGTACCCTTTGACGGTAAATGATCTAGAATACTCCAGGTGGGGTCGAGTACCCTTGGACGGTAAATGATCCAGAATACTCCAGGTGGGGTCGAGTACCCTTGGACGGTAAATGATCTTAAATACTCCAGGTTGGGTTGAGTGCCTTGGACGGTAAATGATCCTAAAACACTCGGTAGTATGAATCAAAGGTAGACTATAGCTTGTGAGCTAGGCAACCGGGAAAGGAGTGAGAAAAGTCAGGTAAGAACTTTATCTCTAAAAGACTCTTTAAGGTAAATGACCTACGGGTTGAGTATTTTTACGAGTATATATACAGTATGTGTCATCGGGTGGATGAGAGACATCTATATATATATATATGTATCACCCTATTTTTGGGTCTCGTGTCTGAAACATTAGTTATTCTTCATATAGCCTGCTTGTCACTAGTACTTCTATGGAGTACTGACCCCTCCGGGGGCCCTCACATTTTTCAGGTTGAGGCTAGATTCCTACTACCCGCACCTTTGCCTAGGGTGATCATTTGAGGAGGAAGACGTGGTTCGTGCTTCCATTCGTATTTTTGAAATTTATAAACTGCTCATGGATTTTTGAACAATGTTTTCATTAAAACAGTTGGGGGCCTGTGTGCCCGTGTTTGCCACGTGTGGCTAAGTATCAAACATATTATTATTTCCGAATTTGTTTGATTATGATATTGATGTTGATTGTATGTGTTTACTAATCGGTTTGGCAATAGAATCAATCGGACGCCTTGTACAATTCAATAGGGATGAACTGTTGTTGTTCTTATCGGGTTGTACGGCGGTTGTCTACGTGGCTCGGATGCGGTCCGGGGCGTGACAATTAAGTGGTATCAGAGCCATCGGTTTCTAAACTATATAATTAACCTCTCAATATGGTTATCCTTAAAAAGTTTTGAATAAAACCATGAGCAACAGTTTTTGTACTTAAGGAACCGTTGGAAACCAAGTTATTGACCTCTTATTGTTAAGACGGTACCCTTAACAGTTTGTTGGCCATAATGTTGGACCAAGTGGTGTCTTTTGTACTAATCCGTCAATTGACATTGAAACGAGTCTAATGACTCATTCCTTATTTCTTTCAGAAATGGAGGGTGGACGCAGGATAACTAGGAGGAACCCGACAGGGCATGTGCCGGGGGCCACCGGGCATGCCACTCGGGCGGAATCACGGACCTCTAGGAGTAGAGGCTGGGGCCAAAGCCGAGGAGGAGGCCGAGGCAGGGGTCGTGGGCGTTCTACAACACCGACGACAAGTAGCACGCGCGTCGGTTATGTGCACCCGTCATGGGCCACCGAACCGGACGACTTCACCTATGCTCCAAGCACGGAGCAAGAGGAGACCCCGTACAACGGGGAGGACTTTGAGGAAGAAGATGAGGATGATGATCCTTATTATGACTGTGTGAGTGAGGTACTAGAATGGTACCTCGAGAATAAGGCAAAGAGAGAACAGCGGCGCCAAGCTAGACAGGCTAGGCAGGCCATGGGACAAGGAAGCCAGGGAGCTTCTAGTGCTCCATCTGGAGCATTTGGGGGAGACACGATGGTGTGTATCTCCAAGTACCTCAAGGAGGCCAGGGCCTTGGAGTGCAAGTCATTTGATGGCAAGGGCGACATATCTGAGGCTGCCGACTGGATTAAGAAGCTGAATGATGCTTCTAGGGATATGCAAATTGGACTCGACATGAAGTTGAGGGTTGCCACCAGGCTACTAGAAGGGGTAGATGCTGTATGGTGGGAAGGTGTGGAAGGAAAGTTCTACGGTGAGGCCACTTGGGAGAAATTCGAAGTAGAGTTCTATAATCAGTACTACTCAACTTTTGAAGTCAATCTCAAAAGGAGGGAGTACACAAACCTGAAACAGGAGGATGGTTGCTCGGTGAGGCAATTGGAACAGAGGTTCCGTGACTTGGCACGATTCATCCCAGGATACTCTTTGGATGAAAATCATATGGCCAATCACTTTTGGGATGCTCTACAATTGGACATCCGTGACCGGGCTACTTACCATCACAACATGACATTTAGCCAAATCGTCGTTCAAGGGCTCCTTGGGGAAGCCCAATGGAACGAGAGGAAGTTGTGGGATGCCGAGGAGGCAAAGAAGAGAAGATGGGGTAACTCTGGACCCCAAGACCACTCCCTGAAGCATCACGCTGGGGGTGGCAATTCATTCAGGGCGCTGGCACCACCGGCGAAAAGGAATAAAGGCTCAGGAGGGCAAAGGGCCAAACCAGGGAGTACGTGGTTACCGAGGTGCGCAAATTGCGGCAGGAACCATGCAGGGAAGTGCAATGAACCACCCTGGTGTTACAAATGCGGTAACATGAGCCACCTCAAATCCTCTTGCCCAATGTTGAATGGAGGCGGTCCATCGGGGGCCATTGAAGGACCTACGGCTAGTAGGGGACGTGCGGGACCGTCTCAGGCCGGCAC
This sequence comes from Cuscuta europaea, assembly GCA_945859875.1. Classification (NCBI taxonomy): domain Eukaryota; kingdom Viridiplantae; phylum Streptophyta; class Magnoliopsida; order Solanales; family Convolvulaceae; genus Cuscuta; species Cuscuta europaea. The sequence goes on along the minus strand of CAMAPE010000068.1, from coordinate 2,240,922 downwards.
GGGAAGGGGCGGACCCACGGCTAGCAACGCCGCGTCCGTTAACCAAGGGAGGACCCAAGCACGGATGTATGCAATGACCGAGGCTGATGCTCGGGCCAACCCGGACTCCATTGCAGGTTACCTCTTAATTTCACATGTATTTTGATCATGTATTTGGAGTAAAAATCTTCAAAAAATATGAAGGACCCGATCGGGTATCCCTATAGACCCGACCGGGTATAAGCCATGCTTCGATTTTGAAGTGTGCACTCGTTCGGGCAACCAACACAGGATACTTCATTTTTGACATTTCGAGCAATACCCGATCGAGTATGGCTATATACTCGATCGGGTATGTGTAGAACTTGAGCTTCGAAGTGTGTATTCGATCGAGCGTTGAGGACAAGGAGCTTTTACTTGAGAATTTCGAGTGATACCCGACCGGGTATGGGTATATACCCGACCGGGTATTGACATTTTGTTTGAATTCAAGGCTGGTACTCGACCGAGCAAGGAAAACAGGGGGTTTCTCCTTAAGAACTCGAGTGATACCCGACCGGGTAGAGGACCTTACCCGACCGGGTATAGGGTAATCCTAGGCTGAAATTTTTTCGTTCGGTCCTTTTCAGTCGGGATGTTGAGTAGGGTGTTTTACATGACTTATATATGTAGGAACTCTAAAGATCAACGATAGGGATGCGAGAATTCTCATCGATACCGGGGCACAACGTTCATTTGTGAGCGAAGCGTTTGCCAAGGGATTAAACATGTCTTTGGTAGCAATGATGCAACCTTTGCTGGTCTCTACGCCATTGGGTGATGATGTAGAGCGGAAACACTACTATCCCTCGTGTAATGTAGGGATAGGGGAGCACTGTCTAACGGGTGACTTTGTGTCGTTAGATATGCTCGAGTTTTATGCTATACTTGGCATGGATTGGCTCGAAAAGCACCATGCGAAGGTAGATTGCTACACCAAGGTGTTGGAACTAAAAGATGGAGAAGGAAATACTCTATGCTTCGAGGGAGATAGAGGGAAATTCAATCCTTGTATCATATCGGCCATAAGAGCAAGGCGTATGATGAGGAAAGAGTGTCAAGCATACTTGGCCTATGTCATAGGCAAGGAAGGCAAGGGAAAAAATCTCACTGAGGTGAGAGTGGTGAGTGAGTACCCAGAAGTTTTCCTTGAAGAACTCCCGGGACTCCCACCAGACCGAGAAATTGAGTTCACCATTGAAGTAGAACCCGGTACGAAACCCATCTCGATTCCTCCATATCGGATGGCACCGGCTGAACTTCAAGAGTTGAAGGTGCAATTAGAAGAATTACTGGACAACGGATTCATTAGGCCGAGTCATTCACCGTGGGGAGCACCGGTACTCTTTGTAAAGAAGAAAGATGGTACACTTAGAATGTGCATCGATTACCGTCAGTTGAACAAGGTCACGATAAAGAACAAATACCCTTTGTCTAGAATCGATGACTTGTTTGATCAACTACGGGGGGCAACCGTGTTCTCTAAGATTGACTTGAGGTCAGGCTACCATCAACTGAAGATCAAGGAGAGTGACATACCCAAAAGTGCATTCCATACAAGGTATGGTCACTATGAGTTTCTAGTAATGTCGTTTGGGCTTACGAACGCCCCCGCGGCATTCATGGACCTCATGAACCGAGTATTTCACTAACACCTTGACCAGTTCGTCATAGTGTTCATTGATGACATTTTGATATACTCCATGAATGAAGAGGAGCACGAAAAACATCTAAGGCTTGTGCTTGAAACACTGCGGGAGAAGCAACTCTTTGCCAAATTCTCTAAATGTGAATTTTGGCTTGGGGAGATCGGTTTCCTCGGGCACGTGGTATCGGGCTCGGGCATTTCAGTCGATAACTCAAAGATTGAAGCGGTCACTAATTGGGAGAGGCCCAAGAATGTGAAGGCGATAAGGAGTTTCCTCGGTTTAGCGGGGTATTACCGCAAATTTGTGGAGAAGTTCTCAGTGATAGCATCTCCACTCACGAAACTCACTAAAAAGGGGGCTAAGTTTGTGTGGGATGACAAGTGTGAGAAGGGGTTTCTTGAGTTAAAGAAACGTTTGACCGAAGCACCAGTGCTTGCCTTGCCCGTGCAAGGGTATGACATCTACAGCGATGCTAGCATTCAGGGACTGAGATGTGTACTGATGCAATCGGGGAAGGTAATTGCTTATGCTTCTCGGCAATTGAGAAAGCATGAAGTAAACTACCACACACATGATCTGGAGCTAGGTGCGGTGGTGTTTGCATTGAAGATTTGGAGGCACTACTTCTACGGAGAGTTGTGTCACATTTACACCGACCACAAGAGCTTGAAGTATGTGTTCACTCAGAAAGAGTTGAACATGAGACAGAGAAGATGGATGGAGTTGATCAAGGATTACAACTTGATCATTGACTATCATCCAGGCAAGGCTAATGTAGTAACCGATGCACTGAGCAGGAAGAGCTCATCATCAGGGGTTTTACTCACATGCTTACGGGCATTGAGGGCACGCGTGGAGGTATCCACGGATGGGGCACTATTGGCCAGATTTGAGGTGAGACCCACCTTATTAGACGAAATCAGAACATGTCAAGGCAATGACGAGGAATTTCAGAAAATCCGGGAACGGATGCTTGTTTGGCCCGTCGAGGGTTTCGGTGAGAGGGAAGATGGACTTCTACTATTCAAGGAACGAGTGTGTCTGCCATCGGATGAAGAGCTCCGAAAATCTATCCTTGAGGAGGCTCACTCATCTGCGTATGCCATGCACCCGGGCGGTACAAAGATGTATCGGGACTTGAAAGAAAGTTACTGGTGGTCGGGGATGAAGAGAGAGATTGCAGAATACGTGAGCCGTTGCCTTACTTGTCAACAGGTTAAGGCAGAGCACCAACACCCAGCAGGGTTATTACAACCACTTACCATTCCAGAATGGAAGTGGGAGCATGTTACCATGGACTTCGTGGTGGGTCTACCACGGACGGTTAGGAACTACGACGCAGTATGTGTGGTAGTCGATAGGCTGACCAAGAGCGCTCATTTCCTACCTATCAACACTACCTATACGCTCGAGCGGTTGGCCAAATTGTACACAGATGAGATTGTGAGACTGCATGGGGTTCCAGTTACTATAGTATCGGATAGAGACCCACGGTTCACATCACGGTTTTGGCCTAAATTCCAGGAATCCATGGGTACGAAATTGAGGTTTAGCACCGTGTTTCATCCTCAAACGGATGGGCAATCTGAACGGGTGATTCAGATCTTGGAGGACATGTTAAGGGCATGTGCCTTGGAGTTCCAGGGGAGCTGGGACAATCAGTTGGCTTTAGTGGAATTCGTCTATAACAACATTTATCAGGCGAGTATAGGCATGCCTCCATACGAAGCATTGTATGGGAGGAAATGCCGGACACCATTGTGTTGGGACGAGGTCGGCGAGGCTAAGCTCGAGGGCACCGAGTTAGTCGAGATCACTAAGGAGAAGATAAAAGTCATACAGGATAGGCTCAAGGCTGCCCAAGACCGGCAGAAGAGCTATGCTGATAAACGTCGGAGGACGTTGGAGTTTGAGGTTGGTGACGAGGTATTTCTGAGGGTATCACCTTGGAAAGGGATCATCAGGTTCCTCAGTCGGGGTAAGCTTAACCCACGTTACATAGGTCCGTTCAAAATCCTTGAAAGGATTGGGGTTGTAGCTTACCGACTTCAGTTGACTCCGGAGTTAGAAAAGATTCATAATGTATTTCATGTTTCTATGCTCAAGAAGTATGTGCGGGACCCGTCACATATTCTTGAGAAACCACCGGTGGAAATCTGAGAAGACCTACACTATACGGTGCAGCCGGTGAAAATCATGGACCGACAGGTAAAGAAGCTAAGGAGCAAAGAGGTGCTGATGGTAAAAGTACTTTGGAAGAGTGATCGTGTCGAGGAGCAAACTTGGGAAGTGGAGACCCTGATGAGGGAACAATATCCATTTCTGTTTGACTAGACGCGTGGATTTCGGGGACGAAATCCCAAATAAGGGAGGTAGAACTTGTAACACCGCCCCCGAGTAATTGTACTGTACCAAATTATGTATTGAACCTTGAGAAATGTATAAAAGCATTTTTACGTGATTGTAAATTTTTATCATTTATTTTACGTGAATAGTAAAATTCACGTGGGGCCCACACCGGATGTGGGGCCGCCCGATGTTATCGGGACCACATATTATATTAATCTTGTACTAGATAATATGTATATGGTGGTGGATATCCTAATTGGGCCATGGCAATGGCATAGAGTTGACCGGTTGGTCAAACGGGGCCAAATTATCGGTATCGACAATTTATCAGATAACAACCCAAAAAGGGATGTCGGAGACTTCTAAAATTAAATTTGGGGAATGCATATTGATTCTAAAGGTCCAATAAGGATTGGGAACAAGGGTTATATTTTATTTGACCCGATAAGATAAAATATAATTAAAACAGTCCGGAAAATACAACTTTCGGGACCGATTGTACACTCCGGGACACAAAGGATTGACCTCCAACATAAGTGGGGGCCAACCCACGTTTTTTGAGTATAAAAAAGGACATGAACTGTCCGCACCACATGAAGGAGGATGGGGGATGTGGAGGAGATTGGCATCAAATGAGGAGTGGGCCTCCTTTCCTCTCATTATTGTCAAGTAAGACAAGAAGGAACCACCCCTACCCCCTTACACTCATTATTTCGACCAAATATACAAGAAAGGAGAGAGGAGCTCTGCAAACTTCATCTCCATAGCTCCAAATCCGAACTCAAGCTCAAGGGAGTCCAAGAAGAAAGTTTAAGGAAGAGAAAGGGAAGGAAGGAGGGTGGTGATTAAGGTAATGACCTTATAACAACCTTTTATTTATTTTCCTAACTACCATATGACTGATATAGGATATGGAGGACCCCAAGATTTGTTCTACATGTTTGGAAGTGTAGAACGAGGGGTTGGAAGGTAGTTCTAAGTCCAAGAACGGACTTAGAAGCCAAAGTGACCGGTTCGCCGGAAAATAACCTTTTCGAGGTTATTTGTATTACTATGGGTTTTATGATGATAAAACCTTGTTAGTAACTTATCTAAGGTATTGAAGGAACTTTCACGGAGTTGAAAGGGTCTCCGGAGTTGTCGCCGGAGTCCGTTGAAGTTCGCCGGAGTTTCGCCGGAGCTAAATCGGGAAGGCTAGAACTTCATAAGCTTCATTAAGGCGAGAAGACGGCTTTATGCTTTATAAATTTTGCGTGAGGCATGAGATTACCTAAAGTAATCAAAAATATGTTTTATGGAATGATTAAGAATAATCAAATGTTTGCTTATGCCATGATTTTGCATAAAACATAGTTGAAAAGCATGTTATGTAGGTTTGGTGATTAAAAATGTGATAAGTTATTATGTGTGGTGTTCCAGGGATCCAAAATGGTATTTTTGGATCAAGGACGTCAATAAGTATAAGTGTATAAAATTTCACGTTAATCGGACTTCGTTTGGGCGGTCAAATGAGCGTTGACCGCCAAGACGAAGGTGATACCCGACCGGGTATGGGTAAATACCCGACCGGGTTTTGATTAAAAATGGCTCCAGAAGCCACTGCCACACTAGACCCGACCGGGTATGGGTATAGACCCGACCGGGTCTCAAATAAAGTTGGCTCCAGGGGCTACTGCCTCACCCTACCCGACCGGGTATTGGTTTACACTCAAAACGAGCCGTTTTGAGTAGGTTAACGTGGGTCGTTCGGGTGGGACCCGCCCACGTTGGATCCTAAGGATTGTTATATGACTATAATGCTAGGCATTGTCCATAGTTAAAGGAATGAAAGGTTAGCCATATCCAGGTTAGGATTTGGTAGAGGATAGACTGGGGATTGAGTACCCTTGGACGGTAAATGATCCAGAATACTTCAGGTGGGGTCGAGTACCCTTGGACGGTAAATGATCCAGAATACTCCAGGTGGGGTCGAGTACCCTTGGACGGTAAATGATCTAGAATACTCCAGGTGGGGTCGAGTACCCTTGGGACGGTAAATGATCCAGAATACTCCAGGTGGGGTCGAGTACCCTTGGACGGTAAATGATCCAGAATACTCCAGGTGGGGCTGAGTACCCTTGGACGGTAAATGATCTTAAATACTCCAGGTTGGGTTGAGTGCCTTGGACGGTAAATGATCCTAAAACACTCGGTAGTATGAATCGAAGGTAGACTATAGCTTGTGAGCTAGGCAACCGGGGAAGGAGTGAGAAAAGTCAGGTAAGAACTTTATCTCTAAAAGACTCTTTAAGGTAAATGACCTACGGGTTGAGTATTTTTACGAGTATATATACAGTATGTATCATCGGGTGGATGAGAGACATCTATCTATATATATATATATGTATCACCCTATTTTTGGGTCTCGTGTCTGAAACATTAGTTATTCTTCATATAGTCTGCTTGTCACTAGTACTTCTATGGAGTACTGACCCCTCCGGGGGCCCTCACATTTTTCAGGTTGAGGCTAGAGTCCTACTACCTGCACCTTTGCCTAGGGTGATCATTCGAGGAGGACGACGTGGTTCGTGCTTCCATTCGTATTTTTGAAATTTATAAACTGCTCATGGATTTTTGAACAATGTTTTCATTAAAAACAGTTGGAGGCCTACGTGCCCGTGTTTGCCACGTGTGGCTAAGTATCAAACATATTATTATTTCCGCATTTGTTTGATTATGATATTGATGTTGATTGTATGTGTTTACTAATCGGTTTGGCAATAGAATCAATCGGACGCCTTGTACAATTCAATAGGGATGAACTGTTGTTGTTCTTATCGGGTTGTACGGCGGTTGTCTACGTGGCTCGGATGCGGTCCGGGGCGTGACATGGGTCTTCTACTTTCCAGAGGATTTACTTCTGCATTGGAGCTGTGAAAAAAGGGATTTTTAGAAGGGTGTAGAAAAATGATTGGGGTAGATGGTTGCTTCTTGAAAGGTCAATTAAAGGGGGAAATCTTGACAGCCGTTGGCAGGGATGCTAACAATCAGATGTACCCAATTGTTTGGGCTGTTGTTGAAATTGAGAATAACTCATCGTGGAGATGGTTCCTGCAACTACTAAAGGATGACTTGAATATTGATAGGACTGACTTGTGGACCATTATAAGTGACCAACAGAAGGTTAGCAACCTATATAACTATCATCTCATGTGTCATTCTCAACAGAAATTTTTTCTTTGTATAACCATTTATAATGATTTGTTGGTATTCATTTGCAGGGTCTTTCAAATGTCATAGACGAGGTACTTACTGGCATTGAGCACAGAAATTGTGCTAGGCATATACATGCCAATTGGAGCAAAAATTATAGAGGCCTTATGCTTAAAAGACTGTTTTGGCAGATAGCAAAGTCACCATCTCATGAAGAACTCCATAGAAATATTCAAGAGTTGGAGAAAGTAGATTCTGAAGCTTGTCTTGAATTGGAGAAATATCACATGCATTTGTGGTGCAAGGCATTTTTTAGACCCTCAGTCAAGTGTGATTTAGTTGAAAACAATCTCTGTGAAGCTTTCAACAGTACTTTAGTCAAATGTAGAGAAAAACCCCTAATTCCAATGCTGGAAGATATAAGAGTGGGGATGGTGAAGCAAATTGCAAGGAAGAGAAAGGTTGTTGAAAGGTGGCCAGGTATGAATGACTAGGGGGGTTAATTAATTACTTTTGTGAACGTATACTCTTTTCATAATGGATTATATATGGCAGTTCAGTTTGGGTCTATAATCAAGAAGAAACTGAACAAGAATATCATGGCCAGTTCCGGTTGGCATGTGGATTACAATGGAGATGACGGGTATGAGATAAAGAAGGGAAGACACCAATTCAAAGTCAGGCTTGAAGGAAAATCATGCTCATGTAGAAGGTGGAATCTTTCAGGGATTCCTTGCGCACATGCAATTTGTGCCATCCTTGATCATGGAAAGAATCCGGAAGAATTTGTTGATAGTTGCTACTCTAAACAAATGTATGAGAGGACATATGAACATATTCTACAACCCATAAACGGTGAACTTTTCTGGCCCACATCCCAACATGAAGAAATACATGCTCCTCTACCCAAAAAATGTCTGGGAGGCCAAAAAAAAAAGAGTGCGTGAGGAGACTGAGGCGCCATCATGAACAACAATGTACAGAAAAGGTAGAATTATGACTTGCTCAAAGTGTAAGGAGCTCGGACATAACCGACTCTTTTGTCCAACAAACCATCCACCTGGCAGTACCATCCCCACTGAAAGAGGAAGAGGAAGAGGGAGGGGAAGGGGGAGAGGAGGCAAAAGCAAAAACTGTAATACTACACCTACTGGGAGTCTAAATGAAGTTGGTAGGGGGAGGGGGAGAACTAGGGGAAGAGGAAAAAGGCATGTTCGAGTGCGTGAATCTGGATATGGTATTTACACTGATCCAGAAAGTTGAGCCACAATATTGAATGTAAGATTTTTTAATTAATTTTAGTCATTAACTGTCCATATCATCTTTATATAGTTAATTAACTACTTTTTACATTAAGTGGTTTCAGTTTATAATCCATTTTTATTAACTTCACAAACTGTTTGTGTAGCCTATGCAGCGTGGAGAAACAGTGGTTTGTGAAGGAACGAGTTGAAGCCATTTTCAGCGGTTAAATAGGAAGCAAGTTTTTGGGATGGCATTGCATGCTGAATGTGGACACATTTTTTGCAGCATTTAAAAACATTTGTCCATGTTTTGTCTAAATTGTAACTATTAGCATGTGATGGTCATGTTTTTTGTGAAGTTGGATGAATTCCAAACAATATTATGGTTTTGGGGATAGGTTTGCTGATGTGAAATACCACAATGACCATGTCTTTTGTGAAACAAAATAGTATTCAATTGATAAATTCAGCTTGTAAACAATGAATCGTCTCTTTATGGCAAAATGCTTTTATGTAATGTCATGTTTCTGTCATGTTTATGTTGTTAGGGATAAGGTATTGTTTTGACTTTTAGGTGTAGTAGAATGTATTGTTTGATTACAACCATATTGTTTTGATCACTCTTTGTGTGTCTCAGTGAGGCTTTGAGGCTTCCTCAGCTTCATTCAGGATGTATGTATCGGAAGATGCATGTATCAGGCTGCCAAATGATATGGACACCCTCCTGAAAAAGTTTAGCTATCTTTCACCTTGACAATCTTTCTCAGGATTCAGTTTTTAGCTTCTAATACGTATAAGCTTGTAAGCCTATTATTGATGATCATTAATACTATGGGTGTACAGTGTACTTGTTTAGTTTCTTGTTTTGAGCAAGTTCTTCCCAAACAGAGTACCCATCATAGGGATTGCAAATAGCTGTTAAAGAAAATATTCCAAGATCAAATCATAGTTTCTTGTTTTGAGAAAATATTCCAAGATCAATCAAAAGTTCTTCCCAAACTCAGTACACATCATAGTTTCTTGTTTTGAGCAAGTACTTATTATTCATGCACCTTCTGCCAAAGAAAATATTCCAAGATCAAATGGGGGTCAAACTGTAACCTTAGCTTGCTGTTTAACCAAATTAAATACCTTGCAGAAGTAAAAAGCCTATAGCATACAACTGAAATAAGTCATAGCAACATAACTAACACACCTATCTTGATTAAACATGTGTTGGTCCCGGTTATACTGGATACAGTCTAGAGGGGGGGGGGTGAATAGACTGTTTTGGTTTTTAGCTTTTTAAACTAAGTACCACATTTACAGAATAGCCTGTTCTGTTGAAAGAACAGACTGGCAGCGGATGGGGTTCTGGCAGGGAGTTCTGTTAGCCTCAGAGAAGCAAAGGCAGTAGGCCTTCTGTTAACTCGTAGAACAAGTTCTGCTGAACACAGATACCAAGTCCAAGGAGTTAGACAGTTCTATCTAAGTGCAAGTATTTAAAGCAGTAAGTAAACGACACCAGGGATTTTTATAGTGGTTCAAGGAACAACTCGTTCCTCTAATCCACTGTTCCACTAAGCTGTAAAAACTGCCGTTTACAAAGCCTTAGTCCTAGTACTTAAGAAGCACTCCACGTCTTCTTCAAGCCTAGATGTGTCCTGGGATGCACTGCCTGGCTTCCTTTAACACTGGTCCTTTCACTGAGTTTCCTTGAAGTATCACCACTTCACTACTCCAGTTACTTAGACGTCCTTCTTGTAGCAAGAAGAGTTTCTGTTGAAACTGGGGTTCCTCCAACTAGCTTCGTTACAAAGGATTTGTATGTGATGGGCTTGAAGAGTTGAAGAATACTTGGAACTTTGCTTGAGTTGGAAAAAGTATTTTTCTAACTTCTGCCTTCTCTTGTAGAAGATAATGAGTTTGAATCTTAAGGAGGTTTTTTGCTTTTCAGAGTTTGAATATCTTGCTTGTAGCAATGGTTAGCAAAAGTTGTCTTGGCAAAGTTTTCTTAGCAAAGTTATATAGGCAAAGTTATCCGGTTGTTCTTCGTAGTGTATCTTTTATACTGAGGTTGTCTTCCCGTTGGAGGAGTAGGAGGACAACTGCATTTAATGCGCGATCAGTTGACTTGACCAGTAGGACCCGGTAAAGTTGGCGGGTTACTATTTTGGGATAAAGTAATCCTGACATTGCGGCCAATCATCTGCAATTACTCTACGTAGCATGGGGTGCATTAAATGAGCATTTAATGCATGCACTGTAGCTTTTCCGTTTCATACTCCTAGCCGTTAAAGGAATCTTTTAGTTGACTTCCCGGTTCTTTGAAATTCTTCTAAGTGTTAGACCTTCTGGTGTCTTTATCTGAGAGTAGAACAGAGGAGGTCTGGAGCACTTCTGTTGGGAGTATCCAACAGAGACCCAGAAGGGTTTCTGTCAGAGTCAAGACTAACAGAGATCCTGAGGACTTCTGTTCTGGAGCAGAGAACCAAAGGTCCTCTGTTTCAATAATGCCTTAAGAGGCACTTCTGCTCTTGAAGTCCTTCTACTCTTGAAGCCCTTCTGCTCTTGAAGGTCTTCTGTCAAGTCGATTACTCTAAGAACTTTACAAAGGAAAATTCTAATACATAATTTCTAAAGGGGTACTCTAAAGTCCTAATTTATCTAGCATCATCAAAATCTAATTACAATTATTCCTTACAATTTCCCCCTTTTTGATGATGCCAAAACCCTTTAACTATTTCCAGAGAAGTGCCTTCACCATAAAAATTTAAAGTTTAAAACTTTTCATTAAAATCTTGGTGGGCAACTTGGCATAGGAAAATAGTAAGAGTACGATACATTCAGATAGCAGAATATAACAGAAATAAACAAACACAAGCAGAAGGCAAAAAGACAAGAATTTGAGGAAAAGCACTTCAAAGTAAGAAGGCAGAGATGTGATTTTATTAGATAGGTTTTACAGAGTTTAAACCTTACACATTCTCCAGATTAGCTGCCTGTAGAGCTTCTTCCTCTAGTTTTTGAAGCCTGAGCAGTTCTTCATTTATTTCAGCTCTGATTTTGAACAGATTGCCAGACCTTTGATAAGATGCCCATATTGGAGAAAGCTTGCAGTCCAAATAGTTGAGGACACCTTCATGTATGGTCTTTCCTGGGACAATGTTCTTCTTGTACCATTCTTCTGCTTCTTCAAGTGATCCCCCATACCTAACTCTGACAACACCATCTTTGTCCAAATAGAGGTGCTGTTGTTGGGTAGGAGTCATTTTAGCCTTCATCTCCTCAAATTGAGCTCTGTCAATTTGCTGAGAACCACCCAATCTCCACTCAGTGAAGTTGAAAACTTTCTTCTTCTTGGTGCTCTTCTTTACTGGAGATGGGGGTCTAGGTATGCCTGCTGCTCTTTTCTTTAGTAGAGCAGCTTCAAAGTAGGAAGCCGGATCTACTGCAGGCTCATCAGAAGAGGGTGGCCAGGTAGGAGTTCTGTGGGACCTAGGCCTGGTCTGTTGAGGGTCTTCTTCCCCCTTTTTGGCATCATTCAGATCTTCTATCATTAGGCTCATCTTTTGGAATTCTGTAAGCCTGGGTTGAGGCTATCTGCTCCAGGGCCTCTGGTAGAGTCTGGGTGACAGAGGTAAGGCCTTCAATGAGACCTTGCTGCTTCTGTATGGTAGAGAAGATGTCCTTGTTATTGGCTTCAAGAAGCACCATCTTCTGATAACGATCTCTGTCAGTAGACAGAAGTGCTTGAGCCTGTTCTTGATGAACTCTGCACATTGCCTCAATAGAGGTCAAGTGCCTCTCTGTCCTGGCATCAGATTCCTTCAGAGCTTCAAGATGCTCTGAGATATTGTGAATAACATGCCCTTGACTCAGGAGAGTTTGCTGGAAGATAGAAAGAGTGTTGTGGATGCCTACCACTTCTGTTGACAGGGCATCTGTTCTGGCGGATGATGAGGCTATGAAGTTGTTGAGAGTTCATGTGAGGTTCTCAAAACGATCAGAGATGAACTGCATACCTGAGTTTAGATTGTCATTCACATGAGCAAGGTGCCCATAGTGTTTGTCATTGATTTCAATCAGTTTGTTCATGCCTTGGAGGATCTGTCCTCCAAATTCTTCAGCAGATTCAACAAATTTGTTGAAGGGAACGTTGTTCTGTTGTCCATCAGCTTGAGGCATTTCTAGACCTCTTCCCTTAGGCAAGGGGTGATGTTCTTGGACAGATGACAGAGATTGAACAAGCTGTTCATGTTCCAGTTGAGTCAGAGGAGGGGTCTTCTGTCTCTTTGATGTAGCTTGATAAGACTTGCTGACCATGAATCCATCCATGTCAGATGAATCTTCATAAGAGGAGTATATGGGTATGGTGTTCCTGATGACCTTCTTCTTCTTTCTGAAGGAGGGATTGGGGGCAGTAGAATGCCTAGAATTCCCTTGGGGTGCAGAGATGGGGGAGACAGTTGTAGGGTCAGAATCTCTGAGAAACCATACAGGTTTAAGGTTCTCTTCAGGTTGTTGTGGAGGTGAAGATTCTGGAGGAGGAGATTGATGATCAGATTCAGAGGATGAGGAGGAGATCTGTTGGGGTGAGGGGATCTGGTGCTGGGGTGAAGAGTGAACAGGTGAGGCATTCTGTTGAGGGGGGATGGTGGGGGTGAAGGTGAACGGTTTCCGAATGGAACAATTGCTCTGCAGGGAGATGCAATTTTCTGTTTAGGTGAATGAGGAGGGGTGGGGGTTTTCTGTTTAGGAGATATAGGTTCAGGGTGTTCTGGTGGAGGGGTTCTGGTGCTGGAAGGAGGTGAGGGAATGTGGGGTTCTGTTGGGATAATAACAGAGGGGGTTGGAGAGATTACCTCAATGATGTTCTCCTTGAGCAAAGAAGTCCTCCACTCCTGGATATGCTCCATCATTGCTTGCCCTTCTGTCTTGGGTACAGAGGGCTCTCCTGGGTTGAGATGGGGTTGCACAGAATCTGTTGCCATCTTTGTGAATTGCCATTCCTCAAAGGCTTCAATTTCTTCCTCTTCTAGAGGTTTGACAGCCTCTTCTGAAGGTGAGGAGATGAGAATGGCCTTCCCTTTGTAGCTTGCCTTCTTCTTCTCAAGAACAGAGTGAAGGAAGTTGAGGGCAAAACACTTCGAGACATCATCAGTCCCAACCCAGTTCAGAATGGCTTCCTCTTCTGGTTCATAATGGTCAAAATACTGGATGATTTTGGAGAGGGGTCCCATTCTCCACCTTCTCCATTCGAGAACCCGGGTAAACTGTCTGTCTAGCAAGGACAGATACCCATCTTTGACAGGACTGGGGTGTTCTGTCGAAGTAGACACCCTGTTCTGTTCAGGAGATGCAGCAGAGGTGGGGATTTCTGGTTCCCCCTGAGTGTCTGCCACTCCTTCAGATGCAGAAACCACAGGTTTAGAAACCTTCTTCTTTGGTTTTGTGGTCCTTTTCCTCTTCTGTCCGGCCTTAGAAGGGGCAACAGGTGCTTCCTCTTCGGTCTTCTTCTTCTTCTTCTTCTTCTCAGCAGAAGGGGCTACAGAGAGAGGTTTCTGTACCTTTTCTCCCTGTTGCCTTTTAGCCTCAAGTTGAAGCTGTCTCTTCATTTCAGCCTTTATGGCTTTCTCCCTATTTGGAGAAGCAGTTAAGAAGATTACCTTGGTGTGATCCAAGGTTGAAGCCTTCCTCAAGTGTACCCCTTGTTTGAGGAGTATTTCAGAAATCAGTAGACCATGTCCTAGCTTCCCAGAGTAGAGGCTAGTTTTTGGGTTCTTCTTCTTGATGACTTCAATCAGGGACTTCACCATGACTTGTCCCCAATTGATGTTCACCCCATGATGCACTGCATACAGGGCCTTTGCATTGGCAGTTGTGACATCATCTGTGGAGGAGTACTTGCACCATAAACATTTGTGGAAAATGTTTATGAGCAGCTCAAATTCCCTCTAGAGCAAGTTCTTCTTGATGTTGACCTTCTCTACTTCTTCCCCTTTTCTGCAGAACTTCTTCTTGAATTCTGTCAGAGGGATGTCAGTATCCTCCAAATCGAGTAGAGAGTCCCTTCCTTCCTCTTGCTGAATGTTGAAGATGTTGTTGATGACGTCAGCATCAATCAACACCTCTTCTCCTTGGACGACGGAGGAGATGATTTCACCCTTGAAGGATGCGTTGAGATAGAACTCAACGGTGTCCACGTTGCTGTAGGCTTCATAACCATGAGAGATGACCTTGCTCAGTTGACATTTAGACAGACCATCAATAATGGCGGTCATCCGCTCCTTTTTCTCTGCGAACCTGGGTAGTACTTCCAGTTCGCATCTCAAGCCAGTCAATACATTCTTCAGGAGGGTTGCCTTTTGTTCCTTTGAGAGATCGGAGAAGCTCAAGAAAGCCATGGAGTTTACTGCGGTTAGAAGGTTTTTGGAGAGATAAGAGTTCAAAAGCTTGAGAGTTATGAGAGCAGTAACGGTTTAGGTTTGCGAAAGGGGGTTTTATGGATATGGGTTAGTGGACGTTTGAGATAATTTACGGTTCCAAGATACCAATAAATGTAAAAAGGGGCGCAGTAAATAAACGGGGGCGCAGTAAATTTTATACGGCTTGATACCGTTTTAAGGGTAAAAGGGTAAAAGACCTTGAATAATTTACTAGGTCACCCGGTTTACAAGATTTTCTAAGTCCACCACCTTCTGATAGACATAAGAGGGTCTTTCTGTAAGAAGGGGGGGGGGGGGTTCTGTTGCTGAGGTGTTCTGCCAGGGTAGGGATCAGAAGAGGTTGACAGAAGGGGTTAACAGAAGGGGTTCTGCTATAGGAATTCTGTCATTAGCAAATGAGCAACAGAGGGCCTTCCTTTTCATCTTTCCTTTGGAATCTCATCCATCATTCCCAATTCCTCTCTCAGTTTGTTGAACCTAGCCTCAGGAAGAGGCTTTGTCAAGATATCTGCAAGCTGGTCTTCTGTTGGCACATGTTCCATGCAGATGTGCTTCTTCTCAACATGATCTCTGATGAAGTGATGTCTGATCTCAATGTTCTTTGTTCTGGAATGAAGAACTGGATTCTGAGTGATAGCAATGGCACTGGTGTTGTCACACAACAGCTTGATCTCCTTTGCTTGAATTCCATAGTCCTTCAGTTGTTGCTTCATCCAGAGTAGCTGAGCACAGCAACTCCCAGCTGCAATGTACTCTGCCTCAGCTGTACTTGTTGAGATGGAGTTCTGCTTCTTGCTAAACCAGGAAACAAGCCTTCCTCTTAGCAATTGGCAGTGACCAGAGGTGCTCTTTCTGTCTAGTCTGCAACCTGCAAAATCTGAGTCAGAATAACCAATTAGCTCAAAGTTACCTCACTTTGGATACCATAGGCCTGCATTTGGATTTCCTTTGATGTATCTGATGATTCTTTTTGCAGCACTTAAATGGCTTTCCTTGGGCTTTGATTGGTATCTGGCACAGATTCCAACAGAGAATGAGATGTCTGGTCTGCTTGCAGTTAGATATAACAGAGATCCTATGATTCCTCTATATGTTGTTGCATCTACATCCTTTCCTTCATCATCTGGACCAATTCCTTGTGAAGTGTTCATGGGAATCTTCACTGATGATTTGCCTTCCACTCCAAACTTCTTGATTAGATCTCTGGTGTACTTCCCTTGATTGATAAAGATCCCTTCTGGAACTTGTTTGACTTGAAGTCCTAGGAAGTAACTGAGTTCTCCCATCATACTCATTTCAAATTGACTCTGCATCACTTGAGAAAATTTCTTGCACAGTTCTGGATTAGTACTACCAAATATAATGTCATCAACATAAATTTGTACTAACAGAATATGATTAGCAACATAGATTTGAAATAGAGTTTTGTCAACCTTTCCTTTAGTAAACCCATGGTTCACCAGGAAAAGGGACAATGTGTCATACCAGGCTCTGGGAGCTTGCTTAAGACCATAGAGGGCCTTTTTAAGCTTGTAGACACAAGAAGATTGAGTAGGAATGACAAAACCTGGTGGTTGTTCCACATAAACTTCCTCTTCAAGATCTCCATTCAGAAATTCACTCTTGACATCCATCTGGTAGACCTTGATGTTGTTGTAGGCAGCATATGCTAGAAAGATTCTGATAGCTTCAAGTCTGGCAACTGGTGCAAAGGTCTCATCAAAATCTATTCCTTCTTCTTGACAGTATCCTTTAGCTACTAGCCTTGCTTTATTCCTTACAATGTTGCCATCTTCATCAGCTTTGTTCTTGAATACCCATTTGGTTCCAATGACATTCTGGTGCTTTGGCCTAGGAACAAGTTCCCATACATTGTTCCTTTCAAACTGAGTGAGCTCTTTTTGCATAACATTGATCCAATCTGAGTCTGCAAGAGCTTCTTCAACTGTCATAGGTTCCATCTGAGATATATAGCAGGCAAGCATTGCTTCTCTTCTAGATGTGGATCTGGTTTGAACTCCACTTCTGATTTGACCAATCACTTGGTTAGGAGGATGATCTCTTAACCATGTTAGGTCTGGTTCTGTCAGCTACTGTCTTGGTCTCTCTGGTTCCTCATCTTCAGAGTCTTCATCTTCATTCAACAGAAGGGGGTTTGGTGCATGTGTAGGAAATGCAGGGTTGTCTGCCACCTCTTCTGTTGGTTCTGGTGTTCTGTCTTCTATGCTGACTTCCTTGAGAATCTCTGTTACCTCTTTAACAGAGATGCTTTCATCAAATTTCACATGTATGGATTCTTCAACATGTAGGGTCCTTCTGTTGAGTACTCTATAGGCTTTACTGGTGTTTGAATAGCCTATAAAGACTCCTTCATCAACCTTTTCTTGAAATACTTTCAGATGCTCCTTTCCATTGTTGAGAATGTAGCACTTGCATCCAAATACATGAAAGTAGCTGATGTTAGGTTTTCTTCCCTTCCAGAGTTCATAAGGGGTCTTCTGGTGATTCTTGTTGATCATGCTTCTGTTCTGAGTATAGCATGCAGTGTTGATTGTTTCAGCCCAATATCTCATAAGCAATCCAGATTCTGCAATCATTGTTCTTGCAGCTTCTTTTAACGTTCTGTTCCTTCTTTCTGCTACGCCATTCTGTTGAGGGGTTCTGGCGGCAGAAAGTTGATGAAAAGTTCCATTCTGATCACAGAAGTCCTTTATGACTTGGTTGACAAATTCAGTTCCTCTGTCTGATCTGATTGTCTTCACTTTCAAGGTCTTCTCAGTCTGAAGTTGCTTTAACAGAGATGGCAACTTCTGAAGAGTTTCATTTTTCTTTGATAGAAAAACAGTCCATGTATATCTGGAGTAGTCATCAACCATGACTAAGGTATATTTCTTGCCACCAACACTTGGAGTCTCAACAGGTCCAAATAAATCCATGTGAATCAGATTTAGAGGGCTTGTAGAAAGATCTCCAGCAATGGGCTTGAAGGAATTCTTCACTTGTTTGCCTTTCTGACATGCACTGCAGAGGGTCTCCTTCTTGTACACAATGTCTGGTAGCCCTTCTACAATGTGTTCTCTGGCCAGTTTGTTGATTGTTTTGAAATTCAAATGGTTGAGCTTTTTGTGCCAGTCCCAGCTCAGTTTTGAATCTCCTTTGGCTATCAGGCAAACTCCATCTTTTGCAGTGTTCCAATCAACTACATAGATGTTCTTCTTCCTTGATGCTGTAAGAACCACTTCCTTTGTTGTCTCATGCTTCACATAGCAGAAGTCCTTTGTGAATTCAATAGTGTAGCCTTTGTCACAGAATTGGCTAGCACTTAGCAAGTTGAACTTCAGTCCTTTGACATATGAGACATCATCAATGATTATCTGGTTCTTGATCAGCTTTCCTCTTCCTTTTGTTTGAACTTCTTTGTCATTACCTCCAAAGGTAACTCTAGGTCCTTTGCATTTCTGGAACTCTGTTAGGCAACTTCTGTCACCTGTCATGTGCCTGGAGCATCCAGTATCAATAAACCATTCTTGCTCAGAGATGGCTCCAGCACACAGTTCCTGCAAGATCAAAAGAAAGATTTAGGTACCCAAGCAATGCTGGGTCCTGGGGGGTCATGGAGTCTGGGTAGTTGGTACCATTTTGGTCTCATCAAGTGAAACCTTGGTGGGTGGTATCCATTGTCCACCTGGTAGTTATAGTAAACTGAAGTGTGATTCACTTTGGGCAGATGCTTGTGAGGGTCATGCTTCCTGTTTACATACTTTTGCATAGCTTTCTTTGTTGGAAAGAAGTCTCATATACTATCAAGAGCAGAGGGACGGTTAACCTTGGGCTTCTGAAGTTGACCATCCAACCTCTTCTGCCTGAAGTTAACTCTCTCTTGATATTTGCCCTTCTGGTGATCATTTCTGGCATGATTGACATGAGGTTGTCTGTCAATGAATGGTCTTTTATTTTTGTTATCTTGAAAACCTTTTCTGTTGTTAGGTTTTCTGCCAGGTTCATTATTTTTCAAAAAGGGTTTCTGTTGAACCTTTATCTTACCCTTTTCTGGTCTTACTTCCTCATGAACAACCTTGGTGCCAGATACACCATCTTGACAGATGGGGATAGAAATCAGTGGCTCTATGACCTTATCTGCCTTAGCAACTCTGGTGCTAGGCATTACAGAAGGCTCACCTGATTCTGTTGAGCCATAACCAAGACCAAAACCAGTGCCAATCTGTTGATCAAGCACAATCTTTTCCATGGAAGACTGGGCCTTCTGGTAAGCTTTGTACTTAATCTCGAGAGGCTCTATTTCTCTTATTCTCTTAAGAAGAGAAACATTTTCAGTTTCCAGTTGATCTCTTTCCTTAATTAGAAGATTGATTTTGATCTCAACCTCCTTCTTTAAGTCAAGAATTTCAGCTTTCAACTTACTGTTTTCTTCTGTTACAGAAGAATAAGTGGCTTGTATGGCCTTAAACTCTTCCCAAAATTCTGACATTGAATCAGAATCAAAAGCTGAGCCTACCGAAGAAAAACTAGATTCAGAAGTAGAGGTTACCTCATCATCAGAATGAGCCATGAGGTAAAGGTCTTCTGTCTCAGTATCAAGGCAACAGAAGGCCTCATCAGAATCTGAGTCAGAACTGGATTCTGTCTCTGACAGAGGGTCTTTCTCCAGCTGTTCTGTCACAAGTGCCTTTCTTCTTCTGGAGTTGTCCTCGTACTTCTTCTTTTCTCCATCCTGTCCTTGCTTCTTGGACACTCTAGGATGGGGACAATTAGCGTTGAAGTGACCAGGTTGTCTGCAATTGTAACAGAGAAGCTCTCCACTGTTTTCTGTTGATTTGACCTTCTGGTATGGCTTTCTGTTGAAAGATGGACTCCTTCCATCTTTGGGATTCTTCATAAACTTTTTGAATCTCCTGGCAAAGGCAGCCATATATTCATCAGATAAAAGTACTGAAGGGTCAAAGTCATTTACCTTAGATGTGCTGGCAGTGAGGGCTGTAGTGGTCCTCTCTTCTGGTACATCTTCCTTTTCTTCAATCATTTCAAACTCATGAGCTTTGAGATCTGAAATGAGCTTATCAGTGGGATAAGTCTTTACATCCTTGCTGGCTTGGACAGCAACTACCTTCATCTTCCATGCTGAGGGCAGTCCCCTCAACACCTTTAGGTTGATCTCCTTGGTGGTGAGTTCCTTGCCAAGCTCAGAGATCTCTCCAGTGAGAGTGAGGAGCCTGTCATACATCTTGGAGATGCTTTCACCAGGGAGAAGTTTGAAGTCATCAAACTTCTTGTTGGCTATGGTTAGTTTGTTGTCCTTCTCTTGCTCATCACCAGCTCCAATGAGCTCAAGAGTATCCCAAATTTCCTTAGCAGTCTTGCATTTCTTGATTCTGTTGAAGTACCTATCATTAATGGACTTGTAGAGGATGTCCTTGGCAATATTGTCTAAGTTGTACTTTCTCCTCTCTTCAGTGGTCCATTCTGACTTGGCTTTACTGATCATCTGGGGTCTGGTGTTGTCTATGGCATGCTCAGGATTGGCCTTCTGGAAGCTTGTGAAGGGGCCAATATCTAGAACTTCCCACATCTCATCATGTAGAGCACAGAGATGTGCTTTCATCCGGATCCTCCAGTCATCAAACTTAAGATCTGAAAACATAAGATTCTTGGACAAGGAGTGATCCATTATATCAGATAGAAATGAGGTCAAACAGAAAAACAAGTGGATCTTTGTTCAGCAAATAACCTAAGAGATTATTAGAACAAGGAGGCTCTGATACCACTTGTTGGTCCCGGTTATACTGGATACAGTCTAGAGGGGGGGGGGGGGGGGGTGAACAGACTGTATTGGTTTTTAGCTTTTTAAACTAAGTACCAGATTTACAGAATAGCCTGTTCTGTTGAAAGAACAGACTGGCAACGGATGGGGTTCTGGTAGGGAGTTCTGTTAGCCTCAGAGAAGCAAAGGCAGTAAGCCTTCTGTTAACTCGTAGAACAAGTTCTGCTGAACACAGATACCAAGTCCAAGGAGTTAGACAGTTCTATCTAAGTGCAAGTATTTAAAGCAGTAAGTAAACGACACCAGGGATTTTTATAGTGGTTCAAGGAACAACTCGTTCCTCTAATCCACTGTTCCACTAAGCTGTAAAAACTGCCGTTTACAAAGCCTTAGTCCTAGTACTTAAGAAGCACTCCACGTCTTCTTCAAGCCTAGATGTGTCCTGGGATGCACTGCCTGGCTTCCTTTAACACTGGTCCTTTCACTGAGTTTCCTTGAAGTATCACCACTTCACTACTCCAGTTACTTAGACGTCCTTCTTGTAGCAAGAAGAGTTTCTGTTGAAACTGGGGTTCCTCCAACTAGCTTCGTTACAAAGGATTTGTATGTGATGAGCTTGAAGAGTTGAAGAATACATGGAACTTTGCTTGAGTTGGAAAAAGTATTTTTCCAACTTCTGCCTTCTCTTGTAGAAGATAATGAGTTTGAATCTTAAGGAGGCTTTTTGCTTTTCAGAGTTTGAATATCTTGCTTGTAGCAATGGTTAGCAAAAGTTGTCTTGGCAAAGTTTTCTTAGCAAAGTTATATAGGCAAAGTTATCCGGTTGTTCTTCGTAGTGTATCTTTTATACTGAGGTTGTCTTCCTGTTGGAGGAGTAGGAGGACAACTGCATTTAATGCGCGATCAGTTGACTTGACCAGTAGGACCCGGTAAAGTTGGCGGGTTACTATTTTGGGATAAAGTAATCCTGACATTGCGGCCAATCATCTGCAATTACTCTACGTAGCATGGGGTGCATTAAATGAACATTTAATGCATGCACTGTAGCTTTTCCGTTTCATACTCCTAGCCGTTGAAGGAATCTTTTAGTTGACTTCCCGGTTCTTTGAAATTCTTCTAAGTGTTAGACCTTCTGGTGTCTTTATCTGAGAGTAGAACAGAGGTGGTCTGGAGCACTTCTGTTGGGAGTATCCAACAGAGACCCAGAAGGGTTTCTGTCAGAGTCAAGACTAACAGAGATCCTGAGGACTTCTGTTCTGGAGCAGAGAACCAAAGGTCCTCTGTTTCAATAATGCCTTAAGAGGCACTTCTGCTCTTGAAGTCCTTCTGCTCTTGAAGCCCTTCTGCTCTTGAAGGTCTTCTGTCAAGTCGATTACTCTAAGAACTTTACAAAGGAAAATTCTAATACATAATTTCTAAAGGGGTACTCTAAAGTCCTAATTTATCTAGCATCATCAAAATCTAATTACAATTATTCCTTACAACATGTATTGAGCTCCATTCCTATGCATATTATGGTTGCTGATGTCCTGTCAAAGAAGGTTATCAGAATCATTGATCACAAAATGGCAAACTTCTTTTGGGGCTCTACAAATAGTACACTTAACTATCACTGGAGGAGATGGGATAGTTTATGCATGCCTACTGATGAAGGAGGACTGGGATTAAGAAGTCTAAATGATCTCCAGAAAACCTTTTCTCTGAAACTGTGGTGGAAATGGAAAACTACTTCATCTCTTTGGACTAATTTTCTTAATGCTAGATATCCTAGAGGGAATGTCATGTCTCTTAAGGTGACTGACTCCCCAGTTTGGAGAAGATTATGGGCTATTAATGATATGGATACTACTATTTGTGACCAAGATTCTGATCTCAACTGGATATGGTCTCCTGATAGCACAGGTTCCTTTTCTTTCAAATCTGCCTATGAAGAAGTTAGACATCATTCTTCACCTACGTTTATCAACAGACATATTTGGCATCCTAAACAAAAAATTAAAGTTCAAATCTTTCAATGGAATATGCTCAACAGATTCCTCCCCTTTAGAGAAAACTTAACCAGGTTTAACTTGGTTCTTAATCCCTCCATTTGTCCCTGGTGTAGGAATCATGCTGAAAATATGAACCATGTGCTATTTCTTTGCTATAAGATTCAACCTATTTGGAGATACTTCTCACATATATTGGGCATCCCTCTTTCTGGCACTTCAATTAGGCAGGTTCTTTTTCAGTGGTGGTTATGTGCAGGCAGTAAAACTATGGTTGACATTTTCAAAATCAATCTACTGGGCATTATTATTGGCATATTTGGAAGGTCTACGCTGGCATTATTTGGGGTTCTGATCTTACCATCCCTACAGCTGATACTATTATTTGGAGAATTAAACTTTATACCCAATCTTGGGTCCTAAGTTTAACTGGTATGAAATTAATCGCAGTTGGAGATGTTTTGTATACTGAGAATCTGGTCCCTACCTCCTTCCAGATGAAATCAAAAAATTTCAAACTAATTCGCTGGGAGAGACCTAAAGGCAAGTTAAAATTTAACATTGATGCTTCGTACATACCTAACAGTGCCGCAGGAGGGGCGATGATGAGAAATGAGAAAGGCGAATTCGTAGTAGCTGTTCAATTTCCGGTGAGAGCTTCGTCCAGTCTTGAGGCGGAGATATATGCATTGATCTTGGAAACTAGATGGGCGGTTAAGGCAGGCTTTGTTGGTTTCCAGGTTGAAATCGACGCGATGGAAGCTCTGGACTACGTTTTTGGCAAGCGAACTGGCAGATGGGCAGGTGAATTGTTGCTGTTGAGAGATTTAGCAAATCAGGTTAGGATTCGTTTCACGCATGTCTATAGGGAAGGCAACTGGCCGGCCCATTACTTGGCAGACAATCGGGTTGCCCAATATCAGATTTTTTATAATTTGAATTATCTTCCACCTCTTGCTAAAAGTGCCTTTTACTTAGATTTTTTCAGTATTCCCTCTTTCAGATATTTATTGTAATATTTTCTTTTAAGAGGCTTGGTTTGGCCCTCCTCTTTTGTACCGTTCTCTTATTAATAATATTATGGTAAGTGTTCCCCCGGCATTTACCCCACTGATTTTGGTGGTTTGCCTTCCGGGGTAAAAAAAAAACTAACACACCTATTACATACAACACTTCCTTAAACTGAAATAAGCCATAGCAACCACTGTTGTGCTTACAAAACACCAACAAACAACAAACAACCTTAACATTTTGTTTTGTTTTCCCTCTGTTTGGACTACTCCCCTAAGATAAGCAATATCTCTTCCAAGCACAATAATTTTTTGACCCATTGAATTGTCAGCCCTCTGTAACTCAAACAGACCACCACCATGAGTTGCGTCGTCTCTTAAATTCTGGTACTCTGTGTGACCATGTGTAGCATCCATAGCATCCTTCCACACAAAGAAACCACATCCACGGTCGTGCTAAAAAAATTAGCACATCAAGCAAACTCAGAAAACCAACCAAATCAGTGAAACTAAATCACCACATAATTAATTTGTAAGAAGATTTACCTTAAATTCTTGACGGCCGTAGAACAATCGTCCACTTTCTCGTCCTTTGCAAAGAGGGGCTTTCATCCCACGAAGACAGTAAAACGCCGGCTCGTAATTTAGGGTAGATAGGCTATTTTTTCGTATGCTTGAGGTAGACGAAGAAGACATTATTATTGCTGTGACAAATAGACCTGTGAAAAAGAGACTGAGAATAGGAGACTGCGAAGAAGAGAGTTGCGAGTTAGGGAAAGATTCCGCCAATCTGCGAAGAACAGAGCAACGAAGAACATCGCTGGTGCAAGACATATTTTTAAATAGGGTTAAGTTTATTATATTACACATCAGCAACCCCTTTACATTTATTATAGCCACGTCAGATGCCACAATTACGTTTTTACCGGCAACCGGTCGTTTACCGGGTAATACGAATATTTGCCCCGTTTTTTTCGTTGATGGCTTTAATTGGGCGATATTTGCGTTGGTGACCTTAATTGACAATTTCCTTACCATAGGGGGCTCTATTTGACACTTTTCTCAACTTATTAAATTATATCTATAATCAATTCCTATGTATTTAATATGTGAATCTAATTGATGGAGTATATGGCCCGGGGACCCCCGACCCACGTACTCCCACTACTGCAATCAGACCCAACAGGCCCAAAACGGGCCAAGCCCAGCAAAATGAAGCTCTAAACAGCCCACGACACGCAAGGGGTGCCTTCGGCCCCATGACCGAAGGCTATCGTTGACAGAATTGGGCTCAGAAACATCACAGGAGATCAAGGCTTGAAAACCAAGCCTTCGGCACCTGCAGCCCTCGGCACATAGAGGCCCCGGCCCATGGAGCCTTCGACACAGTAGGTACAGCTGAAGGCGTCTTCCTCGACATAATCTCCTCTCCACATGCGCTGGATCACCGTACCAAGTACAAACGTCACATCCACCATCGCATTTAATGCGTCCACATGCGAGTGCCAGTGCCACCCGGTTGAGGTGACCCCTCGACCGTTAGATTATTGACACGTGTACTCCCATCGCATTTATTGCTGCTATAAATAGAAACCCATTTCTCCATTGTAAACCACGATGAATTCATATCGAATATACACTCTCTCTCTCTTACATATTTGCTGTGACTTCTCTCTAGTTATTCCCACAATAACCCCCCGGATAGATACCCCCCGGGTACGCTATCCATCATTTGGTGCTCTCGTTTAGAGGTCGAACAATCAAGTAAGAAACCCTCCCCTTCACCAAACACAAAAACACCTATCGAAATGGGAAGAACCACCCGTGCTCAGTCCAAGACCCTTGAGGACAACAATTTGGCAGAGTCATCGCTGGGTTGGACCAGGCTGCTGTTGACTTGCGCCTTCAGCTCCAATAGAATGCTCCTGATGCCCACCTCGACATCGAGACTCGAAGGAAGGATCGGAGCGAAAACCAAGTGAGCCCGTAGGTCCTCACTATTAACGTACAGTCAGCATTTTCCGCCTTCATCCAGACGCTCACCCAAAATCCGAGATCCTTCGGCATCCTGGTACTACTTCAACCGCCGGTCGGGGAGAACGCCGTTCCTCCCCCACCTCCACTTCTTTCGTAAGCCCTATCCTTCGGTTAGGGAACAACGAAGGGGTCATGGCTCAGGACACTACTTCCCAGGAGGTCTAGTCCCGGGACCAGCACGGTGCGAGCAAAGAGATACCCCGGACCTCCGCTCTCGAAAGGCTCGGAGGGGTGCAAGATCACCGAGGGGTCCAAGACCGCCTTGGTGGTAAAACATTCCAAAGACCTCAAGAGAGCGGAGGGTCTGTCTCAAGGGCAGGCGAGAGATGTCCCCCTCGGGACAAAGGCAAGGGATTATTGCATGCAGACGACGTCTGACACCAAATCAACCAGGCTCACTTCGCTCGGATACACTCGCAGGGGGCGGAGGCCCTCCCGAGGGATCCTAGGGACGAAGTGATTGAGGCCCTCCAACGCTGCCTCGATGAAATGGAGGTTCACCAAGCGCACATGATGGCTTCCGCCTCCCAAGCGGACCCCAAATACACCGCCATACTGGCCAAAATGGAGGAGATGCAGAAGAAAATGGCCGAGGGCTCCGGGGAACCCGTCATTCAACTCCGGACTAGGACGCCATTTACCCCAAGGGTATTGGCGGCCCAAATTCCGGGAAAGTATCGAGGGCAACCCATCAAGCCCTACGAAGGGAAGACAGACCCCCAGGAGCACTACAACAGGTATCAGAACGGCATGGTGATGGTGGGGGCATCGGACGAGTATTTGTGCCGTTGGTTCCTCTCCACCTTGGAGGGACCATCATACGAATGGTTCAACCGATTGCCCGAAGGCAGCATTGACTCATGGCAAGAACTCGCCCAACGTTTGTTGACACAGTTTGCGGGAAGGCGCCGGTCAAGAAAACACTTCTCCCACTTGCTAACGGTGAGGCAAAGGAAGGAGGAGACCCTCCGGGACTTCTTGGAATGCTGGAGGCTGGAAGTAGACAAAGTTGACGACGCCGACGACGGGACCCTTCTGGCTCTCCTACAGACGGTCCTCCGCACCGGGAATTTTTCAAGGAGCCTCATCATTGAACCCCGTCGCGATTATATAAGGACCTTCCAGTGGGGGGACCGGTACGCAGAGGCTGAGGAGGTGGAGAGGTCCCATCGAAACCCTGAACAACAACGCCCCAGGCAGGATGACAGGAATAACCGGGGGCCGGGGGCTCCATTCCATCAATCCAAAGGATCGACGCCCTCCGGTGACCATCCCCGGCATGGCCAAGCCAAACCAGGGGGAGGTTACAAAAACAACCCAAAGGCCTGGGTGCAGCCTGTTCTCTTGGAGCATCATCGGACACCCTTGACACACCCCGTCAGCGTCATCCTCGATTTCGCCGAGGAGAGGGGTCTCATGGAGCGAGATTCTCGCGCACCCCCGGAGGTATATGCCGTCAACCCTAATGAACCATATTGTCGCTTCCATCGTAACTAAGGGCATAGAACCGACGACTTCCATCAGCTGAAGGCAGCCATTGAGAGGTTGATATAGGCAGGCCATCTGTCTCAGTCCATCAGGGCCCTCCTCCTCAAGGGACCCCTCATCACCAAGGGCTCCCTCCAAAGGCCAATAAGTGGGTGAACCCGAACACCATCCCTTTGGGAAATCCGCAGGGGAAGAAGCGTGAAATTGGGAACCTCGATGAGGAAGAAGAGTACCACCAGTACCAGGAGAAGAAGCGCCATATCCACATGATTACCGGCGGCAACACAGGGGGAGACTCCACGAGCCAGAGGAAGAAGTGGGCACAATCACTTTATGTGGGGGAAGTCACTCATATGCCCCCCGTGAAGCGGTTGAGAGAGGAACCCATCGTCTTCACCAACACCGCTCTCCCCCCGGTTTCCTCTCCTCACAGGGATGCATTGGTGATCCAAAGTGAGATCAACAACACCATCATCCACATAACTTACGTTGATACGGGCAGCTCCGTCAACGTGATGTACCTTAGCACATTCAAGGAGATGTTCCTGGAGAGGGAGTCCCTTCGGCCAATCCGGACCCCTCTGTCCGGCTTCACCAGAGATACCATAGATTCCGAGGTGGTGGTAACCCTCCTGGTGCTCTTCAGTGACGGGCTCCATAGAGCCAAGCTCGAAGTGGAGTTCGTCGTCGTCAACATCGACTGCGCTCACAACATCATCCTCGGCCGTCCCGCCCTCGAAGACCTGGAGGCTGTCATCTCCATGAGGCACCTATGCCTCAAATTCCCTGCTGAAGGGGGCATTGGGTACTCAAGGGGGAATCAAAAACTCGCTCGGGCCTGCTACCTCCAAATAATGAAGAAGGTCAGTAAGGCTAAGTTCCGGGTAGACACCATCATCGGAGCTGTGGAGGAAGAAGAGAAGAGGCCAAGGACAGAGCCAGCCGAAGAGGTGGAAGACTTTGCGCTCGATCCGGCCAAGCCGGAGAGAGTCGTGAAGATTGGAGCCAAGCTCCCTGAAGATTTGAAGACCGGCATCACGAATGCCCTCCACGCCTATTCCGTTGTTTCCGCATGGGGGCCGGAGGACATGCCGGGAATCAGCCGAAGGGTAATCAGTCACCAAGTGTCAGTGGCCCTTTCCTCCAAACCCGTGCAACAAAGAAGGAGGCCCCTCTCGGCCGAAAGGAGGGATTTTGTAAAGTAGAAGGTCGCCATGCTCCTCTCCATCAAACACATAAGGGAGGTGAAATACCCTTCATGGCTAGCTAATGTAGTCCTGGCACAAAAACCACCCACCTTCCGCATGTGCGTGGACTACACCGATTTGAATAAGGCGTGCCCCATGGACCCTTTCCCGCTGCCAAACATTGATCAGCTAGTAGATGAGACAACAGGCTGCAAGGTTATGTCCTTCCTCGATGCCTTCCGCGGATATCAATAGATCTTCATGCACGAGGAAGACGCTAAAAAAACAGCCTTCATGACTCTCGAAGGCATCTTCCGCTATCTGGTGATGGCCTTCGCCCTAAAAAATTCGGGTGCCACCTACACTCGGATGGTAGCCAGGGTCTTTCAAGCCGTCTTGGGGCACACTATGGAGGCCTATGTGGACGACATGATTGTCAAAACCAAACAATCATCGAGCCATGTTGACGACCTCCGAGAAATTTTCACCATCATGCAAAAGTTTAACCTTCGACTAAACCCAAAGAAATGCACTTTCGGAGTGCAAGGAGGCAAATTCCTGGGCTATATGGTGAGCCGAAGGGGTATCGAGGCCAACCCCGAAAAAATCCAGGCCATCATCAACATGGAGCCCCCACGCAATGTGAAGGAAGTCCAAAGGCTGACGGGCTGCCTGGCAGCCCTCAACCGCTTCCTATCCAAATCAGCGGAGAAATCCCTTTCCTTCTTCCAGATCATGAGGAAGTGTTGGTCCCGTTTATAATGGGAACAATCTAGAGGGGGGGGGGGTGAATAGACTGTTCTGGATTTTTCAAACTTTTCTCTGAGTCAACACTGACTTATCAGAGATGGTCTGATTCTAGTGACAGAGAAGGTCAAGTTCTGATGGCAGAACTGGACCTGGCAGCGGATAAAGTTCTGTCCGGGTAGCCTCAGGAAAACACTAAGGCAAATGCCTTTCTGATAACTCTTAGAACAAGATCTGCTGAACACAGAGTCCAAGTTCTTGGGAGTTATACAGTCAGAATCTTAAGTACAGAATTAAATGCGTAAAGTAAATGACACCGGGGATTTTTATAGTGGTTCAAGGAACAACGTATTCCTCTAGTCCACTGTTCCACTAAGCTTGCAAAACCAACAATTTACAATGCCTTGGTCCCTGGAGCTTAAGAAGCACTCCTCGTCTTCTTCAAGCCTAGTTGCCACCCGGGATGCAGTCCTGCTTCCTGATGGCTGATCTCGTTTCACTGAGTCTCTTGGAAGTATCCCCACTTCACTTACTCCAGTTAGTTTGAGACGTCTCTTCTTTTTCAAGAAGTGTTTGATTCAAGATCAGTTTTCTCCAACGTAGCTTCTTCACAAAGGATGTATAGTTGAGGCTTTCGAAGTGTTGAAGAACTGGAGGAACGATTCTGTTATGTTGGAAAGAAAAAATATGAAGTTTAAATCTTTTCCAACGTTTTGTGTGTTGCTCGTGATGAATAGAGGTTAAAGTCTTTGAGCGTTTGAATATTTTCTCGTAGTAGAATTGTTGAATCATTTTTTTTTTCAATCCTTCAAAGTGTATCTTATATACTGGGAGAAGTCTTCCCGTTGGAGTGTAGAAGACAACTTCATTAAATGCTTGTACTGTTGATTTGACCGGTTGGACCTTCAACTTGCTATTTTGGGGGTGAAAGGATGTTCGCATAGTCAATCATCAGCTTTAAATATATTTTCGTACGTACCGCATTAATTGAGCATTTAATGCGTGTACAGTACCATGTTCCCGTCGAATGGCTCCTAGCCATTAGGGTATTTCCCGTTAGTTTCACGGCCGTTGGAATGTGCCATCGAATTCTGCTAAGTAAGAGCAAGTCTGATGAGGCTCTCTGGTTCAGACTCTGATGACCGCTTCTGATGCCAAATCTGGTACCCAACTCTGGTAGCTTCTCTGATGGGCAACTCTGGGAGCAACTCTGAGAGCAACTCTGATCAGAAAGACAAAGAGGGTCTCTGGCCAGTCGACTATGCTAATACTTGCAAAGGAAAATTTCTAATACAAAATTGCTAATGGGGTACTTTAAAATTCTAATTAACCTAGCATCATCAAAATCTAAATACATTTATTCCTTACAGGAAGACCGCCGGTTTCCAGTGGACGTCATAGTGTTAGGAAGCCTTCGAAGAATTGAAAATGTACTTGTCTTCACCCCCTGTGCTCTCCAAACCCAAGGTGGGGGAAACTCTGTACCTCTACCTCGGCGTTAGCCCTACTGCCATCAGCTCAGTGCTAATCTGGAACGAAGACGACATCCAACATGCCATCTTCTATGTTAGCAAGACTCTCAGAGAGGCGGAACTCAGGTATTCTTCCGTGGAGAAGACGGTTCTTGCCATCGTTTGGACCATCAAGAAATTGGGCCATTACTTCCAAGTCCATCCGGTCCAGGTCCTCACACACCAACCCCTCGGCGCTTTGATGAGGAGTCCCACTAGCTCCTCCCGAATGGTAAAATGGGCTATCTTCCTTAACCAATACAACATTGACATCCGTCCGAGGCCCGACATTAAGGGCCAAGCCCTGGCGGACTTCGTGATGGAATGCACGGCAAGATCTGCGGTGGATGAGGAGCCCCCGACACCACTAGACGAATGGTGGACTCTCTACACCGACGGCTCCTCCGCCGCCAAAGCATGCGGAGGAGGAGTGGTTCTCATCACACCCGAAGGCTTCCAGGCCTATTATGCCATCCACTTTTCCTTCAAAGTCTCCAACAGCGAAGCGGAGTATGAGGCCCTCCTCTGTGGCCTTCGACTGACAGCTAACATGAAGGCCAGGCAGATCCATGTGAAGTGCGAGTCCAAGTTAGTCGTCGGCCAAATTTCGGGGGAGTATGAAGCCAAGGAAGGGAGAATGAAACAGTACAAGGAAGCAGCCAAGGAGTTGCTTAAGGTATTTGAGGCACACTCTCTTACCCAAATACCGAGGGTTCAAAACTCTGAGGCCGACTAACGGAGTATATGGCCCAGGAACCCCCCGACCCACATACTTCCACTATTACATTCAGGCCCAACAGGACCAAAATGGGTCAAGCCCAACATAATGAAGCTATAGGCAGCCCACGAGGCATGAGGGGGTCCCTTCGGCCCCATAGCCGAAGGCCACCAATGACAGAATAGGGCTCAGAAACATCGCAAGACAACGAGGCTTAAAAACCAAGCCTTCAGCACTAGGAGCCCTCGGCAATATGGACCCCTCGCACGAAGAACCTTCGGCCTGTCATCTACAGCCGAAGGCATCCCATTCGAAAGGATCTCCCATCCACATGCGCTGGATCAACGTATCAAGTACAAACGTCACATCCAACCACCGCATTTAATGCGGCCACATGCGAATGCCAATGCCACCCCGGTTGAGGTGACCCCACGACCACCAGATTGTTGACACGTGTCCCTATCTAGCATTTATTGCTGCTATAATTAGCACCCCTTTCCCCATTTGTAAACCACGCTCAATACAATTCGAATATACACTTGTCTTTATCTCTCTTACTTATTTTCCCCGACTTCTCTCTAAGTTACTCCCCGCAGTAACCCCTCGGATAAGCTACCCCCGGGTACACTATCCATCATTTGGTGCTCTCATTGAGAGGTCGAATAAATCAAGCAAGAAACCCTCCCCTTCAGCTCAAAACACCTACCAAAATGGGAAGAACCACCTGTGCTCAGTCCAAGAACCTTGAGGACAACAACCTGGCCCTCGGTGAAGTCAACGCCCCCGGAGCCTCTAACAAGGCTCCCGAGGGTGGGGTCATCACTGAGTTGGAACATGCAGCTGTTGACATGCGCCTTCAGCTTCAGCAGAATGCCCCTGATGCCCGTCTTGGCATCGAAACCCGGAGGAGAGACCGGAGCAAAAATCAAGTGAGCCCTCTGGTTCTCACTATTGACGTACATTCGGCATTCTCCGCCTTCATCCAAATACTCACCCAAAACCCGGGTGCCTTCGACACTCTGCTACCCCTTCAACCGCAGGTCAGGGAGAATGCCGTTCCTCCCCCTCCTCCGCCCCCTTCGTGAACCCTATCCTTCGGCTAGGGAACAACGAGGGGGTCATGGCCCAGGATACCGCGTCCCAGGAGGTCCAATCCCGGGACCAACGCGGTGTGAACAAGGAGGGGCCTCGAACCTCCGCCCTCGAGAGGCTTGGAGGGGCGCAAGACCACCGAGGGGTCCAAGACTGCCTCGGAGGAAAGACGCTCCAAAAACCTCAGGAAAGCGGGGGTTCCGTCTCGAGGGCAGATGAGAGGCATCCCCTTCAAAACAAAGGCAAGGCACCACTCCGTGCCGATGACGCAAGACATCAAATCAACCAGGCCCACTCGGCCCGTGTTCGCTCGCAGGAGGCGGAGGCCCTCCAGCACCGGCTTGATGAAATGGAGGCCCATCGAGCACATATCGGCATTGTTGCCCCTCATGCAGATCCCAAATATGAGGCCATGCTGGCCAAAATGGAGGAGATGCAAAAGAGAATAGCCGAGGGCTCCGGGGAATCCATCATCCAACTCCGGACTAGGACGCCATTTACCCCAAGGGTATTGGCGGCCCGAATTCCAGAAAAATATCGGGGGCAACCCATCAAGCCTTATGAAGGAAAGACAGATCCCCAGGAGCATTATAGCAGATATCAGAACATCATGATGATGGTGGGGGCATCGGATGAATATTTATGTCGTTGGTTCCTCTCCACCTTAGAGGAACCAACATATGAATGGTTCAACCGATTTCTCGAAGGCTGCATCGATTCATGGCAGGAACTCGCCCAATGTTTCTTGACGCAGTTTGCAGGGAGGCGCCGGTCAAGAAAACATTTCTCCCACTTGCTGACGGTGAGACAAAGAAAGGAGGAGACCCTTCGGGACTTCTTGGAACGCTGGAGGACGGAGGCAGATAAAGTTGACGGCGCATACGATGGGACCCTCCTGGCCCTTCTTCAAACAGTCCTCCACCTCGGGAACTTTTCAAGGAGCCTCATCATCGAACCTCCTCGCGATTACATAAGGGCCCTACAACGGGGGGACCGGTATGCCGAGGCTGAGGAAGTGGAAAAATGTCATCACAATCCCGACTAGCAACGCCCTCGACCAGATGACAAAGGCAACCGGGGGCCGGGGCTCCCCAAAATCAATCCAAAAGCTCGACGCCCCCCGGTGATCGCCCCCGGCATGGCCAAGCCAAGCCCGAGGGAGGTTACAAGGGCAACCCGAAGGCTTGGGCCCAGCCCATTCTCTTGGAGCACCCTCGGATGCCCTTGACACACCCCGTCAGTGTCATCCTAGACTTCGCCGACGAGAGGGGCCTAGTGGAGCGCGACTCTCGTGCACCCCTAGAGGTATATGCCATCAACCCCAATTATCCTTACTGGCGGTTCCATCGCAACCAAGGACACAGGACCGACGACTGCCATCAGCTGAAGACGACCATTGAGAGGTTGATACAAGCAGGCCACCTATCTCAATTCATCAGAGGCCCTCCTCCCCAGGGAGCCCCTCACTACCAGGGGGCCTATAAGAAAGCAAACGCTTGGGTCAACCCAAAAACCACCCCCCTCGGTGACTCGAAGGGTAAGAAAATGGAGATTGGGAACCTCGATGAGGAGGAAGAGTACAGCCAGTACCAGGAGAAGAAGCGCCACAACCACATGATCACTGGCGGCAACACCGGAGGCGACTCCACGAACCAAAGGAAGAAGTGGGCTCAATCCCTCCACATTGGGGAAGTCAACCACATACCCCCAACCAAGAGGCCGAGGGTGGATCCCATCTATTTCACATATGCGGATCTGCCCCCGGGTGCCCTTCCTCAAAGGGATGCCCTCGTCATCCGAACGGAGATCAATGACACCATCATCCTCCGGACCTATGTTGATACCGGAAGCTCCGTCAACATGATGTATCTCAGCACCTTCCGAGAGCTTGAACTTGATATGGGATCCCTTCGGCATATCAAGACCCCCCTCTCCGGTTTCACTGGGGACAACATCGATGCCGAAGGCGTTATCACCCTTATGGTTGAGTTCGGCGATGGATCCCATAGAGCCAATCTCGAAGTGGAGTTCGTCGTCGTCAACCTCGACTGCGCACATAATATCATCCTCGGCCGGCCCGCCCTCAAGGACTTGGAAGCCGTCATCTCTATGAGGCACCTCTGCCTCAAATTCCCCACACCTACCGGCGTCGGCTACTCCAAGGGGAATCAAAAGCTCTGCCGGGCTTGCTACCTTCAACTCACCAAGAAGGTAAGTAAAGCTGAACTTCGCATTGACACAATCACCGCCGCCTTGGACGAGGAGGAAGGCAGGTCGAGGGCTGAGCCTGCCAAAGACACCGAAAACTTTGTGCTCGATCCGGCCAAGCCGGGCAGAGTCTTAAAGATTGGAGCCAAGCTCCCCGAAGACCTGAAGACCGGCATAACTGAAGCCCTCCGCGCCTACTCCATTGTGTTTGCATGGGGGCCGGAGGACATGCCGGGGATCCACCGAAGGGTCATCACTCACCGCCTGGCGGTAGACCCTTCGGCCAAACCAGTACAACAGAGAAGAAGGCCCGTCTCCGCCAAGAGAAGGGACTTTGTCAAGAAGGAGGTCGCCATGCTCCTCTCCATCATACGCATCAAGGAGGTGAAATATCCTTCGTGGTTGGCTAATGTGGTACTAGCACAGAAGCCACCCACCTTCCGCATGTGTGTGGACTACACTGACTTGAATAAGGCATGCCCAATGGACGCCTTCCGCGGGTACCATCAAATCTATATGCATGAAGAGGATGCCGAAAAAACAGCCTTCATGACACCCGAAGGCATCTTTTGCTATCTTGTGATGGCCTTCGTCCTCAAGCCGTCTTGGGACGCACCATGGAGGCCTATGTTGATGATATGATCGTCAAGAGCAAGAAATCAAACACCCACGTCGAGGACCTCCAGGAGATATTCACCATCATGCAGAAATTCAATCTTCGGTTGAATCCAAATAAATGTACCTTCGGCGTACAAGGAGGGAAGTTTCTTGGCTATATGGTTAGCCGAAGGGGTATTGAGGCAAACCCTGAAAAAATTCAAGCCATCATCAACATGGATCCCCCACGCAACATAAAGGAGGTTCAGAGATTGACAGGTTGCCTGGCGGCCCTCAACCGTTTTCTCTCCAAATCAGCAGAGAAGGCCTCCCCTTCTTCCAAATCATGAGGAAGATAGCAGGTTTCCAATGGACAACTGAGTGTCAAGGGGCCTTTGATGAGCTCAAAAAATACCTCTCTTCTCCTCCCGTGCTCTCCAAGACCAAGGTAGGAGAGACCTTATATCTATACCTTGGCGTCAGCCCCGCAGCCATCAACTCAGTACTCATCCGGGAGGAAGATGGCGTCCAACATGTCATCTTCTATGTTAGCAAGACCCTCAGGGAGGCATAACTCAGGTACTCCCCCGTGGAAAAAATGGTACTAGCCATTGTTTGGACTGTCAAGAAGCTAGGTCACTACTTTCAAGCTCATCCGGTCCAAGTGCTCACACATCAACCCCTCGGTGCCCTTATAAGGAGTCCCACCAGCTCCTCCAGAATGCTAAAATGGGCCATCTTCCTCAGCCAGTACAACATAGACATCCATCCGAGGCCTGCCATCAAAGGCCAAGCCCCGGCAGACTTCGTCACAGAATGCACCGCGAGATCAGCGGTGAATGAGGAGCCTTCGTCCCCTCTAGACGCATGGTGGACCCTCTATACCGATGGCTCCTCGGCCACCAAAGCATGCGGAGGGGGAGTAGTTCTCATAACACCCGAGGGCTTCCACGTCTATTATGCCATCCGCTTCTCCTTCAAAGTGTCCAACAACGAAGCCGAATATGAGGCCCTCCTCTGTGGCCTTCGGTTGGCAGCAAATATGAAGGCCAGAATGATCCACGTCAAGTGTGACTCCAAGCTTGTCGTGGCACAAATCTCCAAAGAATATGAGGCCAAGGAAGGAAGGATGAAACAATACAAGGAGGTGGCTAGATAATTGCTTAAGGTATTTGAGGCACACTCTCTCACCCAAATACCGAGGGCTCAAAATTCTGAGGCCGATATTTTGTCAAAGCTTTCGGTCGAGTCCCCGGAGCACCTCTCCAAGATTGCAAGAATCGAAGAGCTCAGCCTCTCGAGCATACATGCGAGCCCCATTATGGATATACATCTCAGGCCGGAGGACTGGATCTCCGACATCACCGTCTTCATTACCACAGGGCAACTACCCGAGGATGAGGCCCACGCAAAACTAGCAAAACTGAGGGCTTCCAGCTACACCCTCGAGAATGGAAGGCTTTACAAAAGATCTTACAACGGTACCCTCTTTCGGTGCCTTCATCAGGATGAAGCCGAAGTTGCAATGGAGGAAATGCACAGTGGCACTTGCTCAGCTCATCAGGGACCCTTCTCCATGTCCCGAAGGCTCATAGTCCAGGGTTACTTCTGGCCCACCATGGTCCGTGATTGCGAAAATCTTGCCCGAAGGTGCACCGCTTGTCAGCACTTTCAGAAGGCCCCCGACAGGCCAGCAGTCAACTATGCCCCCATCAGCACTGCTATACCCTTCTCCAGATGGGCGATTGACCTAGTAGGCCCTCTACCGAGGGGTACCTCCAACAACAGATACATCATCGTTGCCATTGACTACTTTACCAAGTGGGTGGAGGCTGAGCCCCTCCCAGCATCACCGAAGCTAGATGCCGCCACTTTGTCCTCAAGAACATCCTCACAAGGTTTGGCGTCCCTCAACAAATCATCTCTGACAATGGGACTGTCAGGAATATTTTATGGTGTCCAATCTAATTAAATATCTTTGTATTTGTGTAGTTATTAATTAAACGTGTAATACGGGCCACAAATGTGTATCAGCCCGGGGGCTTCCTTGTAACCCGTAAGTTAGCTAACTTCTCCTATAAAAGGAAGCTAACTTACGGAAACCCTAACATATCGACAAAGGCTTTAGAGACGTAGAGGCGAGATAGAGAGATTAGGGTTGCCGCTGCTCTCCTTCTCCAGGGAGAGCAGCGGCCAGTTCATACGGTATACCAGATTCGGTTTTAATCTTGTCGATATCTTTCTATCTGCTTCTTCTTTAACTTCTTAGATTGTTTGATTGTTAAATACTGGGTTTATTAATTGGTATCAGAGCCGAGGCGTGAAATAGGTTGAATCTATCTGCGATTTTTTGGATCTAACGAAGAACTGCTCTGCTTTTCTTTTGTTTTTCTTTGGTGTAGAGATTTGCTCCTGTAATCTT
This sequence comes from Cuscuta europaea, assembly GCA_945859875.1. Taxonomy (NCBI): domain Eukaryota; kingdom Viridiplantae; phylum Streptophyta; class Magnoliopsida; order Solanales; family Convolvulaceae; genus Cuscuta; species Cuscuta europaea. The sequence goes on along the minus strand of CAMAPE010000068.1, from coordinate 2,203,258 downwards.
GTTTGTGAATGAAATTTTGTAAAAATCATACTGTTGGACTCGCCTTTCAAAACCGATCCAGCAGCATACCTTATTTTTCGTTTTCTGCAATTTTTATATTTCGAAGATCTCTACATTGAGATCTCGAAATCCTTTTTTTTCACTGCTGCAGAAACATTTTTGACTTGAAACTGATACAGGAGAATCTCGACCTTCAGGGCTTTTCAGAATAGGTTTCAGATTTTAAAAATCAAAGTTTTCATTTTGCAGGATCTCGACATTTAGGGACTCAATTTTCTCATCTCGACTTTTGAAATCTCGAGTTTTGACATCTATCCCCAGTTTTGACATCTCGAGTTTTCACATCTCGAGTTTTGACATCTCGAGTTTTGACATCTCGAGTTTTTGACATCTCGAGTTTTGACATCTCGAGTTTTGACATCTCGAGTTTTGACATCTCGAGTTTTGAAACCTCGAGTTTTGGAATTTCGAGTTTTGGGATTTCGACATTTGGGATCTCGATGTTTTGGATCTCGACATTCTGAAGATTTCGAGATTTTCAAAATTTCTCGATGTTTTGAATTTTTCAAAGTTTGGAGTTTCTTGAATCACTGATTTCTTCTAAACTTGATATCTTTCCTGTTCAGAACACTTCGAAGCTTTACATTTTAAGATATCTGAATGAATCTCTGGCTATCAAAGTTTTTAGAAGTTTTCGAAGTTCTGATGTTTTTCAAACAACAAGTTTTTGATTTTCTAATGTTTTCGAAACTCCAAAGTTTTCGATGTTCCAAACATTTTGAAATTCTGCAGATTTCGATATTCAGAGGTTTGTTTTGCAGGTGGATTTCGCCATTATTCTTCGAGGCAAACTCGAGATTAAGATCTCGAGATTTAAACCTCGAGATTGTAATCTCGAGATTTAAAACTCGAGATTGTAATCTCGAGATTTAAACCTCGAGATTGTAATCTCGAGATTTAAACCTCGAGATTGTAATCTCGTGATTTAAACCTCGAGATTCGGATTTCGAGGTATTGCCTTAGAATTTTGTTTAAAATCCACCTGCTCTCGATATTCAACATCGAGAACCTCAACTTCGAAGAAATTCCTCAAAAAACTCAAAATTAGAGATTTTCTGCGACACCGCGCTGTTTTGGCCATAACTTTTGACTCGGTGATGCGATTTGAGCAAACCTTTTTTTGTTGGAAAGCTAACGAAAAGATCTACATTAATTCTCGGTCTATGCCCCAGAAACCTTTCTCACGCGCCCTCACCCGCAGTCTTTGAGGGTCAAAACGTTAGTTTTCCAACAAACATTGTAAATCACCGATGTCCAGGTCAAAACTTAGGCAAATCTGTTCAAATTTTTTCAATGTCAACCTTGAGGTCAAAACTTTTCTAAGCCTCAATGTAAAGGTCCGAAAATCACAGATAATTCAATCAACCTCGCGTCAACGGTCATCTTACAACAATCAACAATCAACCACTGAAGCCTCCTCTGGCTCATCAACATTATGTGATCATCAAATGCTGAAATTCTACATGATGAGTTCAGGGAAACCGTCATGTGTGGCACTTGTTCAGATTGCTCCACACACATGGCGGGTATGACAAGCTGTGAGCAATCAAACCTTGCACATTTTGAGGGAGAGTTTCAGTTTTCTCCTCCTGGCGCCTTACACCGACAAAGCAAGGAATCTCTCAACGGATGCAACATTCTAGGAGGAGTGTTCAATGTTATCCTCCCCGGTGTCTAACAATGACAAAGCATACCGAGTGCTCCAGTTGAGGGGGAGTACAGAGAGAAAATCAATGAGAGAACATGTTCCTATGGCTTAGTAAACCCAACTAAAGCCTACCCAAGGGACAAAGCCGAGAGGAAGTGAGTGAGTTAGTGAGTGAGAGTAATCATTATGAGAGTTAGGAAGCAAAAGGCTCAAGTGAGAAGAAAAACAATAATCAATGATGAGTCTGCTACCTCAACTGCCTATTATCCATTGAACATTTACTCTTAGCCACTCAAATACTCTGGACAATTCCCAAATAGGTTCAGGACTGATTTAATCAGATCCCGGGTAGAAGTCACTGCATCTTGTCCAACAGTGCACGTTGAACCCTACCCAAGACCAGTCACTTGTCTCCCAACAGACATGAGTTTAATCATACTTCACGGGGAACCACATCTCTCATTATTGTCTCCTTCCGAGACAAGTAATACTGACTACAGTGGCCTCAGCCCCATGCCACTGAACTTTCATTGATCACGTCATGTCTAGTTACTCACTCCCAAATGTTTTGAAATTTTCTAGGACACAGACGCACTTTTAGAGTCAGTTGCAGGTCTACATGACCCGCAAGAACTTCCATAGGGCTCATCTATTACAGATGTAGACCAATAATTGGAAGGAAGTCCTGCTGTTGCAATATAAGAATCACCAACATTTTCAGGCCATTGCTAAAGAGTTTATCTCTATAGTGATGATAACGGGCGTCTTCACGACCCCGGGGGGCTACGTTATCTTCTTTACATTCTGCTTGTTTTCCTGTTTTATTTCCGCAGAATAAAAGAATAAAGGCATGATGCCCCGAGTCATCAGATCGTCTTGAGGGGGAGAGTGGTCCACATGCTGTTAACTGTCAAAAAATCATTCTGGGACACTTCTCTCCTCCAACACTCTCTACTATCTCCGCAACTCAAATGGTCAGCTACGCTCACAAGTCAACCATCATTATGTTCCGCTGTGCCACCGACAAGTTCTCCTCAGAAGCATTCATTTCAAATAGTCAAAAAGACTACATTGTGGAGGAGACAAAGGTCAGATAATCAAACTCTGAAGATGAATTCCATGGGCATATGAAACTCATCAGAACTATCATTCTAGAGGCGCCACCAGACTTCATCCAAGCTTATCAAGAGCTACTTCTGGAAGGCAAAGTTTTTCAAGAAAAAGATTCCTCAACCCCCAACATCAAAGATCAATTTGCCAAGAAGACATCAAAGGGGAGATTGCAATGATTTCTTCAGATAGCCTTCCTCAGAAGTCAAGTTCAAAGACAAAAGAAGCAGAATAACAATAAAGACAAAGATATCTGCGCTGCAATGCTGATTCATCACGATTGAACACCGAGGGGGAGATTGTTAGGAATATTTTATGGTGTCCAATCTAATTAAATATCTTTGTATTTGTGTAGTTATTAATTAAACGTGTAATACGGGCCACAAATGTGTATCAGCCCGGGGGCTTCCTTGTAACCCGTAAGTTAGCTAACTTCTCCTATAAAAGGAAGCTAACTTACGGAAACCCTAACAGATCGACAAAGGCTTTAGAGACGTAGAGGCGATATAGAGAGATTAGGGTTGCCGCTGCTCTCCTTCTCCAGGGAGAGCAGCGGCCAGTTCATACGGTATACCAGATTCGGTTTTAATCTTGTCGATATCTTTCTATCTGCTTCTTCTTTAACTGCTTAGATTGTTTGATTGTTAAATACTGGGTTTACCAGGGACTCAATTTGAGGCAGCCCCCTTCTGTACCCTCCTAGAGGCATGGGGCATCAAACACACATTCTCTTCGGTTGCCTACCCTCAAGGCAACAGACAGGTGGAGAACGCCAACCGAACTTTGCTTGAAGGCCTAAAAAAGAAGCTTGAAGCCGAAGGGGGAGGCTGGGTAGAAGAACTCCACAACATTCTCTGGGCCTACCGAACTACCCCTATGCGGGCAACAGGTGAAACACCCTTCTCCCTCTGTTACCGATTCGAGGCGAAGGCCCCTAAGGAGGTAACTCTACCTACCCAAAGGGTAGATCAATATGATCCCGAGATCAACGACGCCAACATGGCCCTCGACCTTCACCTCATCTCCGAACGCCGAGAGCAGGCCTTCCTTAAGGTGGAAAACTACCGAAGGTAGGTCAAAGGCTACATTGATGCCAAGGTTCGTTCCCGAGAATTTCAGGTGGGGGACTACGTTCTCCGAAGAAGGGAAGCTAGCCAACCAACCGAGGGTGGTAAAATGGCGCCCAAATTTGAGGGTCCATACATCATTACAGCCGTCATCAAACCAGGAACTTATAAGCTCAAACGCCCCAACGGGACCGAGGTCCCCCGACATTGGAATGTACACCATCTAGTTAAATTTATCAGTGATATTGGAGCGGCCAACCCTCATAACTAATGAATGTATTATACTACGGACCAAGGCCCCCAATTTTTGAAGAATGAAGACATGTTGAAGACACCAAGCACAAAGAACAGGACACATGAGCGGCCAAGCCCTCATGCAAGCTCCTATCACAAGCCCCCCCGACACCAAGTGCCGAGGGTGGACCCTCACACCATCTCTGACAAAAAAAGAAAACACCAAGTGTTTTTAAGGAAGACCCCTCGGTACCAAGTGCTGGGGGTACTATGTGCAAAAAGAAAACACCAAGTGTTTATTTTGAAGCCGTACCCCTCGAGGACGCATTTATGCCGAAGGCCCCACCTATCGGCGCTGGAGGTACCAAGTACCCCGGCCTTTTTGCAACTAATATGCAAATAAAACCCTTTCTGAAATGCTTTCCGCACCATTGCCCCAAGGGAATGGCAGGCAACTAATATGCCTCAGGATTCGACTTTCAAAAACGAAACGCTCCCCGCGCCATTACCCCAAGAGAATGGCAGGCAACAAACTATGTCTTGTGCTGAGGGGACGACTTTCAAAACTGAGGCGCTTTCTGTGCCATCCCCCAAGGGGAGGTAGGCAACAGACTATGTCTCGTGCCGAGGAAACGACCCTCGATCCCCTCGGAACCCGGAAGGTTAACCCGAGGGGGGAGCCAATGGTGTATGCTGTTGCCTCCCAATAGGCCAAGCCTTACCAAGAAACCAAGTTTCTCGAATCCTTCTCTTCACCATCTTCCCCCGAAAAAAAAAGAAAAAAAAGGTGAAGGGGAGTAGACTCAAAGAGCAATCAATGAGTACAAACTCCAAAAATATGCACCTTTCGACAGCCAGCAAGGATTATCATTACAAAGAAAGAAGAACACACCGAGGGCTCCCATGGGGACACCACCGATATCCGAGAGCTACTAATTCCAGGAGCCGCCCTTGGCAATGGCACTCATCCCGAACGCCACTATTAAACAAATGTTACCAAAATGTGGCTAAGTCCACAATCTGGTTGCCCCCTGCATCAACTGACATCGAAGGCTCCAAACCCACACAAGGGTTAAAATTCCTAAGTCCAGGCAACAATTGCCCCCGGCATTTCAAGGCAACACCGAAAGAATACTCCAAAGCGTCGCCCGAGGGCACCTATCTTTATCATGCTATGGTTGGACTGCAAAATTCCTAAGTCCACACTTTGGGATATACCTAATCCGAAGGCTCACATGCTACCCAAGGAGCGAGGGCATCTACCACACATTACCGGAGGCCAGTACTCACAAGTCAAGGGAAATTATTCTGTCCACAAAATTGGGTGCCCCCGGGATCACCATCCGTTGCCAAGAGAAATCTTACCTACAAGCGCTACAATCCAGAAGTTCCCATTTACCGAAAGCCAAGTGACAAGCAAACACATAGAAAAATTTCTAAGTCCTAGATGCTTGGCCCTCTGTCAAATTATTATGCAATCCAGGGGGGTCTAATAACCGAAGGCCACATGATTCACATCACTTGGAAAAATTTTCTAAGTCCTAAAAAGATTGGCCCTCAGTCAACTCACCATTCAACCGAAGGCTCAGTGGTAAAACTACTTGAAAAACATCGAAGTCCTAAAAATTAGGCCCTCGGTCAGCTCGGGGCATGCATACGGACTGAACGGAGACATCAACCGAGGGATCAGTGGTGGACATTACTTATATAATTTTCTAAGTCCTGAACTATTGGCCCCCGGCCACCAACGAGTGAAGGCTTACGACTCACACAACAGAAGGCATACGAAAGAGGATGTCCACCGAGGGCAAAAGTTGTGAGCAACACTTAGGAAAATATTCTAAGTCCTAAAAAATTTGGGCCCTCGGTCAACTCATGCCAGCTACCCAAGTTCAGAAGGAAGCATCAACCGAGGGCCTAGTACTGAACAAACACTTAGAAAATTTTTCTAAGTCCTAAATGACTGACAATTCGAACATCAAAATACGGAGGCTGAAATCCACAAGGAAAATACGAAAGCAATCATCCACAAGAAAAATACGAAGGCGTTCATTCACAAGAACAAAAATGAAGGCATTCATTCAAACAAACAGACAGGGAGAAAAAGGCATTCATTAACAAAATGAAAAAATGAATTGTTATACATATGGCCGAAGCCGAAGGATCATAAGTATTCATTACAGAGATTGTTCAAAAATTGTCAAAGTACAGATCATGGATGAGCAACTTCAGCGGCAACCTCTTCGATTGGCTTGGAAGAGACGTCCCCTCTGGCCTCCTCTTCATCCCCGGCTTCCTTCAGCAACTCAGAATCCTCTAAGTCTGGCCTCTCAACATCTGCAGGGAGGGGGACTCTGATGTCTAGTTAGAGGGGGGGGGGGGGGGGCATATGCCGCTGGATCAAAAGCTTTCGGCTCAATCTTCAGGTGCCGAGCCAGCCTTCTGTAGATGAGGGCCTGAGTAAAGAACTCCCCCCCAGCATAATAGTCCTCTCCTTTCCGGGTCAGCCACATCGCCCCGGGGCATTTCACCCACTCATCGGTGGATGCCTCCATTACCGAAGCCACCCAGTCCTTATGGCCTTCGGCCCTCCACCCCTCGGAGATGAAGGCAGCAACAGCACTGGCGGCAGCTTCTGCCATGGCGGGCTCGGCCTCCTCGACGGCTTTCTTCACGGCCTCAGCAGCGGCCCTCTCACCTTCAGCTTTCTCCTTGGCAGCTCTCTCTGCCTCATCCCTCCCCTGCCAGAGGTCCTCTTCTAGCCGGGCGATCTGCCTCACGGCGTCAGCATTATCGTGGATAAGCTTCTTCATAGCTTCATCCTGTTGCGCCTTTTGAAGGCGCCATTCGTCGAACCTCCGGGCATGCTCATCGAGGGCTATGCAGGCCTGTTAACAATGACAAAGGAGTTAGTTTACTATGCAAAAGAAAAAAAGGAATGAAGGAGAAGAGAAAATTACAGTAAGGGAGGACCGGAGGATCTTAGATTCGAGGGCCTCATCATCAAGCTTGCTGAGGGCTTTCCTATCCAGCGAAGGAGTAGCCCCGCTCAGAAACTCCCGAGGGTCCACAGTGCCATGTGTAATGGCGCCCCCCTTAAGCAGGGAGAACTGTATGTCCTCCCGGGGCAAGCCTACTTCATCCCTCTGTGTCGGGGGAAGGTTGGAGGCAGTAGTGGCCACCGGAACTTGGGACTGGGAGGTGGAATGCTCATCCACAATCACGACCGGGGGGTCCTTCTTTTCTGCATCCCCCCTCTTCAGCTTCTTGCCGCCGGGGGCAACTCCCTTGTCGGCCGCCTTCCTCTTGGCGGCGGCTGCGGCATCATCAGAGGGGGCACTCGAGGGCTCACCCCCCTTCTTGAAGAAATCACCGACGGGCTTCTGCTTGCCCGTCTCCTTCTTTCCCTGGACCTTCGCTTTTTGTTTCTTCAGGGCAGCGAAGGAGTTGATGTCCATGTTAACACCTGCGAGACGACACAAGTAAATAAGGCAGAGGGGTCAGAACAAAAGAAAAATAAAAGAAACAAAAATCCTAAGTACAGGAGACAGAGCCCTCGGGAACCACCTCCTGTGCTATCGAAGGCCCGATCGAAGATTGGGTATTTCTCATCCGTTTCCCCAAAGAAACGATAGCGCCGAAAGCCGAGGAGATACAAATCATCCTCGAGGGTGCATTCCTTGATCGTCACGTTCTTCAAACGACCCTACAGAATCTTGGCAAGCACCTTGCCATCCTTCTCGAGGGCGGCGCTCCTAACCCTCTCATGTCACCTGAAACGACCCCGCAACTCCCTCGGGAAGAGGCTCTCGGCTAGCCTAACATAGCACCATCGGTCCTTCCAGCCCTTGTTAGAAGAAGGCGCCTCAGTAAATAGTCTCCACTGGGCGATCTGCTGTAGGTTAGCAAAACCCTCGGCGTTCGCGTGGCCTCCCCGACAAAGGTTAAAACTCTGGAAGAATAAGTCTAGGCTGGGAGTCACCCCCCGGGACCGACAAAGGTGCAGGAAGCCAGCAATATACAAATGGGTATTGGGGGTGAGCTGGCAAAGGACCAGCCCCACGAACCGGAGATACTCGCGGAGGAAAGGGTGCAAGGGGAACCGAAGGCCCATTGAAATCGAAAGGATATGGATGGCAACACACCCCTCAGGAGCCCGGGAGATGACGTCATCAGGTCCCGGTTGCACCATGGTCGCCGAAGGCCCAACTTGCAGTTGAGTAACGTAGCATTCTGCGATGTAGGCCCTCGACCTCAACTCAAGGGCGACGGTATTCAATTATGAGTACCCCTGCGGCAGATCGAGGGGTTTCCTTGGTCGGCGACACTACTCTTCTTTTTGGGAGCTCTCGCCTTCTTCTTGTTTTTCTTCCCGGGAGCTACGCTGATAGGCATCGGGTCTAAAGGTCGAGAGGTGCTGGCTTCTCCAGCATTGCGTGCGGGGAGGATGGCGACGGTGACCTTCTGCCTTTCTTTCTCCTCCTCCTCATGGGCCGTCTGCAGGGCAAGGGCCATCTCCTCGTCTTCAATCACTTGTTCGAACTCCTCCGCCTCGGCCTCTGCCACCAGATCTTTCTGCATCTCCAGAGCCACAGCAACAGCGTCACCCGCCAAAGGCTGCTCGCTCGAGGACTCCACGTGGGAAATACTTTCCTCCTAAGTCGAGGGTTCCCTCGAGATGTCCTGAGAGTCACTTTGCGACGACATTCCTGATGAGTCGAAGGATTCGAGGGAAGACAATTTTCCTAAGGATCGCTAAAAACTAGATCTAAGGCCGACTAAGCAAATTATGCGAGGAGTGTGAAAAACGGAAGAAGAACTGACCTCAGGAACTTGGATTCGATCTAGCTGGACACTTTCTCTCTCTAGAAAATTTTTGGCAGAGCTTCGCTAAAACAATGTATCACGCAAGGGGTAGGGCTCAGGCCTTGGGGTATTTATAGCCTCCCCAATCCGGGCTTGGGCCTGGAATTGGGCCCTCGATTACAAAAATCATCATTACACACCGCCTCCTTCGCCAACCGATGACACCCACCCGCAGTCAGCCAACGGGTACACGCCACATGGACATGACCTCCAACGGCTATATCCCAATGGTCACATTCCAGCTGTCACGGCTCTCTTTCGCGAACTAAGTTCCCTAATCTGGCACCCCTCAGACAACACCATTCATGCCTTCGGGCTATCTCCTTCAGAATCCTTCATCAGGAGGAGCCCCCGGCTTAGCAATGGGTAAACCCCTCAGGCCCCCAGCCCTCAGCATGTTCAAAACCAGGGAACCCCTCATCTGTGGTTAGCCTCTGACACACAGGCACAATCACCGGCATTCAACAACAGAGATCACGCCCTCAGCCTCATTGGCTGGGGGATTACCCTTGGCAGTCCCCGAGATGCTCACTCATGCTTATCAACTACAGACGCCTTCGGAGGAGTGCTCTCAGCAGACACTCCCCTCAACACCTCCGATATATCAACAATCAGCCTTCGGCAAATTCAGCGACCAAACCCTCAGATCACGTATAGCTCTCGGCGGCAACATTGCTCTTCACCTCAAACCAAGAGCTCACCTTTTTGATTCATCATTGGGGGAACTCAGTGTACTCTTTTCCCCTCATTAGGATTTTTTCCCAAAGGGTTTTTCCTAATGAGGTTTTTAACGAGGCATCCCCCCAAAATGAAACGAAAAGCACAAGCCTTCGGCCTTGTGATGAAAGCAGGCACTCCTCTACTCCTCTTCACCACATTACATGTGCCTCAAGGAGTGGGGGACTGGAGGACCCCTTCGGGAAATTCACAAATTTACGAATGTAAAATTTTTCCTTCGGCCCCAAAATGTGGGGGACTGAGGGACTGCCCTCGGAAAACACGCAGGCGCAAAACTCCTCACCACGTTTACAAACTACAGCAAGGCAGCATCAGAGGACAAACACAATTACTCCTTTTCCCTCAAGAACCTTTCGGCAAAAGGAGTGAGGGACTCCTGATGGAGTATATGGCCCAGGAACCCCCCCGGCCCACATACTTCCACTATTGCATTCAGGCCCAACAGACCCAAAACGGGCCAAGCCCAGCATAATGAAGCTATAGGTAGCCCACAAGGCATGAGGGGGTCCCTTCGGCCCCATAGCTGAAGGCCACCAATGACAGAACAGGGCTCAGAAACATCGCAGTAGAACGAGGCTTAAAAACCAAGCCTTCGACACTAAGAGCCCTCGACAATATGGACCCCCGGCATGAAGGATTTTCGGCCTGTCATCTAAAGCCGAAGGCATCCCATTTGACAGGATCTCCCATCCACATGCGCTGGATCAACGTACCAAGTACAAACGTCACATCCAACCACCGCATTTAATGCGGCCACATGCGAATGCCAATGCCACCCCGGTTGAGGTGACCCCTTGACCACTAGATTGTTGACACGTGTCCCTATCTAGACTTTATTGCTGCTATAAATAGCACCCCTTTCCCCATTTGTAAACTACGCTCAATACAATTCGAATATACACTTGTCTTTATCTCTCTTACTTATTTGCTCCGACTTCTGTCTAAGTTACTCCCCGCAGTAACCCCTCGGATAAGCTACCCCCGGGTACACTATCCATCACCGACATTTTATCAAAGCTCTCAGCTAAGTCCCCGGAACACCTCTCGAAGATTGCGAGAATTGCGGAACTCAGCCTCTCAAGCATACACGCCAACCCCATCATGAACATACAACAAAGGGCCGAGGACTGGATCTCAGATATCGTCAACTTCATCACCACAAGGCGATTGCCCGAGGATGAAGCTCGCGGAAAATTGGCAAAGCTGAGGGCTCCCAACTATACCCTCGAAGATGGAAGGCTCTATAAACGATCCTACATCGGCATGTTACTCCGCTGCCTTCATCACGATGAAGCCGAGGTTGCGATGTAGGAATTGCACAGTGGCACTTGCTCAGCCCACCAGGAACCCTTCTCCATGTCCCGAAGGCTCATAGTGCAAGGTTACTTCTGGCCTACGATGGCCCGGGACTGTGCGGACCTCGCCCGAAGGTGCGCCGCATGCCAACATTTTCAGAAAGCCCCCGGAAGGCCGGCAGTCAACTACGCCCCCATCAACACAGCAATACCCTTCTTCAGGTGGGGCATTGACCTAGTAGGCCCCCTGCCGAGGGGTACCTCCAACAACAGGTACATCATTGTGGCCATCGACTACTTCACCAAGTGGGTGGAGGCTGAGCCCCTCGCCAGCATTACCAAGGCCAGGTGCCGCCACTTCGTCCTCAAAAAACATCCTCACGAGGTTTGGCGTTCCCCAGCAAATCATCTCCGACAACGGAACTCAATTTGAGGCAGCCCCCTTCTGTGCCCTCCTAGAGGCATGGGCCATCAAACATACTTTCTCGTCTGTTGCCTACCCTCAGGGCAACGGTCAAGTGGAGAACACCAACCGAACTGTACTTGAGGGCCTAAAAAAGAAACTTGAGGCCAAAGGGGGAGGCTGGGTTGAAGAGCTTCACAATATCCTATGGGCCTACCGCACCACCCCTCGGAGGGCAACCGGCGAAACGCCCTTCTCCCTTTGCTATGGATTTGAGGCCAAAGCTCCCACGGAGGTAACCCTTCCTACCCGAAAGGTGGACCAATACGAACCTGAGGTCAACGATGCCAACATGGCCCTCGACCTTCACCTGATCTCAGAACGCCGAGAGCAAGCCTTCCTTAGGGCGGAAAACTACTGAAGACAAGTGAAGGGCTACATCGAATGCCAAGGTTCGTTCCTGAGAATTTCAAGTGGGGGACTACGTCCTCCGAAGGAGAGAAGCTAGCCAGCCAACCGAAGGTGGCAAGATGGCACTGAAGTTTGAAGGCCCCTATATCGTTGCAGCCATCGTCAAGCCAGGAACTTACAAACTCAAACGCCCCAATGGGACTGAGGTCCCCAAACATTGGAATGTACACCACCTGGTAAAATTCTATCAGTGACACTTAAGCGGCCAGGCCCTCATGATTCACAAATGTATTATCCAAACGGCCCAAGGCCCCCTATTTTCAAAAATAAACACATGTTGAAGACACCAAGTGCAAAGAACAAAATGCTTGTGAGCGGCCAAGCTCTCATACAAGCTCCTGTCCCAAGGCCTCATCTTAAACAAGACCCCTTGGCACCAAGTGCCGAGGGTGGCCTCTCCTATCAACTACGATAACAAAAACACCAAGTGTTTTTCAAAAGAAGATCCCTCAGTACAAAGCACCGGGGGCAGTGATGACAAATAACACCAAATGTTAAAAATAAAGCCGTACCCCTCGAGGACGCACTTATCGGTCTCGGAGGCACCAAGTGCCTCCGGCCATTTGCGACTAACATGCAAATAAAACCCTTCCTCGAAACGCTTTCCGCACCATTACCCCAAGGGAATGGCACACAACTAATATGCCTAGGATTCTGTTAGAATATTATTTTATTGTGTTCAAATTAATTGTAATTTAATTAATGAGTCTTTGTATTTAATTAGATTAGCTGAGAGAGAATTAGGCCTGATTTAAATGCTCTACATAGCCCGCACGCACGAACCATATTGTTTCCTAATTGTATTAGGCATGCAGTTCGAACATCTCTCCTATAAATACAGGTAGGGATGGCCGAATCTGTTCTTGAAGTCTCTACACATTCTATTCCACATATTATTCTCTGTAGATCCAGTAGACTAGAATTTCTCTCTCAAGCTTAATCGTTCGAGTACTGTGTAATTGTTCTTCATGGATACATCATTCTATATACACGGTATACCTTATTGATGAAATTTCTCTTCTAATGTTTTAAATTCTATTCAATATTATTAGATTATTCGACTGTTGTATCTGGGCATATCTCACACAATTGGTATCAGAGCCTCGGCGTAATTCTGTTCGTTTGAATCCTCGAATTTTTCTGGAACTAATTTGATCAAAATCACAAGTTTTGGTTGAATTGATTTTGGAATTGTTCTTGGTAAGTTACGTATTTTTGTGGCGGCTGCTGAAGAAAAGAAAGAAGATCACGGAAGAATCCCTACGTGATTCGAGTTACTAAATTCGCACTACCAAAATATTTGATTTTGGTCATTATCAGAAGAAGATTTCAAGCCTCAATTTTTTTTTGAAAGTTACTAAGTTTGGAAGACTACTGCTACAAGGAAACCCACGGAAGAAGTATCTCAGACAAATTTGATTTCCTATTGTTCGCTCTGCCGAAATCCTAATTTGGATAAGTGAAGATTTCGCAGATCCGAAATCTTTAATTGTGCAGGTTGTCCGAGATATTTAAAAGTGGCCGTCCGAAATCCTACTTTTCATAAAACTCGCACACCCGATATCAAGGGCATCCGAAATCAGCAATAAGTTCATCCGAAATCTTGAAAAGGAAGTAGCCCGAGATTACTTCTCTTGCTTCACCCGGAATTCTGCTTTGCTTCTTTAAAACATTCACGTGTCTTGCTTTTTCCAATTCAAGGGGCCCCACTTACATATCACCTCCCCAAACCAGCGTAGTCCCGAAATCTTGATTTCGAACCGTCACACAAGAGTACAATTTCGGGCCGCCTATGTTCTTGAATATTTCGGGTCCCTCAATCATTCTAAAATCTCGGACATCAAGAACTCGAGCCTCTTACCAGTGATAATAATCTCAAACCATTCTTAGATCGAACGGTTCTCGCCTTAAGATCATTCAACAGTCAAAGTCAAAATAGAGGCAAATTCGGTCAATTCTTCCTCAAGTCAAGGCTGGTCAAAGCTATTTTCTAAAGGATCCATCTCCAACAATCATCAATGAGTTCCTACTCCAACTCATCAATGCTCTCAAACAACGGATCAACCACAGAATCTGACAAGTTCCAGGTAAGTACTTCTTATTCCAATAAAATAAAGGAACTTGAAGACATACTTGCTAACAACCAAAGTGTTCTGCAAAATCTAGAGAGAGAGATAGCTTTTGAATCTGTTCGCTTAAAAGATTCATGAGATAAAGTCACTAGTTTAGAGTCTGAAGTAGCTAAATATAAGCAAACTGTCTGTGAATTAACCAAGGAACTGGATGAAAACAAGCAAAACCGTTCTGAAGCTTTTACCCGTTTTGAAATAATTAACAAGGAACGTTGTCGTCTTTATTCAAAAATAAAGGAGTCAGAGGATATTCTTGCTAAGAGGGACCAATAAGAACAATCTGTTTTTCTGCTTAACACAAACCAAAGGACACTGAATTTTACAATCCTAGAGAAGGACTTGGTTTTCAAAACCCTGAAAACTTGAAAAAGGTCGATTGCATTCAGCTTTACGACATAAGATACATGAAATTAGGGTTAACCAAACTCATGAAATTCACTAGTGCTTCTGAAACTATTGAGGAAGAAGAGGAGAAAAGGAAAAATAGGGCTAAAGCTGAGATTAGTTTTGATTATACTGCTCTCAATAACAGCTATGCCACTAGAGAAATCCCTTTGTCAAATGACTATCTTACCCATTCTCCTCCTGAGAATCATAACATGTCCAGTGAGGAAGAAGCCTCAACCTCAAAAGTTTCTGAACCCTACGTTCCTCCTCAAATTAAGTAATTAGCTGACCTTCACTCATCTTTTGAAGATGAACGTGAAAAATTTAAACTTGAAAAAGAAAATCTTTTAAAGAAAATTTCTGAATTGTCTGATGGATCCTCTCAAAGATCAAAATCTTCTAAGACATCCTTTTCTTATGATCATGGAAAGAAAAACAATTTTGAAAAGAAAAGGAACTTATTTTCTGCTCCACAAACAGGAAAAGTTTTCTCAAAATCCAATGCAGGAAGGATGACCTGGGTTCCAAAGAAGAAGTCAAGCGATGATACAAGACCTGAGCAGACAAAGAAGATTTCTGCAATCTTTAATCTTTTGGAAAAGTCTAGTTCCATTCTTTCTGCTTCTTTTAGTACTCCAAAGCTTTCCTCTTCTCACTCTAGCTCTGTGAATTCTACTTCAAGTGATTGTTTTAAGCATGATCAATTTAATCATTCTCCTTTTTCAAAACATGATGTGTGTGATGTGAATGCTAATAATGATTGTGTTACTTTCTCTTCTGTGAATGGTAAATGTCTGAATTATCCTCTCAAGGTGTATTCTGTTAAACATCTCAAAAGATTGGAAAAAGAGAAAGTTTTCACTAATTCTGAAGCATCCCACTCACAATTCCAGAACTATTCAAATAAATTTTATAAAGTCAAGCAAGTCTGGGTTCCTAAAAGTGATCCAATTAAAACTGATTCAATTCTTTCTTCACATAAAAAGGATGGACCCATCCTTAAATGGGTACCTAAGGCTGCTTAATCTTGCAGCTCAGTCATGTGTGGTACTTAGATTCAGGTTGCTCCACACACATGACTGGGAAAAAAGAGCTGTTGAGCAACTACGTTGACAAGTTTGGTGGGAAAGTTAGATTTGGAAACAGTGACTCTGCTCCTATTCTTGGATTTGGAGATATCTGCAACAGCAGGGTCACTATTAATGACGTCTCATATGTTGCCGGGTTGACACACAACTTGTTTAGCATCGGACAATTCTGCGACAAGGGCATGAAAGTCATATTCCGGGCTAACAAGTGTTGTGTGAAGGATGAACAAGGAGACACCATTCTGAGGTGTAGACGCAAATCTGGTCTCTACACCATTGTGCTGAAAACAGTGTTTCCCAATACAGATGTCTGCCTGCTGTCAAGGGCGTCCTCTGAACTAAATCAACTGTGGCATAAGAGGATGTCTCATCTGAACTACCGTGATCTGCACACATTGTCATCAAAGAAGCTTGTTACTGATCTACCAGCACTACAAAGCAAATTGAACATCTGTGCGATTCTTGCGCACTTGGAAAAATGAAAAGAGCTTCTCACAAGGCGAAAATAACAGCATCTACTACACGTCCTCTTGAATTAATTCACATGGATCTTTGTGGGCCCATGCGAACACAAAGTATCAATGGGAAGAAGTATGTACTAGTGATAGTAGATGACTATTCACGATACACATGGATCCGGTTCCTTCGCTCCAAAGACGAGACAACTGACATCATCATCACCTTCATCCGAACAACACAGAATCTTCTACAAGCAACAATTCTCTTCATACGATCTGACAACGACACTGAGTTCAAGAATCAGAAACTCAGTGAATTCTATGAGACTCAAGACATCATTCAGCAATTCTCTGCAGCAAAGACCCCACAACAGAACGGGGTGGTTGAAAGAAAGAACAGAACTCTTGTTGAAGCTGCAAGAACCATGTTGATCCATTCCAAACTTCCACATTCTCTCTAGGCTGAAGCTATCAACACTGCCTGCTTCACTCAGAACAGGACATCTATTCACAAAAGGTTTGGAAAGACACCATATGAGCTGATCAACCGCCGAATTCCCAGTGTTTCTTTTGTGAGGGTGTTTGGATGCAAGTGCTTCATCATGAATGATAGGAAAGAACGAGGTAAGTTCGATCCAAAAGCAATAGAAGGCTTGTTCATTGGCTATTCTTCGTCATCCAAAGCTTACAGTGTACATCAGAGACAAAAAGAAGGTCATTGAAAGCATCAATGTGACCTTTGACGAGAAAGAAGAACAGGCTTCTGGACACATCAGTTCAGAACCCGATATCACTGGTGTTCTAGCATAACTACCCGCCTCATCTCCCTCATCTGATTCCAACTTCGTGGATCTTGACCACCTGTTTGACCAAATTTACGAGAATCCACAACCACACGATCCATCTTCTCCACCCGCTACTACAATATCTACAGCTGCAACTCCTACACCCGTATCAACTTCATCAACTTCTGCAACCACAGCTGAGATTGAAACATCAACACCTCCGCCCACTGATCCTACATCTTCATCTGCTCCTCATGTTGATAACCCTTATGTTGATCAGCAACCAAACAATAATGCTCAACCACTCCCTCATGTTAGAAAATGGACTCGTGCTCATCCACCTGATCTCATACTTGGAAATCCTTCAAATGGAGTGTGCACACGATCTGCCACCGAGAATGAATGTCTGCTTTCTTGTTTTCTTAGTCAAACTGAGCCTACTCATGTCACCGAAGCGTTAGCTGATCCTGATTGGATAATCGCCATGCAAGAAGAAATCAATCAATTTGAGAGACTGAAAGTCTGGCCACTTATGCCTCGCCCCCCTGGAAAATCAGTCATAGGCACTAAGTGAATATTTAAGAACAAGAAGGATGAAGACGGGATTGTAATTCGCAACAAGGCCCGATTAGTTGCAAAAGGCTAAAATCAACAAGAAGGTATTGATTACAATGAGACGTTCGCTCCAGTAGCACACATTGAAGCCATTCGACTGTTCATGGCTTATGCGGCACACAAGAACTTCACCATCTATGAAATGGACGTCAAAACAGCATTCTTGAACGGGATCTTGAAAGAAGAAGTTTATGTGGATCAACCAGAAGGCTTCATCAGTAAGAAATATCCATATCACGTTTATCGTCTGGATAAAGCTTTGTATGGACTCAAACAAGCCCCGAGAGCTTGGTATGAGGAACTGTCTGATTTCCTGGTTGATTCTGGCTTTTCTAAAGGAACAATTGATACTACTCTCTTTATCAAGCGTCATGGGTCTGACATCATCTTGGTTCAGATCTATGTTGACGACATCATTTTGGCTCTACTGATCCAGCACTATGCATTGCATTTGGAAGTCTGATGCAATCTAAGTTCGAAATGAGCATGATGGGCGAAATGAATTTCTTTCTTGGAATACAAGTTAAACAATTGCCTGACGGAATTTTCATTCATCAGTCCAAGTACATTCATGATTTGCTAAAGAGATACGGTCAAGAGAACAGCACCCCTGTGAAAACCCCGATGACTCCTGCCTGTAAACTTGATACTGATCCATCGGGAAAGCCTGTTGATGTTACCACTTATAGGGGAATGATTGGTTCATTGCTGTATCTGACCTCAAGTCGACATGATATTATGTTTGCTACCTGTCTCTGTGCTCGCTTTCAAGCAAATCCAAAGGAATCCCATCTGCTTGCTGTTAAAAGAATTCTACGTTATCTGAAAGGAACTCCTAATCTAGGACTCTGGTATCCTAAGGAGACTGCATTTGATCTGATAGCATTCACTGATGCGGATTTCACTGGATGTATAATGGATATAAAGAGTACTTCTGGTAGTGCTCAATATCTTGGAGAAAAGTTGGTCTGTTGGTCCTCAAAGAAGCAAAATTGTGTGTCTACATCTACGGCAGAGGCTGAATATGTTGGTCCACATTCCGATATAGAGTGACTCAAAAAGTGCGATTGCTATCTCTTGCAATCCGGTTCATCATTCTCGCACTAAGCAGATTGACCTAAGATTCCATTTCATAAAAGATCATATTGAAAAAGGTCATGTGGACCTATACTTTGTGTGCACTGAGCTGAAATTGGCTGATCTATTCACAAAAGCTCTGGACGAGAAAAGATTTCAGTTCCTGGTCTCTAAACTGGGAATGCTGAATTTGGAATTTTAATACCATGCACAAGTATAGGGGGAGTTTTTAGTTTAAGTTTGTTTGTTTTATTCTTTTGTTTTTAATTTTATCGAGTCAGTTTCTTGGTCTGTCAGTCTGTTTCCCTAAAATGTGCAAACATTGAGGGGGAGCAAAATTAGTCTGGTCTGGTCTGAGTGCTACAATTGAGGGGGAGTAATTTAATTTCTTTGAGTATCCGCATTTTTTTTCAAAAATAAAAATTCACAAAAATATGTTTCTCTTTTATTTTGAGTCAGTCTAGGAATTTTAGTCAGTTTCCAAATTTCAGAAAAAGCCAAAAAAAGTTTTTCTCTTTTATTTTTTTTGCGGTACTTAAAAGATAGAAACGATTAAATTTTTCTTCATCTTCCTCTCTCACTATCAAATTTGCTCAAAGCACTCAAGAGCTCTCAAGTTTTTTTTTCATCTTCTTCGTCGTTCTTTCTCCCAAAAGTTTCAAAGGTGGTTGTTTCTCTTTGTTTGTGTTGCATGTTTTAATTCTAATTGCAGGTACACTTCTTCTAAAAACGACGACGAGGAACCGGCTAGACCACCGGAATCCCACCTCGCCGTCATCACCAACATTCACACTGGCAAACACTCCTCAAAACCAACTCAAACATCATCCCCTTCACATTTATCCTCCATAGCCTCAAGCTTTTAGTTCGATCCATTCAAATTCCTCAGCCGAAATTACTATCTCGGAATATGAACCACAACTGAAATCCTCTTCCCGAGATAGCCCTTACCTGAGATCCGAAATCTTCACCCGAACTCCTAGAAACCGGGCTCCCGAAATCTCATTGACCCGAAATCTTTAGTCCAACAGAAGCCCAAACTCTAATCTACCAAAATCATTTTTAACGGGCTACCGAAATCCCTACCCGAAATCCTACCCCCCGAATTCTAAGCTCCCGAAATCCTCATTGGCCTCCAAAATCATTAAGTTGACCCGAATTTCCTAAACCATCCGAAATACATACTCCCGAAATTGAACCCCTCCGAAATCCCTCTACCCGAAATTCCCTTAAACCAGATACTTAGCCCATTTACCCAAACCAAAGCCCAATTACCCAAAACCAAAGCCCATTAGCCCAAAACCATTCTTTACTAATCACAAGTGTTTTTATCTGTGCAAATTCAGGCAATGGCACTCTTATCTGAGGAGGAAGTATACCCTAAGGAAAGTTGGATCGACATTAAAGACAATAACTATTTGTTGGATCCAACTGTTCTAAAATGTCAAGATAAGGTGATGGTTTCTATACTCAAAGGACACCCATTGTGGCCCGCTCTCACACTGTCTGTCAAAGCCCCAAAAATCTACCTGAGACAGCTCTGGGGTACCATGCATACCACTGACAATCCCACACCCACTCTCCAAGCCACGCTAGCCAACTCCACCATCATCATCACCCAAAACACCTCCTGTACCCTCCTTCACCTACCCATATCATCTGAATACGACCCCTTCCCTGAGCCACCCACAATCTTCTCTGACATGCTGAAAATAGGCCATCTACCTCCATTGACCTCATCTTCTCAATTCATCATCAGCAAACTACCAAGGCCATGGAAAACTCTCTTTGCCATTCTAAACAAGTGCCTCTCATCCAAGCAAACATGCCATGACCAATGCAACATTCACATTCTAAAGCTGGTCCACGGTGTGATGTTTTCAAAGAATTATGACTGGGCGTAGCTGATATGGCTCGAAATCTTAGAGCAACTGACCACAAGGGCATCAAACAAGAAGACCAAGTACATCCCCTATGTACGTTGGTTCTCAATTCTGATCGACCACTTCATGAGAGAAGATGCCAACATTCCACAAAGGCCACCAACAGAGCTGCATGTCATTCCTCAACTCATTCACTTCAAGAACTCTGAGAACACTCCTGAGATGCAGCCCATGCAAATTCCTGATGCTCTTCTCAACCTTGCTGCTCCAAATGATCCGCACGTCACTGAATACAAGGTTAGTATCTCATCTATCCCTACGACGCAGTCAAACCCCACTGTGTCTACCCAAGGGACTTCAAAGCCGAGTGGAAGTAAGGGTCCGAGAGTGACTAAACCCAAGAAGAGGGAAGGTGAGACTCAGTCCAAGAGAGCTAATGTCTCCTCCTCTAATGCTGTAATTGTTACATCACCACCAGTCACTGAAATACACCAAACTCAGCCCATAGGTACAGGTTCTGACGTTATCAGTTCCCGAGTAGAAGTCGCTACATTGAGTTCAATAGCGCAAAATGAGCCAAGCCAAGACCACTCAACTGTCTCCCAACAGATGGTTGTTTCAATCCCACAAGGGGAACCCATCAGTGAACCGCCCCACACTGCTACTCAATGCACGTTAGGTCATGTGTCCACATTCCCAAAAGTTTTATCATTTTCTAGGACACAACCTTCTACATCTGCACACACTGATACAGGCTCATTACCACCTGTCATAACAACCAGAGGTACGCCAATGATGGTTGGAAGTCCTGCCACACTGATCTCCCCAGCAAGCCATGACACCATTATTCTTAGTGATGCTGTGAGAACTGATACTTCTTTTAGGTCAGGTTTTTCTTCCTTTGCTAGTTTAACTAGGGAGGATCTAAGGTATGAACTTCTAGCCTTCAAGCTTTCACACTTGCAAGACCTACGTCCTGCAGTCCCAATAGGCGTAGCAGACCAAGGATCACACCCAACTCCCTGCATAGGAACTCTTCCATCTACCATCACACCCACCTCAATAATACCCACATCCGCTCCATCTACCTCTCACCCTAACCCAAAACAAATGAACATTCTTGATTTATCCGAGTACTTCCTTGATAGACTCCTATCCGAACCCATCCTCCCACCTCACCTAATTCAAGTACGAAACATCCTAGCCCTCACCCCTCCATTCATCCCTACTACCACCTACCGTGATCAAGAACGCTTGCCTAAGCGTAAGCAAGATGACACCGATGATTCGGATCATCATGAGGGGGAGAAAATGCAATGTGCTTGTGAGCAAACCACATCTCAATCCATCATTCCATCCTCTACTAGCTCTGAACCATCTACATCTTCTCAGCCTAAACCCTCAAACTCTACCGCACCCAACGACTCACTAACCTTAACCGATTTTCACTCTTCTGAGCCCATAAACACTGAGCCAGGACTTTGTGTCCTCTCGAGAACTTCTATATGCTCATCCTTCATGGATGTTGACCAAGGATTGGAAGGAAGTCCTGACAACGCAACATATGAATCACCATTGTCTTCAGGCCGTCAGAACGAGCTAGTCTCTAGTATGATGAAAACGGTAAGTCTTTGTGACTCCGGTGTTATGTTACCCACTGCTACGATTTTTGTCCCAAATGATACACATGTCCCACATGTTGAGAGAGAAACATATTCTTCTAAGTCCGCTTCTATCCCAATTCCAGCTGATCTACAATCGTCATCCAAGATAGAAGCTTCAAAGAGAAAAGAAAGAAATCTAAAAGAGAAAGCTGCTGATCTGATATTACTCGACTGGATAGAAGATAATGAGAAGGACGAACTTCAAAAGATGAACAAAGAAGAAGCTCTCAGCCAGCTGAATTTCATACGAGAAGTCAAGAAGACTGCTGCTGAAAACTTAATGGGACTAGACTCTAAAGAAATAACTCAAGGAGAATTCTACGATGATCCACTTCCTGATTTTCACTTAGTCAAGGATCTGATCAAGACACACCCAAAGAAATTCAATACAGAAGACAATTTAGAGACACCTTGGGAAAACGTCAAGATAATTGTGCCATATCAAGAAGATCTGAGACCCAGAATTTGGAGAAGTGAGAAAAGAATCAAGAAGATTGACGAGCTAGAACTCAGAGGACTTGAACATTTAGAAGGAACAGCTGCTTCATAGAAAATAACTTTCCGAAAGTGGACATGTCTGCACCAAGAAATAGAGCTTCCTGGGTCGAGAATTTTGAAGAAGGCACCATCGTCACACAACCAGAGATAGGACTAATCTACAAAGACTACAAAGGCATCAAGCGAGTCCTACTCATGAACGAAATTCACAAGTATTGCGATGGTACACTGAGAATCATAGAAGACCATATGGGATAAGCTGCTCTGAAGCTACAAAATTCTGAAGATCCAGATGTCCCAGTACAGATTGCTCTTATTGCAGATTTTCACGAAGCCATAGGAATTAGACTTGATTTCAGAAGTACCCTCATACATTATGAAGTCATCCTAGGCTATCGGAAGTCATTGTACAAGACTCAGAGATAATCCGTGCTCCATTGACATTTGAACACAAAGGGGGAGAATGTTAGAATATTATTTTATTGTGTTCAAATTAATTGTAATTTAATTAATGAGTCTTTGTATTTAATTAGATTAGCTGAGAGAGAATTAAGCCTGATTTAAATGCTCTACATAGCCCACATGCACGGCCCATATTGTTTCCTAATTGTATTAGGCAGTTCGAACATCTCTCCTATAAATACAGGTAGGGATGGACAAATCTGTTCTTGAAGTCTCTACACATTCTATTCCGCATATTATTCTCTGTAGAGCCAGTAGACTAGAATTTCTCTCTCAAGCTTAATCGTTCGAGTACTGTGTAATTGTTCTTCATGGTCACATCATTCTATATACACGATATACCTTATTGATGAAATTCCTCTTCTACTGTTTTAAATTCTATTCAATATTATTAGATTATTCGACTGTTGTATCTGGGCATATCTCACACAGATTCAACTTTCAAAGCGAAACGCTTCCCGCGCCATTACCCCAAGGGAATGGCAGGCAACAGACTATGTCTCGGGCTGAGGGAACGACTTTCAAAATTGAGGCGCTTTCCGTACCATCCTCTAAGGGGAGGCAGGCAAAAGACTATATCTCGGGCCGAGGAAACGACCCTCGATCCCCTCGGAACCCGGAAGGTTAATACCGAGGGGGGAGCCAACGGTGTATACCATTGCCTCCCGATAGGCCAAGCCTTAACAAGAAACCAAATTTCTTGAAGCCTCCCTTCACTATCCAAAAAAATAAAAAAAAAGAAATAAAAAAATAAAAAAAAGAGGGAGTGAAGGGGAGTAGACTCAACGAGTAATCAATGAGTATAAATTTACAACAAACACCCGTCGACAGCTAGCAATAATACTTCTCACAAGACAATCCAGACCATGCCAAAGGCTCCACTGGGGAACAACTCCGACATCCGAAGGCTACTATTCAGCAAGTATTACCAAAATGTGGCTAAGTCCACGATCTGATTGCCTTTCTGATGTGCTTATATTTTACACACTTTTTAGGCCTAGTTTGTTGATAATATTAGTTATTAAAGTTGTAATTTTGTACATATTATTATTATTTGTCGTTAGTTTGTACTTGTGCAGTCCTACACGGGTATTTTGTATTTTCAGGTACTTTTGATGCTATTTGGATACATTAGAGTGTGAACAAAAGAAGAAAATAAAAGTTCAAGTTGGAGGTCAATAAAAGTGGAATTTCCTTCAAAATAAATAAGGAGTAAATTGAAGAAAAGAAGCAAAATTAAAAATGGTGGAGCTGGGATTCAATCCCTGAACAAAGGGTAGAAGAATGTCTATTACAACCAGTGTGCTAAGTGGTCAATGTTGTACATAATCAGCCGGTGGTTTATATATTGCTTGTGACCGCATCAAAGAAAAATGGAACAAAAATCCGAAACCAGAATCGAAACCACGACCTCTGCTATAGGCTTTAGCACTTCGTCCGCTGGGTTGCTGCGCACTGTTGAAACTTTGCTGCGCTTTGTTGTACATAAACTATATGCTACGTAAATTCCAGCACTTAATCATTAATCATCTTATCATTATATTGCCTTAACCAATTTCCTCCACACATAAGCTCAGACCAACTTCTCTCTAAACATCCCAGAAACATTTCCTCCTCATTCTCTCTTCATTTCTCAACCCCAAATCATCATCCCATCTTCAACCATAACTAATTACTTTCTCATCCAAGATCAAGTCAAGATTAGCATCAAAGCTCCAAGGATTGTCATCTATCACAAGTTTGATCTTCCTTATCTCATTAAATCTTGTACTTTAATCATGAATTCATCTATTTCTATGTTTCCCAACATGTATAGCTAAATAAATTTGGGGCTAGAAATTGGTTAATTAATTGTTCTTATAATGTTATAATTTGTATTGATTTTAATTGTTAAGTTTGTTCTATTTAGATTGTTGTGTCCAGAAAATTAATTATGTTGTGTTTGTGATATATATTATGAGTACTCAATCATAAACATATTGTTTGTTAAATACACAAATGAACACTTTCTGAACACACCGTTAAACTTCTTTTACCTTGTCCCGGATTGAAGTTTTACGGGAGAATTTAATTATTTAATTATATTATTTACACCACGGGGTTGGGTAAATAATATAGTTAATAATTAAGGTTGCCGCTGCACTTAAACAACTAGTCTCATTTTGGCCATCACTGGGAAATGTTGACTAGTTAGTTATTTTAGGTGACTTGTGTTGAGTCCTAAAATATTTATCTACAACTTCTCACAATCCGTCTAAGAATAAAATTAGCAATTATGTCTTACAAATGAGCATTGAACAATTAGTTGCCAATTTCTACCCCTACTTGCTATTGGTTGAACTTTGTGTTGATAAAAATCTCTTCTCTCGATCACTTTTATTTAATTACTTTTCCAAGCAAACAAAAATCAAAAGAAACGCACTCCCAACTTTAATCCTTAGTTTGTGCTTAATTATTTTATTTCCCGCTTCTCTGTGGTTCGACACCCTACTTCCTTGGGTAAAAAAAATAGTTGTGTGCCCATTATATGCTACACACCAACTTGGCGCCGTTGCCGGGGAAGCGATTTTGAAAAAAAAATTGAAAGCACAAACTTTCGATTTTAGTTATTGTAAATTGTGTGTATATTATTTTGTTGTTATCTTGTTTACTTTTGCAGGTTCAAAAAAAAAACAAAAAAAAAGTGATTAATTAAAGTTAAAAAAAAAACAAAAAAAAACAAAAAAATTGGACTGTGATTAATTACCTTACCTGAGCATTTGAGTTGGACTTGTTGACTGAACATATCTGGGCATTCGGACCATTGAACATATTGTTACATTTTAATTGAAAGGATAATCCGCTTTATGGCTGGACCGCTTACTTGTATATTTTAATTAAAAGGATACTCCGTCTATATGGTCAGACCGCTTACTTGTATATTATAATTCAAAGGATACTCCGCCTATATGGTCGGACCGTTTATTTTTCTTTTTATGGTGGTTCAAACCCCAACTTTTTAATTTCTGCACTTTAATTATCGCAATTTAATTTGTGCACTTATATTATCACAATTTAATTTCCGCACTTTAATTTCAGCATTTTCTTTAATTTTGCATCACCAAGCTTGTCGGCCGTGTCCACTTGTTGGTGGAGTGCACTTTTTATTTTTATTTTTTTCTTAATAATCCCCAGACTGTCGGCATAGCTGCATCTTGGTGGAGACTGCATTTATTACTGTAGCTATTTTTTTTTCTTCCCTCAAATCACCATATATGTCGGCCCAGCCGCATCCTGGTGAATTACTGTATATATTCATACTGCTTTAAGGGCTCACTAGTCTTATTCGGTTTATACCAACTGACTACGTGCGAACCTTAACTAATTAATTAATTCCACATTTATTTTTTCTTTTCATCTCTCTCTCTCTCTCTCTCTCTCTCTCTCTCTCTCCCCAATCCCAATTCCCTTCTGCTTATGCTCACACGTTCACGTGGTGCGAATTGTGAATTGTTATTCTTTTCTGACATTGAAAAGCACATACGTGAACAGAAAAAAATAAAAAAAATGTCAACCGATGTTGTTGTTAATGAGCAGGTACCCGATCAACAAATCGTGGATCAGGTTATGAGGACCAGAAAACTGTTGTATGATTATGTTACGCCTCCCGTGGATGAGCATGACAGTGTTATTCCACCAGAGGTTAACATGAATCACTTTGAAATCAAGCATGCTATCATCCATATGGTTTCAAATACTCAATTTGGCAGAGCGCCAACGGAGGATCCAAATAATCACATCACAAAGTTCCTTCGAGCTTGCAACACCTTCAAAATCAATGGTGTGCCAACTGATGCTGTCAGACTACGCCTGTTCCCATTTTCTCTACGGGATCGAGCTCAGAGTTGGCTTGACTCTTTTCCGGATAATCACTTCTCCACTTGAGATCAACTTCATGGTGAATTTCTCAAAAGATTTTTCCCGCCATCTAAAACAACGAAAATCCGAAGAATGATTCAAAATTTCAAGCAAAATCCCAATGAGCCCCTCTATGAGGCTTGGGAAAGATTCAAAGATCTCCAGCGACAGTGTCCACATCACAACATCCAAAACTGGCACTTGATGACGGCTTTCTATGAAGGCCTAAGTGAAAATTCTCGGATACTTGTGGACGCGTCCGCAAATGGATCATTCATGTGCCTGGAACTTGAAGAGGTAGAAGAATTGATGGAGCGTATTTCATCAAATGGATCAACATGGTATTCTGAGCGATCATCTGCTCCACCAAAAACCGGAGGCATGTATGAAGTTGATCAAATGTCGGCCATAACCACAAAGGTCGATAGCATGATGAATCTTATCCAAAAGATGGCACAAGTCTCTCTTGTGCAAAACTCTACATCAACTCCAGCTCCCATTCCCTTTCGTATGTGTGAATCTTGCGATGGACAACACAATCAGTCTACTTGTCCATGGGAAGCAATGGAACAAGTTGACTATGTCAACTACAACAGGCAGCCCCAACAAAATCAATTTGGTAATTTCAATCCTCAAGGAAGAAACCATCCCGGTTTTTCCTGGAGCAATCAAAATGGAGCTGTTAATCCACAACCATCTTACCGGAGTGCACCACCCGGTTTCCAAAACCAACAACAGCAATTCAGAGGTGGCCAAGGTATTGTAAACCAACAACACTATAAACTCACTCAAAATCTTCCATACCCTTCAAATCAACAGCAAAAACCACTTCTCCCCACTCCTGAAACAACCCAAACTCCTGTCCTAGAAAACATTGTTGACCAACTTCTCAAGTCCCAATTATCTCATGCTGAAACACTGAAACAAATCACAGAAGAACTTGGTCAACTTCGAGCTCACAACAAGATGCTTGAGAATCAAATTGCTAATCAAGTATCTACATCATCAACTAAGGTGACGGGTAAGCTGCTTGCTTGTCTCAAAAACTCGAGGGAGCAAATCAATGTCGTCACTACTCGGAGTGGGAAACAACATCAACCCTTGTCACTTTCTAGTGATGAACAAGAACATGAAGTGTTGGAGGAAAGGGCCGAGCAACAACAGAAAGGTGGAAACAACAACAATGAACTTGATGTCGGTACCATGCCGAAATCATCTGATGATCGTGAAGGGTCGAAGAAAGAAAGAGGCAGTTCGGTAAGGAAATATATTCCCCCAGTTCCTTATCCGAACAGATTGAAGAAAGCTAATATGGAGGAGTGGAGAACTAAATTTTTGAATGTTATCAAAAAGTTGGATATCTCAATACCTTTGCTTGATGCCATTACAGAAATTCCTTCATATGCTAAATTTCTCAAAGATATTCTCACAAAGAAGAAGGAGAATCCAACCACTGTTGCAATGAGCCAAGAATGTAGTGCCATTATCCAAAACAAAATTACACCCAAGTTACGTGATCCTGGAAGCTTCTCAATTCCATGTATCATTGGTGGATCTAAAGTTAACAAAGCTCTTTGTGATCTTGGTGCAAATGTTAGCTTAATTCCCTATTCACTATGTCAAAAGCTACACTTGGGGGATCCCAAACCAACAACAATGGCGTTACAATTGGCTGATCGATCTGTCAAATATCCTATCGGCATTCTTGAAGATGTTCCTGTCAAAATTGGCAAGTATTATATCCCGGGAGACTTTGTTGTCTTGGATATGGAGGAAGATGCTCGAGTTCCTATTATTCTCAGGAGACATTTTCTAGCCACGGCAGGAGCAATTATCAACGTAAAAAAGGGTACCCTTATCCTTGAGATTGAGGATGATAAGATCGAATTCAATGTACAAGAGCTGAGTAAGGATACACCTTGTGTCCTTGATGGTTACTATGCTGATGTTATAAACTCTTGTATCATAAAGACATTTGATAAGTCTTATTGGCTTTCTAAAGATCCCATGGAGTACACTATACGAGAATCTATTGCAGATGAGCAAGCCAATGAAATGGTGAATTTATGTCTCGAAATGTTGCAAAGCATATCTTTACCGATGCCTAAAGCACTTAAATTTGAAGTGCTTAATCTTGAAGATCAATCCTTGAATGTCAAAGGAAAAGCACCTGAAGTAGAACTCAAACCACTTCCATCTACTTTAAAATATGCTTTTCTTGGCCCGAATTCCACTTATCCTGTCATTGTGAATGCTGATTTGGATCTTCAACAAGTGGAAAGAATATTGCAAGTCTTATGAAGCCATCAAAGAGTTATTGGCTACACCATTGATGATATTGTTGGCATAAAGGCATCTTATTTCATGCACCGCATTTACTTGGAGGATGATCACAAGCCGAGCATTGAGCACCAAAGACGCCTCAACCCGAACATGAAAGATGTTGTTAAAAAAGAAATTCTTAAACTATTGAGTTCGGGTATCATTTTCCCCATTTCGGACAGTAAATGGGTAAGTCCTATCCATGTGGTACCAAAGAAAGGAGGAATTACTGTTGTAAAGAATGACAAAAACGAGCTGATTCCTACACGAATAGTCACTGAATGGCGCATGTGCATTGATTACCGCAAGCTAAACAAGGCTACTCGGAAAGATCATTTTCCACTTCCCTTTATTGATCAATTGCTGGAGAGGATGGCTAAGCACATATATTTCTGTTTTCTTGACGGATTCTCTGGATTTTTCCAAATCCCAATTCATCCGGATGATCAAGAAATGACAACATTTACATGTCCTTATGGTACTTTTACATATCGCAGAATGCCATCTGGATTATGTAATGCACCAGGAACCTTTCAACGATGTATGCTAGCTATTTTCTCGGATCTTGTCGAGGAAATTATGGAAATTTTGATGGATGATTTCTCGGTTTATGGGATTTCATTTGATGATTGTCTTGAACATCTTGATAAAGTGCTGAGCAAATGTGAAGAAGCAAATCTTGTCCTCAACTGGGAAAAATGTCATTTCATGGAAACCGAAGGCATTGTGCTTGGGCACAAAATTTCTGAAAAGGGCATTGAAGTAGACCCGACAAAGATAGAAGTAATTGAGAAATTGCTACCCCCTTCTTCCATCAAGGGGATTCACACTTTTCTTGGCCATGCAGGATTTTATCGACGGTTTATCAAGGATTTTTCAAAAATATCAAAGCCTTTAACCAATCTTCTCTCAAAAGATGTGGAGTTTAATTTTGATGAATCTTGCTGCGCCGCATTTTCAAAACTCAAGTTGGCCTTAACTACTGCACCAATTATTAGGCCACCTGATTGGAGTCTTCCATTTGAACTCATGTGTGATGCGAGCGATTATGTCGTGGGAGCCATTCTGGGTCAACGCAAAGGCAAAGAAGTACATGCCATTTATTATGCAAGTCATACTCTTGATGATGCCCAATCAAATTATGCCACAACTGAAAAAGAGTTCTTTGCCATAATTTTTGTCATTGAAAAATTCCGATCTTACCTTATCGGTAGCAAGATTATTGTCTATACCGACCATGCGGCTTTCAAATACCTCATCAACAAAAAAGATGCAAAACCAAGGTTGTTGCGGTGGATCTTGTTACTACAAGAGTTTGACATGGAAATCCGTGATAGAAAAGGATCTGAAAATGTTGTTGCTGATCATTTATCTCGACTTGAGATTCCTTGTGATACCAAGATGCCAATCAATGATTATTTCATTGGGGAACAACTTATGGCTGCTCAAAATTTCGATCCATGGTTTGCCGATATTTCAAATTACCTTTCTCATGGGGTAATTCCACATGGTGCTACACATGCTGAAAAGAAGAAGTTAAAATATGACTCCCGCTGCTATCATTGGGCAGCACCTTTTCTCTATAGAAGGTGTGCCGATGGAGTCATTCGACGGTGTTTGCCCGAAGATGAAATTTCAAATGTCTTGCACCATTGTTATTCCTCAGCATATGGGAGACATCATGGAAGCTCTCGTACTACTGCAAAGATTTTACAATCAGGTTTCTTTTGGCCCACTACTTTCAAAGATGCAAGCAAATTTGTGAAAAACTGTGATCGTTGCCAACGTACCGGCAATATTGGAAGAAAGAATGAAATGCCTCAACATGGCATACTTGAAGTCGAATTGTTTGACGTGTGGGGGCTCGATTTTATGGGGCCATTTCCAAAATCAAATGGGAAAGAGTTCATCCTTGTAGCTGTTGATTATGTTTCTAAATGGGTAGAAGCAGCTGCCACACCGACAAATGATGCCAAAGTGGTGATCCAATTCATTCAGAACAATATTTTCTCCCGATTCGGAGTTCCACGATCTTTCATCACCGACAATGGTACTCATTTTGGTAACAAAGCATTGGAATGTGTCCTTTCCAAATATGAGATTCACCACCGACTCTCAACTCCATACCACCCGCAAACAAATGGCCAAGTGGAACTTTCAAACCGAGAAATCAAAACAATTCTCGAGAAAATTGTTAATCCTTCCCAAAAGGATTGGGCCGAAAATCTTGATGATGCACTATGGGCATATCGCACTGCTTACAAAAATTCCATCAGCACCTCACCATTCAAATTGGTGTATGGGAAAGCATGTCACCTTTCTGTTGAGGTTGAACACAAAGCATATTGGGCAATCAAGACACTCAACATGGATCTTGCATTGGCGGGTGAGAAACGACTGTTGCAGCTAAATGAACTTGAAGAATTCAGACTTGCAGCTTATGATAGCTCAAAACTCTACAAGGAGAGAACAAAAGTTTTGCTTGACCAGGTGATCAGCCGAAGAAAATTTGAACGGGGAGATAAAGTTCTTCTATTTAACTCACGTTACAAATTCTTTCCCGGAAAGCTAAAGACCCGATGGTTGGGTCCATTTGAAGTACTTGTAGCATTTCCATCCGGAGCAGTCCAGTTATTAAACAAAAGCGGCCAAAAACTCATGGTAAATGGACAACGGTTGAAACTATACCATGATGGTGAGAGACAAGAGGCAACTTCTGTGTATTGCCTCACTGATCCGGCATATGAATGAAGAGGCATGGGTCAAGCTAATGACCTTAAACAAGCGCTTCTTGGGAGGCAACCCAAGTTTGTAAATTTCAAAAAAAAAAAAAAAAAAAAAAGTAAAAAGAAAAAGAAAAAAAATAGTCTAGGTTTTTAATTTTGGATTCTAAAGGGGCCACATCCGCTCGAAAGGACATCGCATCATCATTCGGCCGCACTTCAGGGACATTTTCTTTACACTCTAATTTATTTTTCACTGAGGACAGTGCAAATTTTAAGTGTGGGGGAGTGGGTAGTTCGACCCTGATTTCTTGTGTGAATATTTTTTTTTCCTTGCTTGTTTGTGTGATTTTATTTTATTTTATTTTTATTTGGTGTGTTTGTTTGGAAAAGTAAAGACCAGTCTTGTCCAAAATACAACAATAGACAAACAACACATTAGTTTACACTTTTTGTTACTAGTTACTTCCATAACTTTTTAAAACTATTCATTCACCTCTTTTGACGAAATGTGGTTTGAGTTTGAGAAGTGTCACTATAATTTTTTGAGGGTAACTTAGTATTAGCTTTGAACTTGATTCTTTTTAACACTTTAACATTAAACACCTTAGATTTTATTTTTCCAATTTTTTGGTTAATAGTTGAATTAGTGAAAGTTTATGCAGTTTAAGATGTTCATACATTTATTCTCCTTGAAATTTTATTTGAACTTGACACATTTAGAAATGATTTAGGCCATCTTTGTTTACCCATGAAGTCAAACACTATCCCTTTGTAAATAAATAACACTTTCCCTAGTAATCCCGTTTGAGCCTTTTCAGTGCACAAGTGTAAAATATCTTACTTCACTTGTTACTAATTCTTTTTTTTTGCAACCTTGTAAATACATAACCTTCCGAAGCCCTACCCAAAGTTAATCTTTTCTGATCCTAGAGTAGATTGTCTTGTTACTTGAGAGTGAATAAATGGAGCTACTATTAAGTGTCATATGAGTGAAGTACATATTTGTTTGTAAATTTTGGGGTTAGTTTTTCATTGTAATGTTCAGTGTGTGCCCTCTTTGAAAAAAAGAAAAGAAAAAAAAAGAAGAAAAATTGAAAAAAAAAGAAACAAAAAAAACAAAGAGGCACATAAAATTCTTGTTGTAATTTCTTTTGTAAAACCCCATTTTTTTTTACTTTTCATGTTTATATTTCTCATTGTTTTGTATGCTCCAAGTTTTTGTAAATTCTTGTGATGATCCGCTCAGTATTAGTACAATCTAACTCTCTGTGTATATTCTTACACCAAACCTTCCTTCCAACTAGCCACACTCATTAATCTCGCCACTCACCGAAAAAAGTCCTAATTGATCTATTTGTGTCATTTTTTTGAATTAAGTTAATTGGAGAAACTTGTTCTGCATAACCCGGACTAATTTAGATCTATAGGAGTTTGTGTTAAAAGTTTGATTTGAAAATCTTAGTGATAGGCACAAATACTCAGTTTACTCTCATTGCGTTATTTTGTGACATTTCAGGGTATTGGACCGTTTATTAGACATTAGAGGTGCATGTGTGATTTGTTTAGTTATGTTTGTAAATCTTATCAAATTGTGTATATTTTTGTGTTTGTTGTTTGTTTTACTTGAGGACAAACAAAAGCCTAAGTGTGGGGGATTTGATGTGCTTATATTTTACACACTCTTTAGGTCTAGTTTGTTGATAATATTAATTATTAAAGTTGTACTTTTGTACATATTTTTATTATTTGTCGTTAGTTTGTACTTGTGCAGTCCTACACGGGTATTTTGTATTTTCAGGTACTTTTGATGCTATTTGGATACATTAGAGTGTGAACAAAAGAAGAAAATAAAAGTTCAAGTTGGAGGTCAATAAAAGTGGAATTTCCTTCAAAACAAATAAGGAGTAAATTGAAGAAAAGAAGCAAAATTAAAAATGGTGGAGCCGGGATTCAATCCCTAAACAAAGGGTAGAAGAATGCCTATTACAACCAGTGTGCTAAGTGGTCAATGTTGTACATAATCAGCCGGTAGTTTATATATTGTTTGTGACCGCATCAAAGAAAAATGGAACAAAAATCCGAAACCAGAATCGAAACCACGACCTCTGCTATAGGCTTTAGCACTTCGTCCGCTGGGTTGCTGCGCACTGTTGAAACTTTGCTGCGCTTTGTTGTACATAAACTATATGCTACGTAAATTCCAGCACTTAATCATTAATCATCTTATCATTATATTGCCTTAACCCATTTCCTCCACACATAAGCTCGGATAAACTTCTCTCTAAACATCATAGAAACATTTCCTCCTCCTTCTCTCTTCATTTCTCAACCCCAAATCATCAACCCATCTTCAACCATAACTAATCACTTTCTCATCCAAGATTAAGTCAAGATTAGCATCAAAGCTCCAAGGATGGTCATCTATCACAAGTTTGATCTTCCTTATCTCATTAAATCTTGTACTTTAATCATGGATTCATCTATTTCTATGTTTCCCAACATGTATAGCTAAATAAATTTGGGGCTACAAATTGGTTAATTAATTGTTCTTATAATGTTTTAATTTGTATTGATTTTAATTGTTAAGTTTGTTCTATTTAGATTGTTGTGTCTAGAAAATTAATTATGTTATGTTTGTGATATATATTATGAGTACTCAATCATAAACATATTGTTTGTTAAATACACAAATGAACATTTTCTGAACACACCGTTAAACTTCTTTTACCTTGTCCTGGATTGAAGTTTTACGGGAGAATTTAATTATTTAATTATATTATTTACACCACGGGATTGGGTAAATAATATAGTTAATAATTAAGGTTGCCGTTGCACTTAAACAACTAGTCTCGTTTTGGCCATCACTGGGAAATGTTGACTAGTTACTTATTTTAGGTGACTTGTGTTGGGTCCTAAAATATTTATCTACAACTTCTCACAATCCGTCTAAGAATAAAATTAGCAATTATGTCTTACAAATGAGCATTGAACAATTAGTTGCCAATTTCTACCCCTACTTGCTATTGGTTGAACTTTGTGTTGATAAAAATCTCTTCTCTCAATCACTTTTATTTAATTACTTTTCCAAGCAAATAAAAATCAAAAGAAACGCACTCCCAACTTTAATCTTTAGTTTGTGCTTAATTATTTTATTTCCCGCTTCTCTGTGGTTCAACACCCTACTTCCTTGGGTAAAAAAAATAGTTGTGTGCCCATTATATGCTACACACCACTTTCTAATCTTACAAAGGGATTGGATTGGTTAAAGTCCAAGCAACAGCAGCCTCCGGCATCTCAACAAACACCGAAGGCATCTGTCATTACTATGACCTGGTTGGGCTACAAGATTTCCTAAGACCACACTGTGGGAGTCTACCAACGCCGAAGGCCCATTTGTTCAAAAGGGATCGAAGGCACCTACTACACACTACCGGAGGCAAGTGCTCATTAACGTGAGGTCAAAATTCCTAAGTCCACACTCCGACAGCCTCCGGCCCTACAATAAACACCGAGGGCTCCTTTCATACAAGTGGGTCAAAATCAACTAAACCTCACATTTATACCGACGGCTACTAGCTGCAAAGGCCATGGGAATTTTCTATGGCCACAATGATGAGGCCCCCGGGAGCCTAGGGCGAAGGCCACTCTATTTCATACACCCAAAAGGAGGCTTCAACCGAGGGCTTAGGGGTAAACAACACTTAGAGAATTTTCTAAGTCCTAAATATTTGGCCTCCGGTCAACTCATGGTGCAAACAGACATTCAAGAACGAAAGCATGGAAGAAAACGAAGGCATCAACAACAAACATGCATCCCTAAAGCCGCGAAAGCGCTCACTATACATTACCGAAGGACTGCTCATTGATATGAGCTCAAATTGCCTAAGTCCACATTCCGATAGCCTCCAGCACTACATCCAACATCGGAGGCCCCCTTTTTACAAGTGGGTCCAAAATCAGCTGTACACATTTTCTACCGAGGACTACTGCTTGCGAAGTCAAGGGAAATTTTTCTAAGTCCACAAGTTGAGTGCCCCCGGCACCACCATGCTATAAATAATAATAATAATAACACATCGGGGGTGTCACATGCTAAAAAAAGATATGTCAACCGAGGGCGTATTCATGACACTTGCCAAAATTTGGCTAAGTCCACAACACCGGACCCCCCGGGAGTTCAAGACAAAGGCTAACTATTCCCTACAGATAAAGGATGATGTCCACCGAGGGCCTGCATGTAGTCAACACTTGGAATTTTTTTGTAAGTCCTAAATGTTTATCCCTCGGTCAATTCACCATGCAGACATACATTCATACAAATAAGGAAGAAAGCATAAAGAAAGGTGAAGGGAGGACAAGCATTCATTCACAAAATAGAGAGTAAATTGTTACATCAGAGCCAAAGACGAAAGCTACAGATGTTTGTACATAACATTGTTCAAAAAAAAATCTAACAATACATCAAGGGTTATCAACTTCAGCAGCACCCCCTTCGGCAAGCTTCGAAATGACGTCCCCTCCGGCTTATGCATTATCATCCTCAGCCTCTTTCATCAACTAAGAATCTTCGAGATCAGGCCTTTCAACACCGGCCGGGAGAGGGACTCTAACATCTGGCTGGAGAGGGGGAAGACCGTAAGCTGCCAAATCAAAATCCTTCGGCTCCACCCCATAATGCCGGGCCAGCCTCTGGCAGATGAGGGCCTGAGTAAAGTACTCGCCCCCATCGTAGTATTCCTTGCCCTTCCGGGCCATCCACTCTACACCGGGGCCGTCACACCATTCGTCAACAGAGGCCTCCACGACCGAGGCCAGCCACTGCTTGCGCCCCTCAGCTCTCCAGCCCTCAGCAACGAAGGCATCGACGGCTTCCTCCCAGGCGAGGGAAACTGCCTTCTTCTTACCCTCCTCAGCCTCCTCGGCGACCTTCTTGGCGGCCTCAACAGAAGCCCTCTCGGATTCGGCCTTGCCCTTATTTGCGGCCTCCAGCTGCAACCCCAATTGCCAAAGGGATTTCTCCAACTCGGCCATCTGCCTCACGACATCGGCATTGTCGTGGACAAGCTTCTTCAGCTCCTCATCCTGTTGCGCTTTCTGGAGGCGGAACTCTTCCGCCCTCCGGGCCTGTTCACTGAGGGCCAAGCAAGCCTGTAAGCACCAAGCGAAGGAGTTAGACTACTATACAGAATACGCTAAGGCCAAAAGAACGAAAGCAAAAGAAAGGGGGAGCTTACACTAAGAGAAGACTGGAGGATTTTTACTCGAGGGCCTCATCCTCGAGCCGGCCCAGGGTGGCCATGTCCAACTAAGGGGTGGCACCCCTAAGGAACTCCTTAGGGTCCACCGTGCCATGCACGACGACAGTTCCCTTTAAAAGGGAGAACTGTACAATCTCCCGGGGCAGGTCCCCCTCGTCCACGAGGGCCTTGGAAGAAGCGGTCGGGACGATCGGGAGCTCGGACGAGGAGTGCTCATCCACAATCACAACCGGGGGAGTCTTCTTCCTAGGCTTCGCCTTCTTCGGATTTTTGCCGATGGGAACAACATCTTTGCCGGCTGCCTTCCTCTTGGCAGCAGCAGCCGCAACATCAGCAGGGATGGCCGAGGGCTCGCTGCCCTTCGGGAAGAAATCATCGACAGGCTTTTGCCCACCCACCTCCTTCTTCTTCGGCTCCTTGGCCGACTTCTTTTTCAAACCAGCAAAGCCTTTTACATTCATTTTGGCGCCTGCAGAAACAACGTAAATAAGTGAGGCCGAGGGGTCAAGACAAAGATAAAGGTTAAACTATAAAAAATATCTAAGTGAAAAACTTCGGAGCCCCCATGAACTACCTCATGTGCCCTCAAAGGGTCGGCCGAGGACGGGAAACCTCTCATCTGATTCCCCCAGAAGATGGTAGCGGCGAAAGCCAAGGAGATACAAGTCATCCTCCAGAGTGGACTCCTTGATGGTCACATGCTTGTCCCGCCCCTCCGGGATCTTGGCAAGTTTTTTACCGTCTTTCTCGAGGGCGGTGCTCCCCACTTTCGGGTGTTGTATGAAACGATCACGCAATTCCCCCGGGAATGGGCTCTCGGCCAGCCTAACATAGCAAAAGTGGTCCTTCTAGCCCTTATGCGACGAGGGCGCCTCAGTGAACAGCCTCCACTTGGCGATCTGTTGTAAGTTTGTGAACCCCTCGGCATTCGCGTGGCCTCCCCGACAGAGGTTGAAGCTCTTAAAAAATAAATCAAGGCTGGTGGCCACCCCCCGGGACCGGCAGAGGAGCAAGAATCTGGCAACGTAAGAATGGCTGTTAGGAGTCAACTGGCAGGGGGCCAAGCCTACATACCGGATGTATTCAAGGAGGAAGGAATGTAGAGGGAACTGGAGGCCCATGGTAACCGAGAGCACGTGAACAACAATGCACCCCTCGG
Source organism: Cuscuta europaea (assembly GCA_945859875.1). NCBI lineage: Eukaryota > Viridiplantae > Streptophyta > Magnoliopsida > Solanales > Convolvulaceae > Cuscuta > Cuscuta europaea. Next base: position 2,164,955 of record CAMAPE010000068.1, on the reverse strand, counting down.
GATCCCGGGAAAGTACATCATCAGGTCCCGGCTCTACCACCGGCGTCGAAGGCCCCACATGCAGCTGCATTACGTAGCATTCGTCCTGGTCAGCCCTCGAGTTGATCGACAGGGGAGCAGTATTCAACCATGAGTATCCCTCAGGAATCCCGACGGGCTTCCCAAGATCAGCAACACTTCCCTTCTTCTTCGGGGCCCCCATCTTCGTCTTGATCTTCTTTCCCGGGGCCACCCTGAGAGGCTCCGGGTTGAGTGGTCGGGAGGTGCTAGCCTCACCCGTGTTGCGTGGAGGGAGGACGGCGATGGTAACCTTCTGCCTCTCCTTTTCTTCCTCTGCCTCGGCAGCTTGCACAGCGAGGGCAAGCTCTTCATCCTCCATCACCTGCTCGAAATCCTCGGCTTCGGCTTCGGCTTCGGCCATCAGATCTTTTTGCACCTCCACCACGACGGCTGAGTCGTTAGTTGATGAGGGCTCCCCACTGGCTGACCTCTCTTCCGACCAGGACTCAGCCTGAACCGAAGGCTCTCCGGAGATGTCTTGGGAATCACTTGGCGAAGACTTTTTCGAGGGCTAAAAGTAGAAGGGTTCTAAACAGAAGGCTTCCTATGGAACACTAACACTAGATCTAAGGAAGGCAGAGCTAAGTATGCTACTGAGGCGAAGAACAAAGAGGTGAACTAACCTTGGAGGCACGGCTTGATCGAGCTAGTACTTTCTCTCTCTAGAAATGATTTCGGCACAACTTCGCTTCACAAAATTCGCACAAGGCGAATAGAGCCGACCTTGGGGTATTTATAGGCGCCACACTCCGGGCTTGGGCCAAAAACTGGCCCCCCATTGGAAAAATCATCACTGCACACCGTTGCTTCAGGCAACCGATGATGTCCCCCCGAAGCCAGCCAACAGCTACGCGCCACGTGGACAACCACCTCCAACGGTCATATTCCAACGGTCATATCCCAGCTGGCACCCCTAAGATAATAACTACACAGTCCTTCGGGATAACTATTCCAGAGTCCTTCATCAAAGGAAAACCCCCAGGAACCCTTAGCCCTCAATATATTGAGAACCAGGAAACCCCTCGGCAACTACAGGAACTATCATCTGCATTCGTCACGCCCTCAGTCCTCAAGGACTGGGGGACTCTCCCTCGGCATCCCGTGGATATCAACAAGGCACCTTCGACAAATCAACAAGCAAGCCCCTAGATCAAGGGTAGCCTTCGGCATTAGCATTATACTCAGGCCCAGGGTCCATCTTTTTCCCTTCATCATTAGGAGAACTCGGTGCACTCTTTTTCCCCCATTAGGTTTTTTTCCCACAGGGTTTTTCCTAATGAGGTTTTTAACGAGACATCCCCCCAAAATGAAACAAAAAACGTCAGCCCTCGGTCCTATAATGAAGGCAGGCACTGTTCTACTCCTTTTCACCACATTACATATGCCTCAAGGAGTGGAGGACTGGAGAACCCCTCGGGAAAATCATAATTTTTTTGAAAGTTACCTAAAACATCAACAAAACCCTTCAGTCCCAAAGTGTGGGGGACTGAGGGGCTGCCCTCGGTAATAAGGCAACGCAAACCTCTCACAACTCTACAAACTGCAACGAGGTAAACGCCAGCATCAGAGGACAAACACATTTACTCCTTTTCCCTCAAGTACCTTTCGGCAAAAGGAGTGAGGGACTCCTGTTGGAGTATATGGCCCGGGGACCCCTGGCCCACGTACTCCCACTACTGCAATCAGGTCCAACAGGCCCAAAACGGACCAAGCCCAGATAAATGAAGCTCTAAACAACCCACAACACACAAGGGGTGCCTTCGGCCCCATGACCGAAGGCTATCGTTGACATAATTGGGCTCAGAAATATCACAGGAGATCAAGGCTTGAAAACCAAGCCTTTGGCACCTGCAGCCCTCGGCACATAGAGGCCCCTGGCCCATGGAGCCTTCGACACAGTAGGTACAGCCGAAGGCGTCTTCCTCGACAGAATCTCCTCTCCACATGCGCTGGATCACCGTACCAAGTACAAACGTCACATCCAACCACCGCATTTAATGCGGCCACATGCGAGTGCCAGTGCCACCCGGTTGAGGTGACCCCTCGACCGTTAGATTATTGACACGTGTACTCTCATCGCATTTATTGCTGCTATAAATAGCAACTCATTTCTCCATTGTAAACCACGCTAAATTCATATCGAATATACACTCTCTCTCTCTTACTTATTTGCTCTGACTTCTCTCTAGTTATTCCCGCAATAACCCCCTAGATAGATACCCCCGGGTACGCTATCCATCACTAATGAAATATTATACTTTTGAAATATGCATTGATATGTTATTTTAAAAATGAGCATAACATCAGTATCAAATGAGCATACATAAACTACAAAATGCGCATAGATATGAAAATCGTAAGTTTTTTTAGTTGAACATCACGACTTTTTCATTGAACATCAAACATTCTCCATTAAGTTAAAAATTACAGTTTATGTTAAAGGAGCATTAATTAACTTTTAATGAGCACCAGACTATTCTATTGAATATTAGGAGTCTAATGTTGAACCCTGTGATCTCTGCTTCATAACATTTAATTCACTTTCTTTTATTATTTTTTATATAAAAAAATCTTAAATTATATATATAATCAACTCTTATGAATTTCAATATGAGAATCTAATGTAATATGATACTTTTGAAATATGAAGTATATGACATCACAAATTGAGCATAAAATCAATACCAAACGATCATACATAACTTACAAAATGAGCATTGATATGAAAATTGTAAATTTTGTTAGTTGAACATCAAGTCATTTCTAGTGAGCAGCAAACATTCGCTATTGAGTATTAGAATCGTACTATTGAGTATCATGATTTCTGCTCTCGTGTCTATAATCAACTCATATATGAGTCTAATGTAATATGGTACTTTTGAAATAAACATTGATATAATGTTTTAAAATGAGCATAATGGCGGTACCAAATGAGCATACATGACGTACAAAATGAGTATCTAAAAATTTTAAAAAAACTTTTGTATATGTTCATTCATTGAAGGCATATGCTCATTTGAGTTTAATATAAAACTCATTTCAAATCAATAACAACAAATTCAGAAATTAATAGGATAACCTTGTAGTCTCCGTTTGAAGAGTCATAGCAAAATCAAGCCAAGCATCCAAGAAAATCAGTCTAACATTCAAGATCAAGCACTTTTGTACATTGTCTTGTGGATGGATTCCATAAAAATATGGGATTGCAAATTTGCAACAACATAAGGACAAATCCATTTCAAGGAAAAAAGTGCTCTGCTAGTTCCTTTAAAAAGGTAAATGCTCTATTAAATGGTAAAGAATTTCACATTGAAGGTTCTGGCTAATGGTACAAACGCAAAGGCTCCTCACGTTGCAATACGCCTGAACCTAATGACCTGTAATGGTTTCCCATGTACCTCAAACGACGGCAGTGATTTCTGTTGGGCGTGTTTCGGAAAAACGAAGAAATATTAATTAAATAAAATTAATTATTAAATAAAATAACTAAAAGAAAACAGAAAATAAGATGGAGCAGATTTTAGCCAGAGCTCGTGCTACGCACGATGTCCTTAAAACGTATTTGTCGCCTCCCACGGTGCTAGGAGCGTTGCAATGACCGTTTCCCAGGATACGGTGGCTAACGAACGATCGTTTGAGCACACAAACGAAAGTTCCAGCGAACTGGAACACAGTATGAACACTTAGGAAATTTCGGAGTAGCTGGAAGTGTTTTTAGCTCAAGAAAACGTGAGGAATGTATTGTGTGTTCTAAAACCGTGTGTTTGTTGCAAAGCACCTGCCAGCCTTTTATAGGAGGGTTTGTTGTGTGTTAAATGGGGTGTTAATGGACCTGAACGTTGGACATCAATGACCAGCCCGTTGGGCATTGAATCATCTATAAACTGTCCATTTAACGCTGTATTAAAAGACAAGAACGTTGGGCATTTAATGGTTGTAACGGCTTGGAGCAGTTCTGGTGCGCGATCAGAATAAACTGTGAAACTCCGATGCTACCAGAATACCTCCACCAGTCCGTTGGAGCAACTCTGATGCGAAGCCAGCAGAATGATAGATTTTCGGACGACATTCGTGTCCGCAGGTCGCCCGCGCACACGAGTCACGGTTTTTCTTCTCCGTTTCGGGATTTGATCGGCATCCCCGCCTGCGTGTAAGAGAGAGCCTTTACCTTTATGAATCTTAACTCCTTAAAAGAGGCTTCCCTTTATAAGGGGGTGAAAATCCCTTGAGTTTTCCGGTGTGGGATAAAACACACTAGAAACCCATCATTTTCCCAGTTTTTCCATTTCAACGAGTGAACTTCGAGAATCAATTTCTCATTCACCCGTTATCCGTTTTGAGCGTACCATATATCGAATTGTAGCCCTTAACAAGGACAATCCGAAACCACTTTGACCCGACCCAAATCGGAAGTGGACCCCACTCAAATAATTGCCCCAAAATGACCATTTAATGCAATCTTTAACACATTTTCCCAACAATTTCCACGAAGAAGACAGTCAACAAAAAAAGTAACTTTGAGAACTTACGCACATATCAAAATCCTGGGATGAGAGTGTTACTAAAAGACTTAAAGTTCCTTCTTATTACAAAAATAATGGGTGTACATGTACACCTGGGTGTAGGATATAATTTGCCACTACCGAGGGACTGAGCTAGCTCTAACAACAATAATCATAAATACCAAATTTTCCAACAAAAAAATAAATAAAGGGTAAAGGTACGAGTTTAATCCACCAAACTCCCCCGTGAAATATAAACCTGGCACATAAGCTCTCTGTGATTTTAAAAATGCTTCAATCCCCCTTGTGTTATTGTTATTCATGAGCAAAAACTCTTCCATGAATGAATTTAATTTTCAAAAAAATGAAAAATGATTAATTGTTTTGTATAATTTAGAAATTCTAATAAAGTTACTTGCGTATTTAACCATATTATTAAGAAAAGTGATTTCAAAATTGTAAAATTTATTCTTGGATGGGGTTACACACATGATTAATTATAACACATTGGTGTTTGGCGCATTTTTTAAATCACAGAGGTCTAATGCGCCAAATATATATTTCACGAGGGGGTTTGGTGCATTAATACATAGTATTAATCACCGATGTCTAATGCGCCAAATATACCTGTAGTATGTAGTAACAAATACGCAGTATATCTTATATGGAGATGCATTTATATCCCTAAACTTTTAAAATGTGCATAAATTTCCCTCACGTTCCTACAAAAGAGAAAATTTACTCTTATTAATTTTAAATAAATAAAATAAATTTTAAAAAACACTAAAAATAAATCAGAAATTCGAAATTGAAAAATAAACAAATAATGAGTTGAAAATAAAAATTTGTTTTTGGGTTAAAATATTAACTATAATTTTAAATTGCAAAATTATTATTATTCCATTGTAAATGAAGCACTTCAAATTCATAAATATTATAACTTTAGTCTTGTTGAAATTTTAACACATTGTTACATTTTTTGAAATAACATTCTTTGATTTTGTTTAACCTTAAAAAAATGGGGAAAATAATTAAAATACCCCAAACCATTAAGGGGTGTGAGATAAACAACCCAAACTTGCACATGTAATTTAAATACACCAAATTTTATATAAAAAGTTATTTTAGCACCATGGCCATGTATTATTTCTTTCAAATATATTAATTTTTGGTGTTTATTTCATAATTCGATAATTTTTAGCATTCATAAAGATACAATTAACATTCTAAGCTTCCATGGTAAAATAATAGTATTACCCACCACTAGCATTTCAAATTATGCATTTGACACCAGAAATTTAAATTTTTGAAAGAAAGCATACATAACAATGGTGTTAAAATAACTTTTTATATAAAGTTTGGGGTATTTAAATTACATGTGAAAGTTCGAGGTGTTGATCTCACACCCCTTCAAAGTTTGGTGTATTTTAATTATTTTCCCCTAATAAAATTAAACTCATTATATTTTAATCTTTGACTATTTATCATCATACAAAATATGTTATTTATAGTGCAAAGAATACAAAAACTTGAAGAATTTTTTACTTTTTTTTACTTAAATATATTTTTACATTGCAACACATATGTTAACACTTTTCCGAAAGAATCTTAAATGAGAGTGTTTAGTAAAGCTTTGAAATAATATTTTATACTAACAATATTAAATTGTGATATAAAATTAATAAAAGGGACAATTGGACACAAGTGGATTTTTACTGCTTTTATTTTTCAATTTCAAATGGGAGATTTCCCTAAACAGGACTAAATAAAAGAATAATTGCAACAATATGAGTTTAATGTTTAAATTCCCAAAATAGGACTAACTCTTCCTATTCTACCCTTTCGTTTGTCCTTCCAAATATGATTTTTTAAATAATCATTATAAAACATAAAATAAAATAAAATAAAATAAAATCATAAAAACTAAATAAAAAAATATACAGACCTCAACCACCACCTCACCCACCTTCAAGCACCGCCACCTCCGGTCGCTAGAAAAGATTGCCAGGTTGGGGAAAAAATGTGAGCATGATGGCAATTTTGAAAAGAAAAGTTGGATATTTTCAAAGAGTAGAAATGCCATCTTTAAAGGAATTTTCAGAGAAATGTGGCCTTTTTTACACAAGTTGGCTTTTTTCGACGATCGGAGGTGGTTGTGTTGGATGGTGGAGGATGTAGAGGTAGTGGCCTACATATTTTTTAATATTTTTTAGGTATTTGATTTTTTTAGATTTTTTAAGTTTTTAAAATATTTTTTATTTTATTTTTTCCCGATTTTTTGTTAATTTATAAATATTTTTATGATTCTATTGTTTTTATCATATAAAACTATTATTTTTTGTATTAATAAATAAGTCTATTAGAAATTATAGGCTAAGGGTAGAATAGGAAGAAGAGACATGCATTGCTCCTATTTTGGGAATAAAAAGATGTTGGGATATTGGGGTCCGGCGCAAATATCCTTACAGCCCAGAAAAAGTAGCGAACCCCAACAAAACGGTATACTCCCGAACGGGTCGAGTGATCTGGAACAAATATTCTATTCGGCACTTCCACAAACTCCATGTTGATTTTGGCGCGATGATCCATCTCCGACCTCAATGAAGAGGACTATCTTGCCTTCGGCGTCGATAGAATCCCCGGTGAAGCCTGACAATGGCGTCCACATCGGCCTGAGTGATGTTCGGTTCAACTTCAGCTGCTTGAAAGTATCAAGGTACATGATGTTGACAGAGCTGCCCGTGTCGATGTAGGTACGGACGTGCGGTGGATGATGGCATCACCGATCTCACTTCGGATGGTGATGGTGTCCCTGTGAGAGGGAGGGTCTGGGGGCAGATCCCTGTCACTGAAGGTGATGGTTTCTATCTTTTGCTTCTTCGGCTGGGGGGACCGTGACCCACTTCGGCGATGTATAGGGACTGAGACCATTTCTTTCGCTGAGTGGCGGAGCCCCCCATGGTGTTGCCCCTAGCGATGAGGTGAATATGGTGCTTCTTTGACTATTGGGGTTCCTCATATTCCTCGTCATCGCTGAGATTGCCAATCTTCCGCTTCTTCAACGAGGTTTCCCCTCCCCGATTGCCAGTGTTCACCCAAGTATTTTTGTGACACCGCACCCGAATGTCCTGGAAATTTAAATTTTATTTTCAAAGCTTATGTATTGAATTTCCCTATTTTCGAACAATTGTAAACCGATTAAAGTTTTACGGGACGTATGATTAATCATATTACTATTTGGGCTCATATAATGGTAATAGACTTCTAAATAATTTATTGGGCCATATTATTGATATTGGGGCCCAACATCCTTAAATAAAGATATGCAACCCCTCGGTACAATGTAAGTGCGGTCGGGCAGCCCAAATGCTATTTTGGGTCTAACCTGCTAAAAATAGTAATTATTCAAGAATGGCTTCCTAGACCCATTGGAGGGTGACCCACATGGTTGGTAGCCCATATATATAAATACTAATATCATAATTGAATGATGGAATGATTGGAGAAGAATACAAATGCCTATGGTCCCATCTTTGGCATTATTAGGCTAAATAATGGGAGTAGAGTTTTCTTTTGTAGTTATACATCAACTAAATTATTGGGACCACCCTACACATATTAGAGACCAATAATATGATGTAGGAGGTTGTCTTGATCTAAATAAATTGGGGAGAGTACAAAAGTACATCTTATGACAAATGACAAAAATGATAGAACCCATCTTTCCACTTTTGGATGTATTGGTAGATATTTTGCTCCCAAATTAATTAAGGGACATGAGAGTACGCCCCACACCTTCCTAGAACCTGCAAAACAAGTAGAATAAGTTTAAACTCATAAATGGGGAGGACCTATTGAGTTGAGAGCTGGCCGCAGGAGTTTTCCAGGTGCGTAGGCCTCCTTGTTCGACTCATAACTTGAGTTACACTCATCTAATTAAAGAGTGTGATCTGCCCTCTGAAAGCTCTCGAGAAAAGGAATCCATAGGAGTACGGTTTGAAGAAAACGGAGCAGTTTAAGGCCTCCAAATCGTACGAACACAACGAAACCTCGTAGAATACATTTGTGGTATTCAAAGTAAGTTTGAATCCAAAACCTTCCTTTCTATTGCCAAAATCCTTTGAATGGTTGAAGAAATATTATACACTATCCGTCAATTGACATTTGATACGAGTCCGATGACTCTTTCCAAAATTTCTTTCAGAAGTGGATGGTGGTGGCAAGTTTACAAGAAGGAACCCGACGGGCCGTGCACCGGTGGGGACCGGGCAGGGAAGCCGTGGGACCTCTATTGTGTCTAGAGGGGCGGGCCGTGGAGGCCGATCGCACTCTGTGAGCAACGGTCATGTTGACACCGAGGATGAAACCTACTGGTCCTATGAGGACTCGATTTACCAGCCGGAGACCAAGCCGGTTGAGACCCCTTACGAAGGGGATGATGATGATATGAGTGATGAAGATGGGGAGAATGACTCCCTAGCAAGAATTGAGGCGCTGCTCCAGCAATACTTGCGGGAGCGCGAAGAGAGGAGGGAACGCCGAAGGCACCGAGGGGGGCAAACTTCGGGTAGGGCTTCAAGAGGAAGAAGCCATGGTGACTCTAGGGCCCACATTGAACCACATGGGGTCCGGGGTGATGGAGGTCCAATCATAAGGATCTCAAAATTTCTCAAGGAGGCGAGGGACTTGGGGTGCAAACCCTTCAATGGAACGGGTGACATCTCGGTCGCCGCGGAATAGATCAAGAGGCTGATCGAAGCAGCCCTTGATATGCAACTCACCCCCGAGTTTAAACTCAGGGTGGCGGTGAGATTGCTTGAAAGCATGGCGTCCACATGGTGGGACGAGGCCAAGGGCAAGTATGGCATGATCGTGACTTGGGAGAATTTCCGACAGGAGTTCTTTGCTCAATACTATTCTGATTTTGAGGTGAACGCTAAGAGGAGAGAGTACACCCTCCTGACCCAAGGTGGCAAAATGACAGTGAGGCAACTTGAACACAAATTCAGGGAGCTCGCCGAGTTCATACCAGAGTATGTTTGCTACGAGAACCGAATGGTTAACCATTTCTGGGATGCCCTGGATTTGGAAATACGTGAGAGGGCAACACAATTGCCCAACATGACCTTCAGCCAAGTAGTTGAGCAAGGATTGAAGAGAGAAGGAATGGGAAGAAAGAAAGATGAAAAATGCCGAAGAGACGAAGAAGAGAAAGTGAGAGAACCATGGACCTCAAGGTCCTAACAAAAAGGGGAATCATGGAGGAGGAGGATCCTTTCGGGCACCCCCATTACCACCTAGGGGAAGCCAAGGCCTGGGCGGGCAATCACAAGCCTCAGGAACGACTCGTTGCAGAAATTGCAAGAGGAACCACCTGGGAAAATGTCGTGACCCTCGCAGATGCTACCAATGTGGGAACACCGGGCACACGAAGATGAATTGCCCACAACTGGGTGGGACAAGAGCATCAGGACCAAGTAGTGCTACCACCGGGGCACGGAATCAAACCGGGGCTTCTCAAGCATCTAGGGGGCAAGGAGGAGCAAGCGCGAGTAACGCGCCATCCGTGAACCAGTGAAGGACTCAAGCCAGAGTCTATGCGATGACGGAGGCGGATGCTCAAGCTAACCCGGACTCTGTCGCAGGTATTAGATCAATTTTGAATGTCTTTAGACTTATTTTGGGTGAGGGAGTTGTGGGGGTTGAGTACAGGTCATCCCGGGGGGCAAACCGAGAGGTTTCGCACGGTGTGGGCAAGATTTTTCCCACGCACGACCAGACGCACACGTGCGTGCCTCCGTGCGTGGGAGGCAGTAGCCATCCGGTGAAAAATTTTCATGCACACACGCGTGCGTCCCCCCACGCACGCGTGTGTGGCACCCAGACTGCCCGACGTTGATTTTTTCGCACTGAATTGCGACGTTAAGGCCTCTCCTTGATCCCAAACATGTGTATGAGCATAATAAACCACTATAAATGTATATAGATGGTAGGAAGGCATCTTACATGGCTTATAAATGTTGGAACACTAAAGATTAATGGGAAGGATGCACGAATCCTTATCGATACCGGGGCGCAACGTTCATTCATGAGTGAGGCCTTCGCCAAAGGCTTAGGGATACATTCGATACCGATGATACAAACTCTAGTGGTATCAACACCACTAGGGGATGACGTTGAGAGAACTTGTTTTTATCCATCTTGTGAGGTGGAAGTCGCTGGCCAAACCTTGATGTGTGATTTCGTACCGCTGAGCATGATTGATTTTGATGCGATCCTAGGGATGGATTGGCTAAAAAAGCATCATGCTAGGGTAGATTGCTACACAAAGGTTCTAGAACTCAAAGGAAATGATGGGAATGCTCTACGCTTCGAGGGTGATCGAGGCAAGTCAAATAGTTGCATCATATCCGCCATGAGAGCGAGGAGTATGATGAGAAAGGGATGCCACACATATCTAGCATACGTGGTGGACAAAACTAAGGAGGAACCGAACCTCGACGATGTAAGGGTGGTTTGTAAGTACCCGGATGTCTTCCCTAAAGACCTACCGGGGCTTCCACCTGATAGAGAGATTGAATTTGTGATCAAGGTTGAGCCCGGTACCAAACCAATCTCTACACCACCGTACCGAATGGCGCCTGCGGAACTGAATGAGTTGAAAATCCAATTGCAAGAGCTATTGGATAACGGTTTCATTAGACCGAGCTATTCACCGTGGGGAGCACCAGTCCTTTTTGTGAAAAAGAAGGATGGGACTCTATGTATGTGCATCGACTACCGACAATTGAACAAGGTCACCATCAAGAATAGGTACCCTTTACCTAGGATCGATGACTTGTTTGACCAGCTCCAAGGGGAAACGGTATTCTCAAAGATTGACTTGAGGTCAGGGTATCACCAACTGAAGATCAAAGAGAGCGACATACCGAAGAGTGCCTTCCGCACAAGGTATGGTCACTTTGAGTTCTTGGTAATGTCATTTGGGTTAACTAACGCCCCAGCGGCATTCATGGACTTGATGAACCGAGTTTTTCATAAGTACTTGGATCAGTTTGTAATCGTGTTCATAGATGACATCCTAATTTACTCAAGAAATGAGGAGGAGCACGAGAAACATTTGGTTCTGGTTCTTGAAACACTACGAGAGAAGCAGCTCTATGCCAAATTCTCTAAGTGTGAGTTTTGGCTTAAGGAGATCGGCTTTCTCAGGCACGTGGTTTCTGAATCAGGCATTTCTGTGGACAACAAGAAGATTGAGGCCATCATAGAATGGGAAAGACCTAAGAACGTGAAGGAGATTCGTAGTTTCCTTGGACTAGCGGGCTACTATAGAAAGTTCGTGGAGAAATTCTCAGTTTTGGCATCATCATTGACGAAGCTCACTCGAAAGGGAGAAAAGTTCATATGGGATGACCGATGTGAGAAAGGATTCTTAGAACTGAAGAAAAGGTTAACTGAGGCACCAGTACTCGCCTTACCGAAACAAGGTATGGGGTACGATGTCTACAGCGATGCGAGCATCCAAGGGCTTGGATGTATATTGATGCAGAATGGGAGGGTGATTGCCTACGCTTCACGACAGTTGAAGAAGCATGAGGTGAATTATCCTACTCATGACTTAGAATTGGGAGCAGTGGTCTTTGCACTAAAGATATGGAGGTATTATCTCTACGGAGAGACATGTCATATATACACTAACCACAAGAGTTTGAAGTATGTGCATAGTCAGAAAGAGCTGAACATGAGACAACGACGGTGGATGGAATTGATAAAGGACTACCACCTAGTGATTGATTACCATCCAGGGAAAGAAAATGTTGTGGCCGATGCCCTTAGTCGGAAGAGTTCATCGGGGGCATTGATAACCAACTTCAGGGCATTGAGAGCCCAATTGGAAGTATCAACTAATGGTGCCTTGGTGGCGAGATTTGAGGTGAGACCTACCTTACTTGATGAGATCAAGAAGGGGCAGGAGCTGGATGATGAGCTCAAGAAGGTCCGAGAACGCATGCTAGTGGGGCCGGTAGAGGATTTTCGTGAAAGAGACGATGGTCTCTTGTTATTCCGTGATCGAGTGTGCGTACCGTCGAATGATGAGCTCCGAAAGTCCATTCTAGAGGAGGCTCATTCCTCGGCGTATGCTATGCACCCGGGAGGCACGAAGATGTACCGGGACCTGAAAGAAAGCTACTGGTGGTCTAGTATGAAGAGGGAAATAGCAGAATACATCAGTCGATGCCTTACTTGTCAGCAAGTTAAGGCGGAACATCAGCATCCAGCGGGCTTATTGCAGTCACTTTCCATACCTGAATGGAAGTGGGAACATGTGACTATGGATTTCGTGGTAGACTTACCACGGACGATCAGGAACTATGATGCAGTTTGGATTGTTGTTGATAGGCTCACGAAGAGTGCACACTTTCTACCTATCAACACCACTTACCCACTCGAGAGGTTAGCCAAATTGTATACGGACGAGATCGTGAGGTTACATGGTGTTCCGATGACCATCGTATCCGATAGAGACCCACGATTCACGTCACGTTTTTGGCCAAAATTTCAAGAGTCTATGGGAACGAGGTTGAAGTTCAGTACTGCATTCCATCCACAGACGGATGGGCAGTCTGAAAGGGTTATTCAGATCTTAGAAGATATGTTGAGGGCTTGTGCATTGGAGTTCCAAGGGAGTTGGGACAATCGCTTAGCACTTGTGGAGTTTGCCTATAACAACAGTTATCAGGCAAGTATCGACATGCCTCCATACGAAGCATTTTATGGGAGGAGGTGTCGTACACCGTTATGCTGGGACGAGGTTGGCGTGACCAAACTCGAGAGTACTGAATTGGTTGAGATCACCAAGTCAAAGGTGAAGTTGATTCGAGAGAGACTCAAAGCAGCTCAGGATAGACAGAAGAGATATGCATATAAGCGACGGAGAACCTTAGAGTTTAAGGTTAATGATGAGGTATTCCTGAAGGTTTCTCCTTGGAAAGGGATCATTCGAATCCAAAATCGAGGGAAGCTTAATCCACGCTACATCGGGCCATTCAAAATTCTGGAGAGAATTGGGAACGTAGCATATCGTCTACAGTTGACTCCGGAGTTGGAGAAGATACACAATGTGTTTCATGTATCTATGCTGAAGAAGTATGTACATGATCCTTCTCATGTATTGGAAAAGCTGCCGGTGGAAATACGGGAGGATTTGAACTACGCCGTACAACCGGTCAAGATCACCGATAGAAAGGTAAAGAAATTGAGGAGTAAAGAGGTTCCAATGGTTAAAGTCCTTTGGAAAAGTGACCGTGTTGAAGAGGAGACTTGGGAAACGAAAGCTTTGATAAGAGAGCAATACGCCTTCCTATTTGAGTAGCACCGTGAATTTCGGGGACGAAATTCCTATTAAGGGTGGTGAACTTGTGACACCGCACCCGAACTTCCTGGAAATTTAAATTTTACTTTCAAAGCTTATGTATTGAATTTCCCTATTTTCGAACAATTGTAAACCGATTAAAGTTTTACGGGACGTATGATTAATCATATTACTATTTGGGCTCATATAATGGTAATGGACTTCTAAATAATTTATTGGGCCATATTATTGATATTGGGGCCCAACATCCTTAAATAAAGATATGCAACCCCTCGGTACAATAAAAGTACGGTCGGGCAGCCCAAATGTTATTTTGGGCCTAACCTGCTAAAAATAGTAATTATTCAAGAATGACTTCCTAGACCCATTGGAGGGTGACCCACACGCTTGGTATCCCAGATATATAAATATTAATATCATAATTGAATGATGGAATGATTGGAGAAGAATACAAATGCCTATGGTCCCCCATCTTTGGCATTATTAGGCTAAATAATGGGAGCAGGGTTTTCTTTTGTAATTATACATCAAATAAATTATTGGGACCACCCTACACATATTAGAGACCAATAATATGATGTAGGAGGTTTTCTTTATCTAAATAAATTGGGGAGAGTACAAAAGTACATCTTATGACAAAGGACAAAAATGATAGGACCCATCTTTCCACTTTTGGATGTATTGGAAGATATTTTGCTCCCAAATTAATTAGGGGACATGAGAGTACGCCCCACACCTTCCTAGAACCTGCAAAACAAGTAGAATAAGTTAGAACTCATAAATGGGGCGGACTTATTGAGTTGAGAGCTCAAACAATACAAAAGAGAAATAAAAGAGGAGGACCATCCCATGTTTGATTGGGATCAAATACCCTACCTTTTTTTTAGAGCCACTCATTTAGATCAGAGATCTTCTAAACACCTCCCCTCACCCCTCATTCTAAATCCAAAGATAAGGAAGAGAGAGGAGCCGCACAACTCAAGAAAAAGAAGAAGAAGGAGAGCTGGCCGCAGGAGTTTTCCAGGTGTGTAGGCCTCCTTGTTCGACTCATAATATGAGTTCCACTCATCAAATTAAAGCGTGTGAGGTTCCCTCTGAAAGCTCTGGAGAAGAGGAATACATAGACGTACGGGTTTAAGGAAACAGAGCAGTTTAAAGCCTCCAAATCGTCCGAACACAATGAAACCTCGCAGAATACGTTTGTGGTATTCAAAGTAAGTTTGAATCCAAAACCTTCCTTTCTATTGCCAAAATCCTTTGAATGGTTGAAGAACTATTATACACTGGTTTAAGTGTATAAAATGTTATTATATAGTAATTTTTATTGTTGGAAAGGTTAGATACTAACCTAGACAAAACCTTGAAAGGTTAGGGAACGAATTCGCCGGAAAACACCCGTTCTAGGGACTGTTTTCGTGTTGACGTTTAGGGGTTGAGCTAGCACTGTGAGGAGGCTTCTTAACACTCATTTTTAAGCAAGGATTCAGTTCTTAATCCACCTTGGCCGAAGCTTTGACCATTGGATCAAGAAGAAGAAATTTAAAGCTCATTTAAGGTGAGGATCGACATCTAGTTGCTTACAACTTGTAGGTTAAGCATGAGATTACCTAAATGCCTAAATCATGTTTTTGATGGATTATAATGACTGATTATTGATGAAATATTGATATACTAGATAAGGAATGAAATTGCAAATGATTTGAATCATATTGATAAAAATGGAGTTAAATGAACTATTGTGTGAAATAGGCATTTTTACTCATGTGTGAATTGTGTAGATACATAAATGATTATTTATGTATTACATTGGATGATTAAGTTGCTGCTACATATTTCTAAATATGTAGGGATTTACAAATGAAATATATGATTGATGGGAATAATCTTAATAGTATTGGAATACTAGTTAATGATTGTTTGTAATTGTTAAGGAATTGAATCTAAGGATTTGATTGTAAGTGATGTACTTGATTGTTGTTCAAGTGACTAAATTGATGTGATATGATGCTAAGATCATGATGAGGCAGTCCGTAAGGATGTCCCGAAATAGATTATTGATATTACAATTCTAGGCATAGCGAGTGCTTAGGAATTGGGGTCTATGCCAATGCAAAGAGATGTACTTGAGCCCGATGCTCTAGAATTGCATGGGTGAACATGACGTCGGAGATTGGTGGAGTATTTGATTTGTGAATGATGTGCATGGTGATATAGTCAAGTTGGACTCGAGGAATACAAACATGTGTGTTAGGGTTGAACCCTATGTATTGTCGTGACTAGGGGTCACGGGGTTTGGGTTATGATTTGTAAACGAACTTTGGGCCATGGGCCGACTACTTGACTTTATATATAAAGTAAGTATATTTTGAAAAGGCGTAACTTGGGGTTACGGCCTATATTATATTATCACCCTATTTGAGGGTCTTGTGTTTGAAATACTTGTTGTATATCTATTAGATGTCATCCACATCAGTACTTTATAGCCGTATAGAGTACTAACCCCCTTTCGGGGGGCGTCCCACCACCATTTCAGGTTGAGGCTAGAGCTTGCTACCTGTGCTTGTTGATCGGGCGATCATCTCGGAGGGAAGACTTGGTTCGTGCTTCCTCCATTCTGTTTTTAAACAATCTAAACATGCTCATGGATATTGTTTTACATTATGGAGCCTGCGTGCTCGTGTTTGCCCCGTGTGGCACTTTTTTTCAAACTATGATTTCCGCTGCGTATTCAATTACTTATTATGTATGTTTATGGATGACTTATGTGTGAATGATATTCGAGACGCCTTGTATAATATGGATGAGTTAGACTGCGGTTGACTATTCATATTGTACGGCAGATTGTTGACGTGTCCGGATAGGTCCGGAGCGTGACAATTTTTTCGTGGGGCACCTTTAACAAACTCAGAGATTTCACTTTGTTGAATAAGGCGTTCAATTTCCCTTTTAAGGGTGACGCAATCGTCTGTGTTGTGGGAGGTGTTCCTGCGGTACGACAATATGTTCCGCCCTGATGGATGGCATAGATCTCCTTCGCCGGGTGAGGATCCTTGGCTATCAGGCCATGCTCCCCCGCAAAGTATAGGATGATGCTCACCAGGTGAGTGAGTGGAGTCCGTGATATATCTAGTCGGGGCCGCCATCGGCGTGTATCTCGGCGCTGCCCCTCGGACCTGGGGTGTGCCTACCTTCAGGGGTCTTGTTCCCTGGCCGGTGGTGCGTTGGGAGCAGGTGCGTTGCTGTTCTTCTTGAGTGGTTGTCCACCATCTTTCTTGTGAGAGTGTAACTCATCGGCATCAGCGTACAAGCCCCGTCATTGGAGTGCCTTCGTGTATGACCTTGGTGGTTCAGTGATGAGGCTTCTCGCGTAGGGGCTATTATTGAGTTATGAAATGCATGAAATTCGTGCTTATGTGAAGTATGTGGAGTAAGTAAGATCCTTCGTATGTGTTTATCTGTTTGAATTTAGTAGAGAACTTGTATAATGTAGAAGCCTTATGAATGCCTTAGTACTTAGTACTCGATTTCTGTATTAAGAATCATGCCGCCGAGGAGAGACCCACATTCAACCCCAACTGTCGCGGAGCTGGCCCAAACTGTCCAGCAAATGGCGCAGCTCATAGGAGCAGCCCAACCCCAGAACCCTGGGATTGACTACGCAACAAGGGTTGCCGGGCGAAACCCTCCAAAATACTTGGGTGAGGAAGACCACCTTATCTTGGAGGACTGGATCCGCACTTTCGACAAGCTCTTTGATTCACTGAATTGCCCGTCGGAGCAACGGGTGAATATTGCGGTGTACTATCTGCACCAAGAAGCGGACCACTGGTGGGCCGCCAACGGACTAGCACTTCTCGGGCAACCGCGCTTCGATTGGGAGGACTTCATAGTAGCGTTGCGGGATCGCTTCTACCCAGATCACGTGAAGGAAGCAAATTATGAAGAATTTGTCAACTTTAAACAAGGTGACCTGACTGTTCAGGAGTACCACACGAAATTCGTTCAACTGGCACGTTTTGCCAAGGACCTGGTGTCGACAGAGGCCACTATGACCCGCAGGTTTGTTAACGGGCTTAACTTCGGGGCCCAAAAGTTCGTGATGGTAGCAGAGCCGCGGAATTTGAATGAGGCTTATAGAAAGGCTGGTAAGTACTACCTGGTACACCAGAAGGAAAGGGAGGCACACAAAAGAGACCGAAAGAATGCGGAAGTGGAGCAACAACAGAAGAAGGCCAAGATTGATCGCCCTGAGCAGCGCCAGAACAACCAAGGCGGAGGAAGATTCCAAGGTCAAAATCAGAGGAGGGATCGTGAGAGGCACTATTACTGCAAGCGTTGTAATAGAGATCACACAGGCGTAAATTGTGACGGAAGTCAAACCAAATGTTTCAATTGCGACAAGCTAGGACACCGAGCTTTTGAATGCAATTCCAAAAAGGCGGACATACCGGCAAACCCGAATCAGAGGAGTGATGGAAACAATGACAACAACCCCAATAGAGGTCAAATCTACGTGATGAATCAAACTCAGGCAAACACTCACAATCTCGACTCAGGTAATATTCTTGTTACGAGGACGTAACCTCTCGTTAAGGTGGGTAGAATGTAATACTTTAGAATTTTGAAATTTAACTTTAGTTTATGTTTCGGGACGAAACATCTTTTAAGGAGGGTAGAATGTGACACTTCAAAAATTTAAATAAAAATAAAAATAATTTTTATTAATCAGATAAAATATTACGAAAATAACATTTTAATTATTAATTGACTCAGACAAAAAAAAAAATTAACAGTTGTAACATTCTAATCAGATGAAAATTTCCAAGTTTACGACTTTTTAATCAGATAAAAATGACCCGATAATAGAAGTTATGTTTTAGTATAAAATTAATTTTTATATAACTATTTTAGGTTGTATAATATACAAAGTATAAAGTAAATAATTAAAATACTCATAATACTCCTAACTAACTAGATACGTATATTCCTAATAGATATATAACTAGGTAATACTAATTATACTCAAATACTAACATTAGTATTAGGAGTATACTCATCTTTCCTACGTAATACGTAATACTAACAATACTAACTAGTTACATTAGTTATACTAACATTAACTACGTAATACTAATTATATAACAATTATACTCCTAATACTCATAAAGGTGCAAAAGAATCAAAATTTAACTCCAACTCTAACACAGCCCGAAACCCTCATCTTTCCCTATAAATAGCAAGCCAGAACCTGCGTTTTCTTCATCCCAAAACCTGCGACATATATATACACATATACGTATATATATATATAAAATTGCGACCTAGCGTTTTAGCCAGAACCAAGCCTTGAAAATACTTCTCAAACCTTCCCCTTCGCGAGACGAATCCAACGGAGAAAGAATCGTCGAAAACGGTCGTGAAACGAGGGAGAAAAGCCTCGCCGGAGTATTCGCCGGGCTAACCGTAAAATCGGAAAACGAGGAGGAGGGGGTTGCCGCTGCCGCCGCCAGTCCATCACCGATCACCGCCGACCCAGAAGGAGCCGTTTGCACCGCCGTTTCGCCCGTCCAAGGAGGTAAAATTTTTCCCTGCGTTTTCTCTCCTCCGGCGTTGCAGCGAAGAAGACAACCCAGCTGAAGCTGAGGTCTGTCTTTTGGGCCAGCAGCTATTGGGCTGTTTGTTTTATTTTATTTTATTTTGGGCCAATTCGGCCCAGTTGCAATAAAAATTAAAAATAAAATAGTAAATGAAATAAATAAAATCTGGAAAATTATAAATTAAATACCCAGTATAAATATACATATTCGGACCAACCAGAATTGGAAAATAATATTTTTAGCTATTTTTAATTGATTTAATGGTAATTGGGCCAATTTATACACATTTAGTAAATAATTAACTAAATAACGAAAATAATTATGAAATAAATATTGGAGTAAACTAGGATAAATATATGACTAACTAGGACCTTATGGACCATTTATAATTAATAAATATTAAGGTTTAGTATATTTAATTGTAATTAAACCGGTTAATAGATATATGAAATTAAAGGAATAATTATGGAAAATAATTATAAAATAGATATCTGGACAACCCAGGTCAAATATAGACTCAAAATATAGTTATAGACGGTTATTAATTTATAAAGTCGATTCTTAGGCTATTTATTTAAATTAGGCCATATAAAACTAGTTAAGTAATTAAATAAGGAAATATTAATATTAATGGTGAAATAAATAAATCACTGAGATTGAAAAATAATATTCTGGACTAAAAATAATGTTGGGATAAAATAAGGAAAATAAAATAAGATTGGGTTAGCTAGCATAAATAATTGACTATATGTAGACTTAATAAATAACTTAATTACGTAATTAGTGGACTAATTCAATTAATAATTTTTATGATTGATTATTAGAGATTCGGACTTCATATAAATATTTAAAGTATTTGAACTCATAAATTAATGGGTTAATATAAATAAAGTAATTAAATAATATTTTATAAGTAGAGTAAATTAATGGTGATTATTGAATAAAAATTGGATGTTGTAGTTAATTATATTCGGATATTTTATTTAAAATTAGAATTCAAATATTGTAATTAATGGCTGAATTCATAAGGTAATTTGATTAATAAAAAGTGATTAATAAACCAAAGTTTATGCGAATAATAAAATAAAAGGAGAAAATCGGGTAAAGTAATTACAAATAGAATAAGTGACTAATTTATCATATTTAATTAAAAAGGTGATTATCTAGAGACCAGATTAGAAGAGGATAACTAGGAGCAACAGGACTTGAGGTAAGTTTCTCTGCCAATCCAAAATTTGTTTCCTCGTATTATATGCTTATTATGCATTATGTGATTAAGTGTGAATTTTAAATGTGTACTATTTGGGGTGACTAAGAATTTGAGAAATATTGAAGGTATATTTTGGGATTTAATCCCTAGTATGACTTTGGAGTGAATTTTTATGTAAAAGAATTTTGGAGTATTTATGAATGTGAATTTTTGGTGGACGTATCTATTAAATAGATATTCTGGAGGACTATATATAGAGAGATGATTTTTCAAGAAGGAATAATGTTTTTCAATAATTATTGACATCTCGAGAGAAACACGAGGTGTGGGTGGTTAGAGCTATATACCGCGGGTTTAGTTTAGGTTTATGATGATTATTGGTGGCGGGAGATATCCCGGTAAATATTAGTGGCGGGAGATTCCCGGTATTTCTTTTGAGAACTTTAAAAGTTCTTTGGTGGCCGCGGTAGTAGTTTCTAATTACCCGGGTTTCTAACCCATTGTGAGGTAGGGGGACGTTGTCCGAACTACTTGGACTTCTTACTACTCGGAGGGCTTGGAATCCCTTTTAGGGGGTGTGCACACTTAAGGGTGAAGTTCAGTTTCCAATTGGTGGTCGGTGGGAGCCGGAATTCCGGGATGAGTCGTACACAACAACGATTCATTGGGCTCGAGGAATCTTGAGTTTCGCCCATCTTAAAAGAATCTGAAAGTGACATTGATTTCGGAATGGTGATATTTTTAGCTTCAAAAGTTATTTTTGAAAAGTGATACTTCTTTTGAGATATTAATTAATTGTTGGGAGCTTATAAATATTATTTTTAATTATACGGGTATTTGAGATTATAAAGTTGATAAATGATGTTTTTGATTGGAAAAGAATTTCGGTGGTGTGAGTATTTTTATATAGTATTATATGAAAAATTATTTTCGCCAAACCTGATTATTTTACGGGGTTGGGTAGTACTTACTTAGCTCTAAAGCTAATTTTTGTTTCCTTTTCTTTGTTTCGTTTTCTGCACTTTATTTGTGCACTTTATTTGATGAATTCGAAGCTCATGATGTTTGATGAACCTGGATAGCACTTTAGAAGAATTTAGTGTAGTCTTCACTTAGATTAAATAATGCTAGTAGATTTTGAATTCAAGTTTTTAATTCGGTTGAACTCATGGTGGATAGCCTTAACATCCAGCCAAGTTGAGGGCTGGGTGTGGCGGTAACACACCCTTTTTCCATTACTGTTATTTCCGCTGCAAAACTCTATCTATTTTTAAGAAATAAATCAAGATTGTTATCAATATATTATTATTTCAAGTATTATTTTGGGCGAAAAAAATGGGGGTGTTACAGCCTTGAAGGAGGACGAGGAGAGTGCGGTCATCGACACCTTCGACCTCGTCGGTCTCCTTCGTCCTCCGCTCTAAGAAGCTACAGAGCGGTTCGTCGTGTTGTTGTTTGATAGTGAGAAGGTCGGAGAAGTGCTTCTTCGCGCGCTTCCTTCCAGCAAAGTAGGTGAGGAAGTGTTGTGCAACATCCTGCCATGAGTCCACGCTGCCTTCAGGTAGCGCATTCAACTACTTGTACGTCGGTCTCTCAAAAATGGAGAGAAACCAATGGCACAGGTATTCATCTGACGCATATATCATCAGCATGTTGTTCTGGTAACGGCTGAAATGTTCTTTGGGGTCCGTGCGAGTGTCGTAGGGCTTGATGTTGTTCCCTCGGTATTTCTCGGGGATTGGGGCAGAGAGCACCCTCTCTGTGAAGGAAGTCTTTGTCCTGATTTGTATGATGGGGTCACCGCATCCTTCGGCCTGCTCCCTCTCCAAAGTGCTAACCTTGTGCAGGAGGGCGTTGTAGCCGGGATCCCGGGAGGTGTTGGGTGTGGCCTCACCAGCCAGCTGTCTTGCTTCCATTTGGGCCATTCGCCTCTCCAGCTGGGCGATGACTTCGACGCGGGGATCCTTTGTGGCCATAGCGGCTCCTTGCTGAGTCTGGACACGGGTCGCATGGGCTTGGTTGATTTGATGGCGCCAAATGATAAAGTATTAATCTTAGTGAGAAGTGAGAACTGGAGAGAGAAAGTGAGCAATTAATATTTCTGAACCCTCTATAACTACCCTTTAGGGGGGCTATTTATAGGGGAAAATGTGGGTTTGGGCTCCTAAGTCTTGGGCTTGGGAAGCACAATTCAAAATAGGGCCTCTAATGGGTTGAGTACATGATTTATGAAACCAAGTGTAACATATCTTTTGTCGAAGTCTCTTTAGCCGACGGAGGACCAGGCCGAGGGAGGGCCTGGCTGACGGAGGACCCATTTCTGTTCCTGGGCTTCTGGGTGGTATTCTGAGATCCGTTTGGTTTTGGACGATGGAGGGTCATCTGGCCGATAAAGGACCACGTGGGTGCCGATTGTGCTTGTATTTAGTTCTCTGAGTATGTGGGTCATGGGGTCTAGGCCCATATCCTCTATCAATCCTGTTGGTGCATAACTAATATAATATCATGTCAGTCCACATACAAACATATACAAAGAAAATACACACATATCTATGATTGAGTCCAGTGTAATGATTTATATCTATTAAGCTTAACACTTATATTCAATTACATTTTCCTTGAGATGCATTCAATGTGAATTCCTAGAGAAACACACAAAGGTCATGTATATTTAAGTATATATTTTTCTTTGTACACACAGAAACATACTATCGTATATAGATTGATGTGTAATTGTGTTCCCCAATATGTTAATCTTTATTATACTTGATTGTTTTGTTATAACATATGAAAGTATAATTATGCTGAGGAATGTACCTTATCTTTTGTTGATTTAGTTATCTTACACATAACTCAAGACGTGATTCAATATACTCTGTATGTGTGTAATTTTTCTAGGGAAAAGGAACATATATACCCCTGCACTATTATGGTGGGAACAGATATACCCCTCTTCTTTATTTTGGAACAAAAAACTGATAAAACTGCAATTAAGATACAATTGTACCCCTCTCCTAACGTTTGACAACTTTCCGTCAGAACTAAAGTTACACCCAGAATTGAATGGGCATCCATTCTATCTTCTCCATCGCAGCGACTAGGGTCAGCTACAGCTCCATGCTTCTTCACATTTTAGCAGTGACCTGATTAAAGCTTCTTCCTTCGTCCTTATATTTTTAATGTCTTCATCTTCCCCGATTTGGTCCAGTAGCCCAGCAAAGCCAGTCACTTTCGAGCTTGACTATAAAGGACAGTGCAAATGATTCTTTTGTGGACAAAAAGCTCCAAGATTCAAAACACAAACTCAAAATAACCCAGGACGCCGTTTCTACGGTTGTCCAAACTACAGAGTAACTTTTTGTTTATTTACCTAGACATTTCCTTCGTGGGATGTTTATGGTTGTCTTTTGTGTATCTATTTTTTTACATGTTATTTGAATAGAAAAGTGAATACAAAATGTGAAGGTGAATGGATGCAGATATTTTGAATGGCATGATGAAGCTTTACCGATTTGGGCTAAAGATTTGATAAATGAGCCGAAGTTAGAAAGAAAAATGCCGCGAATGGAGAATAAGAGACTAAATTTGTTGAGAGCCAAAATGACATATGGATTGTTGAGAGCCAAATGACAGGTTCATTGGCAGATAAAGCAAAACTGAAGAAGCGGAAAAAGATAGCTTACCTGTTTGCTATGATTAGTTGGCTAGTATTGGCAATTGTCCTTGTAATGAAACATTGAGATGTTAGAATGATGTTGTTGCCTCTATTGTTATAGTATTTCTTAGTATTATCAGTATGAAGCTGTAACTGTATTGTGGTGTGCCATAATGATCTATGTTGTCTATGACTATGTTGTTATCATTTCTATGTTCTTGACTCCATTGTCATAATGTTTTGTAATTGAAGAATATGTTGTTTAGATTCCAGCACATGTTCTTTATGAATAGGATTATAGGAGTATTTTGTGTGTTGAGTTATTAGTATTCAACTTGCTTATACAGGTAATAGTGAGACACATGACCAGACCGAATGTAGTTTCATGTTGTTGCTAAAAGCCAAAACGGCATCTGTACAGTTGAACTTACATAGTGCAAATAACATGTTGTAGTTTAACTTACATAAAAGACAACACAACAAATGCTTTTGTGGACAAACAACTCCAAGACTCCACTGTCATAAGACTATTTTTAATTCCAGAACATTTTATTTAGATTGAGTGTGTGTTGTTTATATCCCATAGTAGTGTGTTTTTGGTAATAAACATGTTGTTTTTAGTTTTATCACTTAAATGACTAGTGGCCAACATGCCTAAATCCTCCCGACACTAAAATTCTCAACATCTTTACTCATAAAAATCTCTGGTAGGATGAATTGATTATTAATGTAAGGAATAATTGTACTTAGATTTTGATGATGCTAGTTTAATTAGGATATTAGAGTACCCTTATTAGAAATCTTGTATCAGAATCTTTCTAAGTGTAAGCATTAGAACAAAAGTGCTCTACGACTTCTTGGACCTTGTCTCCTACAGAAGACCTACCAGATTCAAGCATGTTACCTAAGCCGTCAAACTAACGAGAAATTCCCTAACGGCTAGGAGCCTCTCAATGGAAAATGATACCGGTCATGCATTAAATGCTCATTTAATGCGGTTCACTCGTTGGGATATTTAAAGCTGATGATTGACCAGGCAAATATCTTCTCGCTCCCAAATAAGCAAGTCAGCTACCTTTTGGAAACCAACCGGTCAAATCAACAATACATGCATTAAATGAAGATGTCCTTTACACTCCAACGGGAAGGCATCTCTCAGTATATATGATACACTTCGAAGAACTGCAAAGGTAACTATTCTCTAAAAAGAAAAAATATTCAAACTCTTGAGACTGCATCTTCAACAACACAACAAGAGAAAGCTTACGTTGGAAAAGATTATACTTCTCACATCTTAACCTTCCAACGTAGAGAGAATTGTTCCTCCAGTTCTTCAACACTTCTAAAGCCTCAACTACACATCTTTTGTAACGAAGATACGTTGGAGAAACCCTTTTGATACAAACACTTCTCGCAAAAGAAAGACGTCTCAAAGTAGCTAGAGTAGTGAAGTGGAGATACTTCAAAGAGACTCAGTGAAAAGAGACCAGTCATCAGGAAGCAAGGACTGCATCCCGGGTGATAGTTGTATTTGAAGAAGACGAGGAGAGCTTCTTAAGTGCTAGCTCTAAGTGTTGTAATTTGACCTTTACAAGCTTAGGGTAACAGTGGACTAGTGGAACACATTGTTCCTTGAACCACTATAAAAACCCTGGTGTCTCTTATTTACTGCTTTTATTTCTTGCATTAGATTCTAACTAGATAACTCTAAAAGGCTTGGACTTTGTGTTTAGCAAATCTTGCCTTAGGAGTTAACAGAAAGACATTTGCCTTAGGATTGTTTGAAGGCTACCCTACTAGAATACCTATCAGAAATCCTATCTTCTGCCCAGCAGTTCTTCTCTAGAGCTGACTATTCTGTTAAGTCTGGTACTTAGACTTGAAAAAGCAAAAGACCAGAACAGTCTATTCACCCCTCCTCTCTAGACTGTTCCTTGTTTAAACGGGACCAACAATTAATGTACAGGGGGTGCTACAACACTGAAAAATGCAATGTATTAGCATAAAGAAAGAAGAAGAAATCAGTAATAGCTTAGAAGAAAGATGCATGAAACAACTGTAGATGGTTCCAAGATCTTCTCAAACAAATGACTTCCTGCTACCCAATAAGCAATTAAGAAGCACAAGATAAAAGTGCATGATGAAAGCTGAAAATTTTGCATGTTTAATACAACAAAGTTATAGACAAAACTGTAAATCGTAGACATGGATCAGATTGCTCCATAATCACATTGCTATGAACATAATATATTGATCAAGTACGCAATATAACATGGATCAGATTGCTCCATAATCATTCACAAACACTTCATACAATATGCTATGCACCAGAATGTTCCATAATCATACAAAAAGAGCTAATTCAGTCCCCCCCTCTTCATTCTAACCCAAAAACATCAATGACTCACTAGTAGCAAAAATCATTACACTGGCTTCAGCATAGTAAGTACCCGTAAAATGAAAGAAATAACAAAAAACAAAAGGATTTTCTGTTTCATCCAGTAAGCAAACACCAGTAAGCAAAATACTACTACATATTGCTTTAACTCTAAGTCTACAATTACATCTTCAGAGTATTCTTCAATTGTGTAGCCTTCTTGTCTCTCTGTTGTTGTAAATGTTTTTCAAGCATTGAAGGTCTTTCTCTGAATTGCATTCCTGGAGCTTGAAATGGTAATTGAGTAAGTGCACTTACTTCAGTACCATTTCCAGACATCTTAATTTCCCTCAATTGGACCCCGATTGATAGTTTAGCTTTTTTCCTCTGTATAGCCTTTTCATTGGGGATTGGAAACCTTGTAACCACATTAGGATCATCACAAATTGTGATCTGCAAATGGGGAGAAGCTGGTGATATGATAATTTCACCAGGCATACCTGGCTGTATAAACAAATAAAACTTATTAGACAATAATTTAAGAGGTCATAAACATACTTACAAAAGTATATAAAATACTCTTACATTAAGTGTCTGCATTCCAGTATTAATATCCACAAATACTCCAAATCCATATGTTTGAGTGACATGTTTGGAAGATGTACTTTCTATGGTAGGAATTAAAATAGGTGTAACCTGAGATGAAATTCTCGTACCAAGATTTGATGGTGTAGTAATACTAGCCTCAGTTACAAATGAACCTGAAGGAGTTTGATCCTACAAATTAAAACAGAAACACTTTGAATAAAAAATCACCTATATGTGATTGAATATATGCTATATATATACATATATATATATATACATATATATATATACATATATATATATATAGAAAAGATTAGATGAGAAGTGTTCCTTAAAATGAGAAGTAAGAAGTAATCTCAGCCCTTGGATTTGCATGTGATCTTGCAACGCAGTAAACTTATAGACTGAATATATGAACTTATAACCAATAAATCATAACTTATAAAGCCCTCCATCATAATTACTAAAATGTCACCGCGTCCAAAAATTTTCAAGGTTTCCAGGCTTATTTTTTTGCGGTGGCATTTTCGTAATTATTTTCAACAGGGTCTATTAGTTAAACTTCACAGTTCTCAGCCTAAGAGCACTTCTCACTTGATCCGCTCCATATATATATATCAGGTATACCTGGTTTTTTCTTGGACAAGTCTTACTATTATGAAAAACAACAGAACACAAACTACAACCTAGCTTTCTTCCCTTTGTGGCCATTTTAGTTGAAGAAGCTGCAGGTGGCTCATTTTTCCCCTTCATTATCTTCTTGCGTGGTCTTCCAGGCATCTTAACAAATGGTGGAGGGAGAATTGCAGGGAATTCTTCACAGTGCGTGAACTTTCTCCCTAGGACCGGTTGTATTCGAAACTCATATGCTCTAAGGTAGGTATGTTTGTGATACCACTTCTCCAATACATTTAATGGGTCTATCTTACTATGAAATAACACACAACATGCATGTGGACAAGGGGTAGGTGGTAGTGATGATGTGGAGGACTGTGAGTGGCTAGCTCCCCAACCACCAAATCTACTGCATTAAATGTGTTTCCCGTCAGTACCTTGCTTTCCCGCCAAGGGCTCCAGAAGAACGTCCCCCTGATCTCCGGGCTTGAGCCAAAGTAAGCTTAAGGCCAGGCTCGCTGCTCGGGCCATGCTTGGACGCCCTCCCTTAGGCTCTTGGTTCTCCATCTGGTTCCATTTGGACAAGGAGATACGCGTCGAGCGTCTCCGAAGATAGGACGAGCGTCGGACAGGCCCACCTCGTTGGGCCGTTCTCAAGTTGGGCCTTGATGGTTCTCTTGCTAAGGGATAATGGACCGCTCCTCTGTCGGGCCTATTAACCCAACAATGACATATGGTATGATGTGCAATTATTGGGGCCAAACAATTAACATTGGGACACAAACACATGAATTTGAGACATCTCATGAATATGGGAGAACAAAAGGGGGTACCCAATCACCAATATTAAGGTTTGCAAACTCTCAACTTTTCAGAAATTTCACTTGTAGTGATTACCAACGTAAACTACTATGGCTAAATTAATTATTGAAGAAAGTCTGTCTTTTATTTTTTTCCCCGAAAGTCTTGCTTTATGTGCATATTTCAAGGATCTATAAACTCACAATTTTGAAACTATTCAAGAAAAACCATTAAAAGGGAAGCTATAAAATGATGCAAGTTCATAAATATTGCATACATTTTTTAAACCTACAATTTCAAAATTAATCAAGAAAAACTATTAAAAGGGAAATTAGTAAACGATATAATCTCATAAATAATGCAAACATTTTTTAAAGATTCAAACTTTTAAATTAAAAAAAATTGACCTGACCAAGCCCGATTGATCGACTGGAATCAGTCCAGAACCGTTCATACCTAGTGGTGGTTTACGTTTTTCTAGGCACATGAATTGAACCTAGTATGGTGGGAAATTTTCAAACCTCTAACATGATTAGAGAAAAGATTTGTTTAGTTTTGTACAATCTTTTATATATCTAATCAGAGTGACAGAGAAAGTAAGGCAACCTTCGGGTTGTTATCAATCTAGTAGGCAAAGTGAAGTTGATCATGTTGGTGAAATAAGTTTCATGGTTATTTTTGTATCAATATGGGCGATTTTCATATAATTTTTTTGATTAGATATAACTAGTGAATAAGAAATTAATACAAACTAGCGTAGGAAAAGTGTCCAAATTCCCTCCAAAAGATAGGGGTAACAAAATGGATCAAAATCGGGTCATTTATATATTACACTCAATTGATCGTAGTGGACATAGAGAAATGGATCAATATCGGGTCTTGGGATTCGGTATTGCCGTCCACAAAGGCCGACTTTAATCAATGAAAAGATGTGCTCCAGCTTGTCCATGGCTACCAAACCATTGTACGTACAAAAGTACGACCTGTCCTTTCAAAATTTTCATTATCCATTGTGTATTACGAAGTATTATCACATATCATAAGAAGAGCGAGCCAGTTCATTCACCAATGTTTATCATCCTCAAGCTTTCAACCTCATTCTTTTCTCTTCTTCATGCTTTCTTTTTCCAAGCTTTTGATAAATATGTGTGAACAAGATATAATGCACACAAGCACCGCATACATATTATTAAATAGTGATGCATTTATCTAGAATATTCTATGTAGAAAAGGCTAGAGATGATCTAGAGAGTTAAAGCTAGAAAGTATTCTAGAAAAATCTCTACTAGAGAATTCTTATGTAAAATCTAGAGTAATTAGATATAGATGTAGAATACTCTAGAATCATAGCATTTAATAAGGATCTAGAATGATCCTCTAGCTCCTATAAATAGGAGTCATTGTACTCATTTGCAAACCAAGCAAAAATAAGAAACATCAATACAATACTACTTTTCTAGAGACAAGAGCTCTCCTCTAAAACACATCATCTACATTACACCTCACTAAAATCACTTATTCTACTCATACAACCAACAACCTCTTCTATTTTCTAACACATATGCTCTTGATTTTAGGTTTTCCTGTGAGAAACATTTATGATGATTAGCAACATATTTGAGAGTACTCTAACACCTGGCCAGGCCAGGCCAATTCGAAGGTAAATATATTGTCTGAACCAATGTTTTATTTTCACCATGAGATTGGTGGATTAGTTGGTGTCTTTTAAGTAGTGATGTGCTGACATGTTAGATTTCATCCTATATTCCTATGGATGTAGAAACTTAGTTAACTCGGGGAAATCGTTTGCTCTATACAACTGTCAGTAGGGTTGGACTTCAATAACAAGGGTGG
Source organism: Cuscuta europaea (assembly GCA_945859875.1). Lineage (NCBI taxonomy): Eukaryota > Viridiplantae > Streptophyta > Magnoliopsida > Solanales > Convolvulaceae > Cuscuta > Cuscuta europaea. Next base: position 2,134,320 of record CAMAPE010000068.1, on the reverse strand, counting down.
AGGAGAGAGCAGAAGCAGAAGGCCGGGTTCGATTAATGATAAGGCTGGGCAAACCAAGAGGTCTGGAAAGTCTTTATCACAAACAGATGGATGGATTTCGAATAACATATGGCACACAATTCCAACACTTCAGTTGTTAAAGACGCATAGTTTCTCAATGGAAACACTTCTTATTGGGAAGTAGTCACATAGATAAGGAGTATTTACTACTACGTAAAAACAACTTATTAGAATACTGGTTGTCTGGCTTCATGCGGTTTACCATGCCCACCCATTGAATAGCATATGTACGTAGTGTGGAGTACTGTTTTTATTTCCAGAAAAGATAATACTATTTTTCTCTTATTTTTGTTTAAAAAAACTAATTTCACATCCACAAAATGTTCTGAAATTTTTATGTCCTTAAATAGAAGAAAATCATTTCAAGTCTAGGCTCACAAGTACCAAAGATTGATCCAAAGGAACCGTTTTAAAGAATGGTTAAAGGATCCAACCTAACCTTTCAAAATTTAGGTTTTAATGTTAAAATTCATGATTATAAATCATATTATTACAAAAAAATATTTATAAAGTGTAAAACATAACGTCTACTCGTCTAGAAAAACTAAATTCCTTTTCAAGTTATTGAAATTGAAATTGGTTCTTTTTACACCATACCATAAACATCTTCACAAATCTCTCTAATATTATCGTGTGGCACACTTTTGGTAAAAAGGAGGGCATCACACATGATTAATTTTACATCCAGTGTCAACTGTCAAGAGTAACAAATCGTAAAAGTTTAGAAATATTGATTTGGTTAACTTTACGTTCCAGTATCAACTGTCAAAAGTAACAAATCGTAAAAGTTTTAAAATGTTGATTAGAGATTAAGACGATAACCAAATTTATCACACATCAATATTTGTATTTTGCTCATTCATTATAATGTTTGTATTTTTGTGCGCTTCAAGAACATTGTAATGACTAACTCCCTTTTCTTAATTAACTTTTTATTATTTCTATTAAGGAAACATTCCATCAATATTATTCTTTAAAATGTGATGAACAAAAATATTACTTAGTAACTATTAGTGTTGTTGGGATATTGGACCGAAGGCCCAATACCCGGGCCAAAGGCCCAAAGTATCCGGTCCAATAAATAGCCGAGAATCCAGACGAAGAACAGGCCCAATGAGATATATGCCCCGAACGGGGATCGGGTCAACCAAGGTACTTTGGCTAGATCAATGATATTTCCAGCCTGGTCCATCACCCCGTTCGGGCAACGGATAGCTGGCAAGTAGTAAGGAGCAATAAATGCTAGAGTATGGCATCAACCAGTGGAACCATGGGCATTCAAGTGGCTGGATTAGCAACCAATCGGCATGGAGCACCTCATATCCCCCATTAGTATAAATAGAGGGATTAATCTCATTGTAAAGGGTTAGCATTTTGATACTCAAGGCCTAAAATAGTTTTCTTATTCTTGTTATTGTATTAATCACTATTCCGACGTACCGTTCGGGAAGTTTCCTGTGTAATCAGCGAACTGCTTAATACAACTGGGCTTTTGAGCATATTATTATTCAGCTTTTATATTTTCTTATACCCTAAATTTATTATACAAAGCGTGTGTTGGGCTTTCGGATCTGCGGGACTTAACCTCAACATTGGCGCCGTCTGTGGGAAACTGAACAAAAAGTTTCAAAACCAACCATCTATCGAAACATCAACCTATTATCAAAATGGTCAGAATCACCTCTCATCATACTGGTGGAAGTCCTGGGAGACGCGGGGACAGCAGGACCTCCCAAGGGCAATCCAGCCGGGGGTTGTACCAACATTTTGATGGGGATTTCTTCATCCCCGAAGCATTGAGGAGGAACCCCCATGCCATGCGAGATCGAGCTCTGGTCATGCAGCACTTGGCGGATGAGCAAGACGGAGGACGATCCAACTATACTGGGGAAAACAGGTACACGACCCCATCCCCACTCCGATCGATGCAATCATTCGATGAGGAGACCACCGACACAGAAGCAACCACAGCTTCGAACCATTCACGAGCCCATCGGGGAAGTCACCGAAGGACTCACATGTCTAGGAGCATGCAACACACTCCCAGTGACCACACCCTGATCGGGTCTCAAGCCAGAGGACCTACACCGGTTGGGCGTCGCTCCCAGTATGAAGGACGTGATGACACTAGAGCCACACGGAGACACTGGGATCGGGATTTTGAAGATCTAAGGACTCCACCACCACCTCCCCTAATGGCCCAGGAGGAAGAAATGGCTGAATGAGGAGGCAGATGACTGAAATGAGAGATCAGATGAACAGGGCACCAATATAACCCACCCTAGTGCGGGCCGGGATCACTTCCCCGTTTACCCGAGAAATAATGAATGCCGAAATCCAAAGGGATGTCAAATCACCAACTCGTTAGACATATGACGGGGTGGGAGATCCCCTCGTGCATTTGAGAAGCTACCAAGGAGGGCTCATGCTGTTAGGAGCAACTGAGGCAACTATTTGCCGACTGTTCTTCAGCACGCTCAGGGGGGCCACCCAGGAATGGTTCGGGACCCTGCAGCCCGGATCGATCGACAGCTTTGCCGAATTATCATCCTTATTCTTGGCACAATTTGCCTCCAGTGACACCCCAAAACGACACTTTAGTTACCTGACTAGTGTTAAGCAGAGACCAAGAGAATCCCTCAATCAATTTCTGAAAAAATGGAGGGATGAGACCCTAAAGGTTGGAAGCATGACTGAGGATACAACAATCACGTTGTTCACTGATGCCCTCCGGACCGGAGAACTGTATAAGGATTTGAAAAAGAATCTGGGCGCGGCGTATGCCGAAGTGCTAGACAGGGCCTGGAAACATGCAGCCCTTGAGGAAGAAATCATGATCAGGGATAAGGTAGCCACACCATCTGCACCAACAAAATTGGCCGATCGGCTGGGTCCTCTCCCAGCGGCCGCACCCCCTCCGAAGCCAGGAAAATTGAACCCTCTGGCCCTATCTGTTGCGACCATTTACCAGAACGAGAAGGACAACATTCCCCTTCCAACTGATACCAAATCTTTTATGGGGTCGGACGAGAATGCCTTCTGTAAGTACCATAAGCGGAAGGGTCACCCCACCCATTTCTGCCGAGCATTACAGATTGCCATTGAGGAGTTGATCCAGCGGGGTCACCTGGATAAATATGTGAATAAAGACCCAAACGTTGTAGGCCTCCTCAAGCAGTTCAAGAAAGCCAAGAATGGAGGTAAAAGTCATATTCGGGGGTGAGGAAACAGGGGACTCGACCGTGGAACGGAAAAGGTTCGAACGGAGCCTCTATGTGGGAGCCATCTCCACCCCCAGAAGAAAGGAAGAATGGAGCCGATAACGTTTGGCCCTGCAGATTGGCCCAATTCACCAAGTCCGCACATGGACGAATTGGTCATAAGCATGTGTATTGACAATGCATTGATCCGCCGAGTGTTGGTAGACACTAGGAGCAGTGTGAACGTATTGTACCTACAATCGTTCGAGAAAATGGGGCTACACAGAAATCAGCTGACCCACCTAAAGACACCATTTGCCAGCTTTACCAGGAACTGCATTTAGTGTTGATCCCGTTTAGGCTAGGAACAGTCTAGAGGGGGGTGAATAGACTGTTCAGGATTTTTCAAACTTTTCTCAAAGTCACAAGTGACTTGACAGAGATGGTCTGATTCTGGTGACAGAGAGGGTCGAGTTCTGATGACAGAACTGGACCTGGCAGCGGATAAGAGTTCTGTCCGGGTAGCCTCAGGAAAACACTAAGGCAAATGCCTTTGTTTCAACTCTTAAAGCAAGATCTGCTGACCACAGAGTCCAAGTTCATGAGAGTTAAACAGTTAGAATCTTAAGTGCAAAAAAGTAAATGCGTAAAGTAAATGACACCAGGGATTTTTATAGTGGTTCAAGGAACAATGTGTTCCTCTAGTCCACTGTTCCACTAAGCTTGTAAGTTAACAGTTACAATGCCTTAGTCCCGAGAACTTAAGAAGTACTCCACATCTTCTTCAAGCCTAGTTGCCACCCGAGATGCAGTCCTTGCTTCCTGATGGCTTGTCTCGTTTCACTGAGTCTCTTGAAGTATCCCCACTTCACTACTCCAGCTAGTTTGAGACGTCCCTTCTTTTGCAAGAAGTTTTTGATTGAAAATCAGTTTTCTCCAACATAGCTTCATCACAAAAGATGTGTAGATCGATGAGGCTTTAGAAGTGTTGAAGAAATGGGTGAACTATGTTCATGTTGGAAGAAAGGATATAGAAAATAATATCTTTCCAACGTAAGCTCTTCTTGTTGAGGAAGATGAAGTTGATATCTCAAGAAAGCTTTTTGAATGTTGTGTAGAGAGAAAAATTATCCTGTTGTTCTTCAAAGTGTATCTTATATACTGGGAGCAGTCTTCCCGTTGGAGTATAGAAGACAACTTCATTTAATGCTTGTACTGTTGATTTGACCGGTTGGTTCTTCGACTTGCTATTTTGGGGGCGAAAGGATATCCGCATGGTCAGTCATCAGCTTTAAATATCTCAACGTACGTTCCGCATTAAATGTGCATTTAATGCATGAACAGTATCATGTTCCGTTGAGAGACTCCTAGCCGTTAGGGAATTTCCCGTTAGTATCACGGCAGCTGGTTAGTTCCTTCGAAATCTTCTAAGTGCCAGCAGGTCTGATGACCAATTTTGATGTTCGTCTCTGATGGCAACTCGGATGGCTAGTACAGGTAGCATCTCTAATGAGCAACTCTGATGACTAACTCTGGTAGCAACTCTGATCAAGAGAGCCAAAGAGGATTTCTGGCCAGTCGACTATGCTAATACTGATGGTCCCGGATAGGGTGAAAGTCTAGAGGGGGGGGGGGGGGGTGAATAGACTTTCAAATCTTTTCGACCTTTTCAGATATTCCCCTCTAGAAGAGTTGATCTATAATCTTTTGAGAGATTAATAGATGCACAGCGGAAGTCTTTACCCTTTATGTAATGTGTAACAGCTTTCTGTGATGGATGAAAGTCTTTGCTTATTGGTGAGCAGTTGGCTAGGCAGTTGGCTAGGAAGCAGGGAACTGCTTAGTCGTCTGCTTACCAAATACTTGAAGTATGATGAGGTTTCATTCAGAATCTTTCTGGGAGTGGGAAAAGCTTCCTGATGATGTACTGAAGTGGATTGATAATCAACCTTAAATGAGAGCAGTTGTCTCAGCAGTTGGGTGGAAACCAGGGAACTGCTGAGGCACCTGCTGAAGTAATGGTGAAGGTATGGAAGGTTTGATTATATGGCGTTGCTCAGGATGATGTAGGCTTTATGAAGATGTGCTTTGTGCCAAGTAAGTAGAGGGTTTTACTTAGGCTGAGGTGTTTAGGCAGTTAGGTGATAGTGAGGGAACTGTAGAGATACCTGCTTGGTTTTCACCCTGAATCACAGAGATTATTTTGAACAGACTTCTTAGAGATAAAGATGTAAAGGTTTAGTAGTGTCAAGATGTTTACAGGAAATACTTTTGTGTGAGCAGTGGGCTCAGCAGTTGTGTAGTCCTTAGGAGACTGTTGAGGCAACTGCTATGCCTTAAGTGGTATTTCCTGAAAAACTTAATGAGACAGACCTTTTTGTAATGATATTGTGAGGCTCTTGTATCTCAAAGAGAGTGAGTGATTAAGCAGTAGGATAAGCAGTTGAGTCGATTAAGACAACTGCTTAGGATGCTGCTGGCAAACTCCAATCTTTATGTGAGAAGTGTTCAGTGTGTGTCTTGTTGACTGAAAGTAAATCAACACACAATATATCCTGGTTCAGAGGTGGTGTAATCCTCCTACATCCAGTCTCATCCTATTTCAAATGGATTTCACTAATGTATTAAGCCCAATACACTTAGTGCCAATCTAGCCTTGACAACTCTGGCCTAGATTGAAGGTGTTTCACGAGGAGTACAACACCACTCCAAGCTACTCAATCCTTTAGGTTTTTCTCAATTGATCCAGTGGGGATCAAAAGGTACTCCTGACCTATCTACCAACACTCAGGCCGGGAACAACTGCCCTCCTGAAGTGTTTTCCAACAATACTCTGATTGGTTTACAAGAAAGTTCTAACCTCCAACTAGGAACTAAACTTCTAGGATTTTGACAATGAATGCTTGATACTAAGAAGTTTAGTGAAGCAAGAGTCTAAGCAGAGAGTCGTGAATAGAACAGCACTTTTTGCTCAAAGGAATATCTCTCTACTTAGTATGCTCAGGCTTGGTTAGAAACTTTCGTTTCTGCCTATATTTATAGGCTCTCCGGTCAATCGATCTTATCCGTTGGTTAGGATAGATCAATCTTGTTCGTTGAATCTTGATTGCAGAGGATAAACAACTTGTTGTTTATCTTTCTCTTCGGAGCGTATGGGATGTTTTTGTTTTGCCCGCCTAGCCGCTGCAGTTCTCTTTAGGCTTCAGACTGTACGCCCATGCTGTAGGTCCATGTATCTGTCTTTATTTGCCTTCGCTGAAATATCTTTTTGTGTGTGCCTTCAATGCTCCGGACCCCTGATATTAATAATTTTTGAGATAACTGAAATATGCCGGTAGGATATAAACATCCTATTAAGGTAAATAAAAATTACCTTATTGCATTTTTACTTTACCGGTAATATTTCATTAGTCTCAAAAATTGTACATTTCATTTATTTTGTCACATAAATACTAGACTAAAATGAGATACAGTGTACACGTGCTAAGTATAGTGGCATCATCAAAATCTCATCAAACTTGGGTACTAACAAATACTTATATAGAAAAATTCTAATACAAGATTTCTAACAGGGGTACTCTAATGTTCTAATCTATTAAGCCTAGCATCATCAAAATCTAAGTACATTTATTCCATACATTGAGGCAGAAGAAACTATCCAGATGATGGTCGAAATAGGGGACGAGGTTCACAAAGCATCAATCTGAATGACGTTCGTGGTGGTAGACATCAAATGTGCCCACAACGCCATTTTGGGCCGACCAGGTTTGAAAGACTTGGAAGCAATAGCTTCTGTTCGACATTCATGCATCAAGTTCCCAACAGATACTGGAGTTGGAGTGGCCAGGACAGATCCAGCGACAGCCCGGACTTGTTATCGGGAGGCCTTGAAAAAGATGAACACCCGTGGAATGCGGGTAAACAGTATTAGGGTTGAAACTCGTCGAACAGAGTTCGAGACGCATCCTGAGCCAGCTACCCTCTTAGAGCAGATCGACAGTGATTCCCCCCCACCCCCCAACCGAAAAGTGGCGATCAGAGTGGACCTGGAAGCTGAAATTCGGGAGGGTGTAATTACGGTTCTAAAGAAGTTTCAGATGTTGTTCGCTCGAGGACCAGAAGACATGCCTGGCATTGACCCGGAAATAATCTGCCACAAGCTGGCCATTCGGCCTAATGTCAAATCGGTTCAACAGAAAAAAGGTACCAGACGACCAAACATCAAGAATTCACCAAACAGGAAGTTGCCACCTTGCTACGGATCAAACACATCCGGCCAGTGATCCCTGTCGAATGGTTGTCAAACGTAGTATTGGCACCAAAGGGATCCACTTGGAGGATGTGTGTGGATTACTCTGAACTGAATAAAGCCTGTCCGATGGATCCCTATCTGGTGCCTCGGATTGATCTCCTGGTAGATGAAACAGCTGGGGTGAGCTATTAAGTTTCATGGATGCCTTCCGGGGATATCATCAAGTCTTCATGCACCCGGAAGATGCAGAGAAAACAACATTCGTCACCTCAGATGGCGTATTTTGCTACATTATAATGTCGTTCGGGTTGAAAAATGCCATGGCTACCTTCCAGAGGATGATCAGAATACTTTTCAAAGAAGTATTGGGGGTAACAATGGAGGCTTACGTAGATGATATTCTGATCAAAATCCGTAAGAAGGAGGACCATGTCCTGGATATGGAAAAGGTTTTCTATATAATACAGAAGGCAAACATGAGATTGAACCCCAAGAAATGTGCCTTTGCAGTTAAGGGAGGCAAGTTCTTGGGTTACATGATGAGCGAGAGAGGTATTGAGCCTCACCCAGAGAAGGTGAAGGCAATCATGGATATGGAAGCCCCGAGGAACCTTAAGGAGGTTCAGAGATTGACCGGACGATTGGCATCCTTGAGTAGATTTTTGTCCAAACTGGCCGATCGAGCAATCCCATTTTTTCATGTTATGAAGAAGGCGAACCCCTTCGAATGGACCGCAGAATGCCAAACGGCCTTCGAGGAGTTCAAGACATATTTATGTTCTCCTCTGGTCTTAACAAAAGCTGACCTAGGGGAACACTTGTATATGTACCTCGCCGTAGCCGATCTAGCTATAAGCTCTGTGTTACTAAAAGAAGAAAATGGCATCCAACGGCCCATTTATTTCGTGAGCAAAGCCCTGAACAGGCCGGATACTAGGTACACTCTGGTGGAGTAAACTGTATTGGCACTGATAGTAGCCATCAAATGACTTGCACCCTATTTTCAGGCGCATCCAATAATGATATATACAACTCAGCCGCTCGTTACCATCATGAGAAACCCAATGGCTAGCGGGCGCATTACAAAGTGGAATCTCCTGATCGGGCAGTATGAGGTAGACTTCAAGCCTCGACCTATCATCAAAGGCCAGACCTTAGCAGATTTCATAGCAGAAGTACCGCTCGGCCTTCGGAAACTGAGTCAGGGAGCAGCGTGCTGGATAACTGGTGGGAGATGTACGTAGATGGTGCATCAAGCACAAAGGGTTGTGGTGGTGGATCCGTGATCACATCACCCGAAGGGTTTAAAGCATACTACTCCATTCATTTTGATTTTAAAGTAACCAACAATGAGGCCGAATATGAGGCCCTTATTGCAGGTTTGAAGTATGCAAAGGCCCTGGGTGCCGATCGGTTCAAGGTCCGATCAGATAGCCAACTAGTGGTCAACCAAGTGAATGGAACAACCGAGGCAAAAGAAGAGAGGATGAAGGCATACAAAGAACTGGTCGAGGAGCATATCCATAAATTCAAACATGTGGTACTCGACCAGGTCTCCAGAATAGAAAATCATGACGCAGATATCTTATCTAAGTTGGAAAATGCAGCCTTTGATGACCGAGCACAGATGATCCCAGCTCACATCCAGCGGTTTGCCCATCGAGAAACCTTGACGACACCAACAACCATGATCCTGAAGGTGGAAGCTATTTCTTATGTCGTTCCCAGTTGGGTCACAGATATGACTATTTATCTGAAGGACAGAAATCTCCCAGAAGACAAAAATTCAGCGTATAATATCAAATGCATTCAGAGGAGGACTTCCATGCTCGAACTGGTGGATGAACAATTGTACAAAAAGACATTCGGAGGACCATATCTAAAGTGTCTTCCACCCGGTCTAGCAGCGGCAGTAATGGAAGAAATTCACGAGGGTATCTGTTCAAGCCATCAGAGGCCTAAGACACTGGCAAGGAAAATCATCTTGCAGGGATACTACTGGCCAACCATCCAACATGACTGTTTTTCACATACCAGGAAGTGCAAGGTTTGCCAGCTATATGCACTGGTTCCCAGACGGCCAGCTACTTTCTACACTCCAATGACCATTTCTCTTCCATTTGCTAGGTGGGGGATCAACATGCTAGGGCCCCTACCGACTGCCCCCGGAGGACGAAAGTATATCATCGTTGGGATTGATTATTTCACCAAATGGGTGGAAGCCGAACCATTGGCTAGCATCACAGATTTCCAGTGCCAAAAGTCCGTCTGGCAGAACATCATTTGCCGGTTCGGCCTCCCCGAGTAAATCGTCACAGACAACGGAAGGCAGTTTGTGAGCAGGAATTTCGAGGATTACTTGGTCAAATGGGGGATCAATCATTCCAGAGCATGTGGCATACCCCCAGGCAAATGGGTAAGTGGAAAATATGAACCGAACCATCATGGATGGTATGAAGAAGAAGCTAGAAGAATGTTCCTCGTCATGGCCAGACTAAATGAATTACATCCAATGGACGTATAGGACTACACCCCGAACGGTCACAGGAGAAACGCCGTTTGCCCTTGCTTACGGCTTCTAGGCCAAGGTTCCAACAGAAGTCCTAGTTCCCACACACCGAACGGTGCATTACAATCCAGAACGTAATGAAGATAATCTACAGGCCGAAATGCTTCATTGAGGAAAGAAGGGATCTGGCTGCAAGACGAATGGAGGAATATCACATGGCGACAAGGAGATACTTCGACAAACAAGTGAAAATCCGATCAATCGAAGTAGGGGATTTGGTCCTAAGGAAGCGAGAAAAGAGCAAGCCTCTCGAAGGCGGAAAAATGGCCTAAAACTAGGAAGGCCCTTATCAGGTCTGCAAAAAATATGCTTTATGAACGTTCAGCCTACAATCTACCGAGGGCCGACCGGAAGGAACATGGAATGTTGAACATTTGAGAAAAGTTTACCAATAAAAAACGGTTGTTGCCACCTCTTGTAAAAAAAATAGATAGAGGGAGACATAACTTCCAGGAAAGTCTCACCTCAGCTTTTAACATGGAAAATCATTCCGGATGACCAAATGAGGAACATGTTAAGAGTTTGGAGGGAGCCATCATCTCAGCTAAAGTTTTTGACCCAATGATTCTGAATGAACGAACATGAGGATCAAAACGGATTGGAGGTGGTGACAAGACCATAAGTATGGACGAACCGAGCGGCATTCGGTAACACGGTTGAACCGAACGGGGGATCAGAACTATGGTTTTTAAATCTTATGTCAGTCATTAGCTTCGACGAACCACAACGATATAGGATCGAAGGGTGAAATCTAAACTAAATGATTTGGAGGTGAGTCGCTATTTTAGCTATAACTAGGAAATGATCCGATCAGGGGATCTTGTTTATAGTTTGAAAATGGTTATCTCAAACCCCTAATATGGATGATCCGGATCGGAGAAAACCGGACGGATTGCATCAGAATTATGGGTTTGGAAGATAGAAAGGACAATGCAATAACATGATCGGGGAAAGAATCAATCTTTATTCTTCGGCACTACCGGCCGGGAAGTACAAGAAAATCAAGGGTAAATACAACAAAGGCATGAATTATGCTACCGAATGATCCCTGTTTGGGGACGATGGAGGTTGCGGGTCACCAGCTTGCACCGAATCATCAGGAATTGCTTTCTGTCTTTTCTCCATGACCCGATCATAAGTATTCCCGAACAGGTCATCAAACCCCAACTCATCAGGATCAAATGGTTTGGGGAAATGCTCCATAATTAGGTCAAGGTTCCTGTCCACAAACAGATCTTGACTCTTTGTGACCGTTTCCTTTTTCAGAGCATCTATGAAAGCTTTCCCTTCCGGCGTGCTATCCAGAAGCTCGATTCCCGCTTTGATAGGATCCTCATTGTCATGCAAGAATTGACCGAGATGACGACCCAAGAATTGTCGAGCGGTTTCTTCCAGGGCGACATTCAGTCTTTTTCTTCGTTGATAATCTATCACCGCTTGTTTGGTGATCTTGGAAACATTGGCAAAATAAGGAACGGGGGGAGTTTCTCCCTTTGCCTTGTCAAACTTCATCCCGACAGATTCAGCCACCTTCACCTTTGCCTTAAGGTCCTTGATCTCCCGATCACGACGACGGACCCTCTCCTCCATCTCTGCTAGCTCGGTCGTTGCCTTATTAAATTTGTTGGCACGATACTGCAAATCTTCCGCCAGCTTACGGGCAGCTGCAATAAAGATCTGGCTATCATCCCGATCGCTTGCCAAAAGCTTCATCTCCCGTTCAGCCGCTAGGAAAGCCCGGTGGTAATATACGCCGGCCTGCAAAAACGGCAGATAAGGTCAGATGAGGTATTAGGAAGTTAAAAAATTGTAAATAAAGTTTAAAAAGGATCCATACCTTGAGGGACTCAAGGTGACCTGCCTCAACCATGTCAGACCAATGGGTCAGGTTGGAAAAATTGGGAGCAACCTTCAAGGAAGTACTACACCACATGGAGACTGGTGTCTGTACGAACAGGTACCTTCCCTCTGCCCGAGGCCCCAGGTTGAAGAACTCCACAAACATCCGATCATCGACCGACATGTTGGTAAGAACTGAATTCTTTGGTGTAGGAGGGAGAACAGGTTTCTTAGGCTCAGTCTCTGGACCGGTCAAGTCAACTATATGATCGATCGAGATAAGCTGGGTGCCGTCATCTCCCCGGCGCCTCTTCCGGGCTTGTTCAGCATCATTCCGGTTTCCATCAATCAACTTCTCCTTGCCTTTCCCAATGGAGGCCGTCGGAGTAGGATCAGGTGTGGGAGGCCGAACGGTAGCAGGGGGAATCACACCTGCAAAGAAAGGAAACAAAGCTAAGAAACAGAATTGAACGAAGATTGATCAGGCTGAAACAAACAAAGCTTACCAATCCTAGCAACCAACAGCTTGGAAGGGGTGACAAAAGAACGAAGATTCCGCGCACCCCCCAGTCACAGTGACTCAGAATGGCATCTAGAGTAGGTTCAGAATCCCGAACTGGATAGGCATTCCACCGATCGGGGAATGGAAGTGGCTCGCCCACGCGGAGAAAGAGAGACTGTTCCTCCCAGTTGGCCGGTGTGGTAGGATCATCCGTGAATAACTGACGATCAGCACAAGCGACTAATTTCAGATACCTTGTAGTCCAGTAGGCTGATAGCAATAGTGATACAGGAACAAGTCATTGGGGACAATACCCAGATCATGACAATGAAGGATAAAGCCGTTTAGAATGCGGTAGGTGTTGGGCACGAATTGAGCCGGGAGTACAGAGACCCGACGCGAAAGATCTATGACGAACGGGTGCAGGGGGAAACGAAGCCAAGCGGCCAAAGCATTAAGATGCACAAGCACGTGCCCCGGACGGTGCCTCATCAGATGCTTAATGAAGTCAGCATAAAATTCCCTAGGAGGAGGCAAGAAATGGTGAATTTGTCGTTCGGCATCCTCAGGAAGGTGTTGCCTTTGTTTTCGAATACGGTTGAAGTGCAAAGGGATGTGAGGTGGCCGTTCGGGCATCCCCTTCTGATAGATGGCGAGATCATCACCCGATGAACACCCATCATCTGGGAGAGGTTGTTCGGGTTGGTTCGATGCAGGAGGATTGGTGGAATCAGGTACTTGGGATGATGAGCCCCCAGCCTTATCAGCGACGGAAGTTTTCCCTCTTGGACGACGAATGAGAGGCATATCTTCTTCTTCTGAAGAACCGGAGGAGAATAACATAAAAAACAGGAAGGGACTACCAAGGAAGCCTAAGGATTCTAGAGAGAGAAAGCTTAAAGAGAAGAGGAAGGATTGAAGAAACAACAGGAAAATGAGAAGGAAGCACCTCTCTTCTTATAAAAGGAGATGTCGCCCAAAACCCGGAATCCATGAAGGACACGTGGCAGAATGTGGTTGCAAGCAATTATGGCACATTTATGATTATACTAGCATGTCCCCCGAACGGTGTACGTATCAATGGACATCCCAAACCAAGTTTGGAGGGAGCCATCATCTTAGCTGAGTTTGGACCACAAAAGGGTTCCAAATGTTTTGAAGGCGAGGACAAATCAATAAACATGAACGATCCAAGCGGCAAACAATAATGTGGATGATTTTGTCCTTTAAACCCGAACGGAAAAATATAGAATTCAAGTTAATGGTTTGGGGGTGTCTCTACTTTAGCTATAGGCAGGAAATAACCCGAACAGGGAATCCTACCAATAGTTTGAAAGTAGGATTCCCCAAACCCTTAGTCTGAATGATTCAGATCGGGAAAAAATAGATGGATTAGCGTCAGAAACACGAGAAACGGCTAAGTCCTATAAAACTGGCCGAATCCCGGATGGCAAGATAAAGAATGATCAAAGAACACGAGAAACGGCTAAGTCCTATAAAACTGGCCGAATCCCGGATGGCAAGATAAAGAATGATCAAAGAACACGAGAAACGGCTAAGTCCTATAAAACGGGTCGAATCCCGGATGGCAAAGACGAAAAAGGAAAGTAAATAAAACATTGGGCAAAAAAGGTTTGATATATATTCATCGGCTCTACTGGCCGGGAAATACAAAGATTATCATTTCAAAAGCGGAAAATTACAATTATCAAGGGAAAACTCAGCTCATCTACTGGCTGGGGGCCTCCTTATCACCTTCATCATCCTCGTCCTCGCCCTCGTCCGAGTCGGAGGGAGGTTCAGGCTCCTTCCCTGCCTCACAATCGGCGGCCCGTTGCAGGTCCCGTAGATATTTGTCATACTGAGCCTCGACAATGGGGACCGAAGGGAGATCAGAAGGCTGAATGGGTCTGCCCAGCAATTGTTGTAGCTTGGTCAAAAGGGGAGCAGAATGTGCAGACAACCCATGACATAGATAGATTTGGCCAGGGAGTCATTGAAATGTTTACCCCGAGGGTCCCGATCGAGCAGCTTCACGCCTTCCGTACGCCGGATATCGCCCCGGGGTAATTGATCAAAATAAGCCCCAAAAGTTACCGGGAGCTGTTGTCGGGCATAGTCCTCCTTGATGACAGTGAATTCATCAGAGGATTTGAACGCCTCTCGAACGGAGGACGGATCCACATTCACTTCAGTACGACCATCTGGGATGCAGGGGTGCTTTTCTTCAAACCTAACTTGAACGACCTCAGTCGCAGAAACTTTAGCCTGGGCAGCGGCCAGCTGAACCTGAAGCCTGCCCAGCTCATTGTCAAACCTCTGCCTCTCTTCAGCAAAGGCCTTCCGTTCGGCCTCAGAGTTTGCAAGGGCAGCAGCGGCAGCCTGTTCGGCTGAAGTCTGAGCAATGATCAGATCCCGCTCTTTGGCTAAACGAGCCTCCCTCAGCTGCAGGCTATACAGCCCCATCTGAAACATTTCGAGAATCAAGGATAAATAAGGAAAAGAAAAGCCCTTAATTTATGAAATGGAACAAAGAGGAGGGGAAACAAATACCTTCAAAGCCGTCAAAGCAATGCATTCTTCTGCCCAATCGATCGAGAGGTTAGGCAAAGGGAAATTGTTGAAACAGGCAGAAGTAGTCCAGATCTGGCTGGCCGAGGAACCAGCCCTTTCCAAAATCTCGTGGACCGGGTCCTCCAGGGAAATTCGCCGGACTTGCTTTGTCACGCTGGCAACATTAGCTTGTTCGGCATCTAGATTCACCTCCTGAGCAGTTTGAAAATGCTCAGAAAATTGGTGCAACTGATCTGACTCGAACCGGTCATCAATCAACATATCCTCAAATTGGTCTTGATGAAGAGGAACCTGCTGGATAGGGTGGGCCTCTTGAACGAACTGAGGCTGCTCGACACTCTGTGGAGCAACAGTAGATTGTTGGGGTTGATTGTTCTTCCTAGCTTTCTTCCTTTCCCCACTCCACCGGCTGCAAGCACACGACTATCATCCATGGAAACGTATGGGTTGGGAGGTGAAAAAATAACAAAGGAAAAGGTTAGTACCAGGCAGTCTTATCACGTGGGAAACAAAGAGGAACGGAACGTTTCTTGCACGGGAAGGACCGTCCGGCCCATGACACTTGGTTTTCAGTTAAGTAGACCCAGGAATACGGGTAGTGCCTATCCCGGCATTGACAAGCCGATCGGGAGTCAGGTACTTCATGATGTTGTATTTCTTATCTCGTTCCACGGTGAAGACAGTCTTTCTAATTTCCTCGGTAAGCAACGGTTCTGGAGTTTTGTGGGGAAAAGCATTCCATTTTTTCGGGATTAGACCGTCCGGGATGGAGACAAAGAAAAACCAATCCTTCCACCCCTTAATGGAAGTCAGGTTATCGGTGAAGAGTATGTGACCCGTACGAGCACTAGCAGCCAGAAACCCATGTGTTTGCTGAGGGACCACTTTAAAAAATTGATGAAATAACTCTAAACAGGGGGTGACCTTGGCATCCACACAGCGACAAATGAAGCCTACCATTACTTGGTAGGGATTTGGCATGACTTGGGTCGGTACTACCTCGTAGAAGTTAAAGAAGGATACGAAGAACGGGTGTAATGGAAACCTAAGCCCAGCTTTCACTGAGTTTAAGTGGACTATTACCATCCCAGGAAGATGGCGCATTGGGTGCAGCCCGGCCCGGAGACGAAAGTCCACTGAATCCGGGATTATGGCTGGGATTTGGGCCCTGTTATGAGAGGTTAGTCTCTACCGCCTCTCTTTAATCAAATTTAGGTCATTCTTGTAGCGAGGGACATCGTCCGGGTGGTCGACCGCCATGGAAGCAATCTCGTCATCAGATTTGGTGTCGTCTGATTTATCGCCGGAAGAAGAGGGCTCATCGGAAGAATCCTCTTCCGCTGCACTAGCACCTTTCGCCGCTTCATGGACTACATCGGCAAAAGGAACGGCTATGGCATTCCCGGCAGCAGCATCATGAACATCCCCTTGGGAGGCCGGTTCCGAATCAGGGGAACACGCTCGAAAAGACATACTGACCAGAACCTAGAATAGAAAAAACGAGTAAGGGGCGGGAAATACCTGAACAGTCAAAACGGAAATTCGAAATCCAGAAACGGAGAGCAAAAGACCTATTTATAGCCTGACAAGCGCCGATTCCTTGACCAACCAGAGGGAGACACGTCACCGGGAGCGTCTGAAAAAACACGTGTCACGTGGGAGAACAAAGGCCAGTAATCATGGCAATTATGGAAAAAATCAAACGACAACCGCAACAAGCTACTAACTCATGACATAGGGAACCAACGAGATCTGGACCTCGGTCGACACTCGACATACAAGTTCTACTTCCTTATGCACTCACAACCATTCGAGACATCAGAAGTGGAGGACTCGTGTTGGGATATTGGACCGAAGGCCCAATACCCGGGCCAAAGGCTCAAAGTATCCGGTCCAATAAATAGCCGGGAATCTAGACGAAGAACAGGCCCAGTGAGATATATGCCCCGAACGGGGATCGGGTCAACCACGGTACTTGGGCCAGATCAATGATATTTTCAGCCTGGTCCATCACCCCGTTCGGGCAACAGATAGCTGGCAAGTGGCAAGGAGCAATAAATGCTAGAGTATGACATCAACCAGTGGAAGCATGAGCATTCAAGTGGCTGGATTAGCAACCAATCAGAATGGAGCACCCCATATCCCCCATTAGTATAAATAGAGGGATTAATCTCATTGTAAATAGGGATGGACTCGGGTCAGGTGGCCTGACCAGGAACCGGCCCGGAACCGGTACTGTTCTGGCCCGACCCGACCCGGTGGCCCGGTCAGTGACCGGTCCGGGTAGGCCCGGCCCGTGGGTTTTCCGGTCCGGGCTCGGGTCACCCAAAACAAGGCCCGACCCAGCCGGGCCCGATTCGGGCCAAAAACTTTTTTTTTCAATTTTTTTAAATTTTCGGGTTGGGCTGGGTATTTTGGGCCATTTGGGGTGGTTTGGGGGGTTGGGGTGGGAGGGGGGTTAATTGGGAAGAGGAAAACAAAAAAAATGATAATGGGCCCGGCCCGGCCCGGCCCCGGACCGGACCCGATGGTTACCCAGGCTGGTCCCGAGTCCACCATTTCTGAACCGCCGGCTCGCCCGGGCCTAGGCCCGACCCGGACCTGAGTCCATCCCTAATTGTAAATGTTTAGCATTTTGATACTCAAGGCCTAGAATAGCTTTCTTATTCTTGTTATTGTATTAATCACTATTCCGACGTACCGTTCGGGAAGTTTCCTGTGTAATCAGCGAATTGCTTAATACAAGTGGGCTTTTGAGCATATTATTATTCAGCTTTTATATTTTCTTATACGCTCAATTTATTATCCACATCCTGAAATATCCAAAGCGTGTGTTGGACTTTCGGATCTGCGGGACTTAACCTCAACAAGTGCTTATAATTGTGTTCAAATTTTACATCGTAATAACTTACAAGTAATTATTACGATTTGTTACTAATAATTACTAAGTAATAACTGTAATATGTTTGTCCATGACTTTTTAATTAGTAATATTTACAAGAAAACCTCTTATATTAACTCATTTTCTTTTCAATCATTTACACAACATAATTTTATGAAATTTTTTGTTATTATTACTATACAGAAATAATGTGATATCGATTATTTATTAAATTTTATGCACAGGTGAGAATCTAGTTCTTACTAAATATTGTACTAATCTTACACATTACCAATGCAAATTTAATACTCCGTAAAATTTAATTCATTATATCCATCATCCATATCAGGTAACAAAAAAGGATTCTAATAATCAGCAGCAGTCATCATCAACCTGAGTCCTCGGCAATTTCTGGCAGGTCTGTGAAATCCTCTACGTTGCCTGAGCCAGCAGTTTCTTTACCCATAGAGCGGAGATCATCAATTTCAATGACTAGGAATGCATCACACACAACTTTGTTTGCGTGCACTACTTTTGGACAGCCTGAAAAAGTAGAGACTTGAGTGAGCCGCTGAGCTATTCTAATCTTGCAAAGAAGAAGAGCTTATTTGATAGGGGCTAACTGAGATTGTGGCTGAATGAGTTAAACTGTCTGAAACTGTAATGAAGATATAGTACTCCGTACTATTATTTAATCAACTAAGAAAATAAGAACCCTCTTCCCCAAATAAAATCATATTTTATCAAAAGAAGATTATTTTGATATAGTTTGCCAAAAAAAATTAAATTAGTTGAATATGATTAATTTAGTAAAACAACGCTCATGTTTTGAAAATATAGAACCACTTTCCCAATATAAACTTCATAGTGGGAGTGTTCCACACTTATTAAGAAAATTAAAATGTTTGGTTCATATCTTTTTAAAAAGGAAATGAAACAGTAAACCACTCAATTCTTTCTCATGGAAAGTAAAATTTATTTTGACAGCAAAGAAAGGAAAAAAGAAGAGCAAGTAATTAAGATTTCGTGATTTTGAAATCTTGTACCTTCAAAATTTTAGAAATTGTAACTTCACCAAATTGGGCTCTTTTTAGGGTGAGGTTAGAAATGTCAATTGGGCTCTTTTTAGGGTGAGGTTAGAAATGTCATTTATCTTCGTTGAAGTTGTTTAATAAAAGAATAAAACATGCACTACTACTTTTCTGAATTATATACAATACAGTTGTTGTGCAACCAGTGGAGCCTCTCCCCTTGTGCCTTGGGAGGATCGGGGTTCGGATCTGCCCTTTTTATATGATGATTGGACTAACACAATCATCACATACGATAAGCTAAACTGTGGTGTTACCGCAACAACAACAAAAAGATATTGGGGATCGGCTAACATGAATCGATACATGATATCACAACCAAAAGGAAAAGAAGGAATAAAGATAAAAAGATAAGCTATTATGAGAAGATAATATAAAAAAAGATGAATATATATAAAAATGATAAAATAAAAAGGCTGCAAATAATGCTTATATATATATATATATATATATATATATATATATATATATATAAGGATAAAAAAACTAGGAAAAAATAGATGAGGGAAAAAACTTTTATGGGTGTATAAGTGTATATATAAAGGGATGAAGTACCTGCAACAGGACACCGGCCATGCCCATTCTTTATGTGTTGCATAATAGCCGCCTTCTCAAATATATGTTTGCACTGCAAACTATACCAATTGCGCAGTAGATGAAGTAAGGGCATTATATTAAGGGTCTGTTTGGCACCATAAAACTGCTATGGACGGATAATACGAAGGAGAACAGAGGGGAACTTGGAATGGAATAAAATATGCGGTGAAGCAAAAAATGGTGCAAACTTAATGAATCAGTTGGAGATATTTGATCACCAAACTCATTATATTTTTACGAATCTATTATTTGACGAATAAGACGTCTAAATACATGTAGAGTTGTAAAACGTTTTTATATAATCTGACTTTCATTTGTATTTTCCAACGTAAAATTTAAATAAAAATGGTTCCAAACAGATCCTGAGAAACAACAGGAAAGCAATTACTAGCTACTAGAGTTTGCCTAGATAGTTTCCGGGGTCTAATAAGGAAACCTCTACAATGTGGGACACCTGCACAAGAAAGATTTATTTCACCATACCTTCTAACAGGTTCAACTAGCTCCGTGACGGGCTTTCCACTTAAGGGACAAGTCTTATTAAGGAGGTTGCACCCTGAACTGGTCATTACAATATCATCTTCCTCTTCTCCCGGCATTGGTTGTCCAGCATGATGAACATTCTTTAAATTAAAAAAAGAAAAAAGAAAAAAAAAGAAGAGAGAAAACAGGAAGCGTGAGGGCAGTTCATGTGGTTGTTAATCCATCATGAACGTATTGGAGTTGTCAGTTTCATAGATACACTTATACACATTCCACAAATCAAGATAGAAAATGAAGTGCAGATGATTCTCGGTAACTTAGAGAAGGATGTGAGCTGCTTAATTAGAGCAAATGACAGTTAAAATTAGATGAAAACAGTTGAAATCAGGTTCAGTTTCACAATGGATGTACAACACTTTTTGTCAAAAAATATGAATTCATGACGTTCAGTTTCATTATACAAAGAAGAAGAAAGCATAATGATGCGAAAAAGAAAAACATTGTTTAAGCAGCAGTACAGAGAAGACTTTAAATGAAATACATTTTGTAACTTATATCTCTGATATGTGAACACACATACCCAAATAGCTTCCCGAAACTGTCTTAGTGATTGATTCTGAAGAGAAGAAGCTACTTTAGATTTTCCAATCTCAGCATCAAACAACTTCTTAAAATCTGTTGGCTGCAATCAATGATTTCGAACCCTCTAAAGTTCTTGGGCCAGTACTAAAACTAGAAAAGAGAAAGAAAGATAACAGTTAAGAAGAAACTGTAAGAGGAAGAAAAGATACCTGTGGCCCAGGTTCGTACACATTTCCTATACTTTGCATTGCATTAGAAAAATGCAAACAGTCATTAGAGGTTTCCAATAACTGAGCGACTGCAGTTTCAAGCTCCTTCACCTGGAATGTTGACCTTACCTCTGTTATTTTGTGCATAAGGCTAGCAGGTTCAAGTGTTCAAAACAAATAACTATGTGATATTTGACCTCAGACATGCTAATTGTCATAGGGAAATTATAGCTTTTTGTACTGTGTAAAATAGTTATGATAATGTGATCCCCTAATGTCAACATCTCACAGTTGTACTTTACAAGTTAAATAAACTTCTGCTAGTGTCCCATATCAGATGTTTATTTTACAGTGTCTAATATATAAGTGTGAGGTAAACATCACACTTGGGTAAGTAAACCCAATTTAGCATGTTATCATAGACATGTACCTGCTGCTGGTTTCCCAATGGCTTCAGCTATCTTACTGGTGGGCATGAACAATTAATTGGCCACTAGTGGAATCTATTATGTTAACTGAGATCAAGGCTTTGCCTATAATAATATTCTGATAACTTCACTACTCAAAATTGTTTTTCAAGATCCAATATTATGCTTTATCAAATTTAATTAACAATGTTGAAGATTGACTTCAGTATCATTCACTTTAGTTTAATAACAGGTACAACAAGTGAATGCCGACCCTCTACCTGGCTTTAAAACCTAGAAACCTGCCCAGCCAACTTCACCCCTTATATCATCTCAAGATTTGTGCGATCAGCCGACCAGTGATCCCCACGTTGATCTGACAATCTGGGTGTGTTAAGGCGCAGTGTCTGGCTTTAAATCAGTGCAAAGGACTGAATTCGAACACAGTAAGGTAATTTATGTAGAAAAGAATCTCAATGTAACTTTTCCATTCAGTTATTAGTATTGGACAAACATTTAAGGTGTTCACTGAACAGGAAAAAAAAATCAATGAAATAAGGTGAAAAAGCTTTCCGATGATTAAAATAGCCTTCCAGTTATCTTTGATTAGCACTCAAAGATAATACATTGAATAGTTTATCCACCAGTAAAATAGTATCTTAAGATAAACACCTTATTCCTGTGAATGAATATTTAAATGCCTATCTTAACTCCAATAATTATCTTTGATTAACACTCAAAAATAAGGTGAAAAGGCTTTATCCCTAATATTATTCAGATAATTTCACCACTCAGAATTGTTTTTCAAGATCCACGCAACAACCATTAGATTTATTAAATTAATTAGTAACATTGAAAATTGACACAAGCATCATTCACTTTATCATTTACTTTAGTTTAATATAACATGTTAGAATAGTGAATGCTGACCCTTAGTGTTGGAAAAATTCAGACTTTCTCGCTTCATGAAGTTAAGATAGGCATTTAAATATTAACGGTAGTAATGAGAGCACACTGGTATAATTTTTCAATACGGAGATACTTCCACTATACAAAAGGATTAAAGGATTATAAGGATGTGTTTACAAAATTGACTCACTCTATTTTGGCTCACTCAAGCTAGAGGATAGGAACTTCATAAGCTCTCTCTCTTTTCTCTCAAAAATCTCAGAAAAATTCTACACTTCTCAAGAAAAATCTAGAACTTTCTAGAACTTCTCCCCTTAAGGAGGGATACCAACACTTGGATCATCTCAAGATTTATGCAATCAGTGAGCCCCACGCTGATCTGATGATCCTGGTACAACAAGGCTTGGTGTCTGGCTTTAAAGCCGTGCAAAGGATCCGAAACCAATTACCAACATATTAAGGTAATTGACATAGAAAATTTGTTTCAGAGCAACTTTTTGATTCAGTTAATAGTATGGACAAAAAGTTTAAGGTGTTCACTGAACATAAAAATCATTGAAAATGAGGTGAAAAAGGTTTCCAATGATTGAAATAGCGTTGCAATTATATTTGATTAATACAGAATCTGTTTGATAAAAAACATTACTGTTCAACACTTATTTCTCCTGTATGAGCCTGAACCCTATACTGTCCTACACTAGTACACTATAACTAGGAAGAACTATTTTACGTAAAGGTTTATAACAACACAAACTGAATAAACTATGAAAAATCACACATACAGATATCATAAGTTCTCTACGATGTAGCTTAAGCGCACATGCGGACAGGTTTCAACAATCCAGACTTCTCAAGAACGTACCATATCTGACTTGTTATCTTTCTCCAAATCAACTGCAATTTCCTTCATCAAAGTTATAGCCTTCCTCATATCCTAAATATATTCCAGAATACATTCCAAAAAACAAGGTTATGAAGAAAAGAGAATAAGGAAAATAACATAATTTTAATACTCCGTATAACTGTAAAAAAAGAGTGTTCATACTCTGATAAGGGACTGATTGTCTGAGTCGAGCATAGAGGTAACTGATCTTAGTCTTCCGAGAGGGGCGCCGCTGCGTTGTCCTGACGTCGACGCCATTCGCGGTGGCTTTTGGGTTCAAGAAAGAAAGGGTAATAGCGCGGATGGTTCGCGGTTTAGTCACTTCGGATTGTACACCTAAACAAAGACCCACAGACAAGACCCGTTAAAATGACACAAGATCGTTAAAAACATCTTTTTTGGTCCAAAGTTAAAAATGTTTTTTTGATTTTAATTTGAAAAGGTTGAAATGAATGTTTTAAAGGGTTAAAGGGTATATTTTGTGTAAATTTATCTCTCTAGAGTTACCTACCGGCAACACCTAGTTTCATACCGTCGTCGGCCTTACCAGAGTCGTCGTTGGTAAGCGTGTGCAGCGAGGGGCCGTTTTTCCGAGTTTCTTTCGAAGCTTCGTTATTTCCGTCTTTTCTTTTGTTGCTTCTGAGTTTTGCTCTAGCAGTATCGTTGTTGAAGGATAGGAAGTCAAGGCAGCCCCGTATTGCCGAATATCACATAACTGTTCGGTGTAATCGGCCATCGTTTTTACCGAGAGGAAGGTAGGGAGGAAGGAGTCTACATGGAAAGTGTTGTGGATAAATATAGGAAGATGACACTTGAGGTAGAGGAAGAAGATTTGGACCTCGGCGACACAGAGGCGGAGGAACTGTCGGTGGAAGAAAATAGGTCGGGGTTTTCCGGTGGTCAGAGTTCTGTTGACGGACCGCAAAGTCAAATTTCCAACCATCAAAGAGCTCATGGCGTCGCTATGGAGGCCGGGCAAAGGGCTATCGGTCAAACAAGTCAGGGGAAAAAGGTTTCTTTTCACTTTCTATCATCGTGTGGATATGAATCGTGTTCTTGAAGGAGGACCTTGGCAATTTGAACGTAATCTGTTGTTGCTAGAAGAAGTTAAGCCTGGTGATATTCCTCTTAAAATTGTTTTGAATGAGGCCGATTTCTGGGTTCAGATTCATAATGTCCCTTATAGTCTAGTTAATTTAGGTACTGCGAGAAGGGTGGGAAATTTCATAGGAAAATTTATAAAATATGATGATAATCAGAACAGTGATAAGTGGGAGGCGTATATGAGAATAAGAGTGTGTATGAATGTGGAGAAATCTCCGAAAAGATGTACTAATCTGAAGAAAGATGGCAAGAGCTACTGAGTAGACTTCAAATATGAAAAGTTGCCAAATTTCTGTTTTATTTGTGGGCTAATTGGACATTCAGATAAATTCTGCCATTTAAATTGTGAATAAGATCTAGTTCTAAAAAAATGGAGTCCATCTTAGAGCAGGTAGCGGAGGGAAGACGAATCCTACAGGAGGAAATCAATGGTTACGGGAGGGTTCATCGAGCTCTGGCAGAGACCATAGGTATGGAGAGGGTAACAGGTCTGAGGACAAGTTAGGGGTGGAAGGAAAGAATCTGTTGCAGATTCAGAGCAGAGCATAACGAAGGGAGTAGGAGGGGAGACAAAGGAAGAATCAGCGGGGGAACAGAAGCGAAGGAGGTTATGGGAGATACATGAAGAAGAGAAGAATGAAAAGGATAACATGGCTCTGGATGGGACAAAAACGGGGAGGGGGTGGACTTCGACCTGTAAGTCCGCCTAAGTGGATTCAGATTCAAAGGCTCAGGATTTGGGTGCTTGGATCAAGCTTTTCAGTTTTTTTTTTTTTTATTTCGAGACTATTCTGTTTGTTTTGTGTTTTGTTTTGTTTTGTTTTTGTGTTTCCTTTCTGTAAGACGATTGATTTGGATATGGGGGATAAGAGAATTGGGGTAACAGTCTTTGGCTCATTTGTGCCCATTAATGGATCAACGAGTTATATAACTTCTGTTGAGGTGATTAACTCTAAGTCTAGTTCGCGGGACGGCGGTTGTCAGGATTCTGTTTGTCGGATTACCCATTATCTAAATGTTGAGATATCATTATAAGCCTAATTCTTCCAAAAAAGAGTTAAGGGGTATTCATACAAGGAAACTTCTTAGAGTGTGGATGGAAGACCTTGACGACAAACTGATCGGCTGGAGTTTCAGAGGCAGCGGCAATTCAAGAGGCATTGTCCAGGGTGAAGTCCCAAAATTGGTTGGTGGTTCAGGTGGAGTCTGATTCCCTCTCGGTGGTGTCGGGGATAGTAGATTCATAGATTGTATGGGGATTCTTATTTTGATAATATTTTGGAAGAAATTGGACTCATTCTCCATAATGAAACTGGTATTGACGTCAGTCACTACAAGAGATCCGTGAATGAAGTAACTCATAGTTTAGTTAGGCATGCACTTTCTATGTCGGATGGCCTTATTACTTTGTACACGGTGGAGGACCTAGGGGGGTCATGGGGGGCAAGTGCCCCCGCTTCCGATCCCGAAATTTAGTATTATTACTTGAGATAAAAATCATGCCCCCGCTTCACGTACAAAAAAAATATAAGGATAATTTCAACGAAGAGCATATGTATTGTAGTGAAAATGTAAAAGACAAACAAGGTGTGAGGGATCGATTCCATGCAATTAGACATGTTTTTGATATGATCACTAAACTTTCTTTGAAATGTGGCATTGATGATTTTTTGAATAAGTATGAATTATGGTCTAAAGTCAGAAGAGGTTTAAGATATGACAAAACATCTAACAAAATTAAACTATATGTAGTACTTCATTTTTAACAAGGTAGTATTTTGATACAATGGTCTTAATGAGTTCAAAACAAGACCTATAATCTATATATCTCCTGAACCGACATTGAATAATCTATTTCCGGTTAAAAATAATAATCTAAACAAACTAGACAAGATAAACCAGTTCAAGGGCGGATCAAGGGTACTGGGCCGGACTAGACAGTGCAAAGAATATTTCTGAACAAACTTTTACACGGAATTGTTCACCTTAAAAATTAAAAAACATCCTTCAAATTTGGCGTGAGCCAAGGCCTACGTTGGTCCTCCCCTAGATCCGCCCATGGACCAGTGATGCACCCGACCCGAGCCACTCTCATCCATGCGGTTGTGCCCAGCATTAGAAAACTTCTGGGTTCGTCACTGTTTGTACAGTCCTCCTAATTTTATTGTAAGTAAGTTAGAGAATGATTTGCTGAATTAATAATATTGATCGGTTTACTCAAAAAAAAAAGGTAAGGGGCATTTTCCATACCGTCCTTATTTGTTTGGGATTTAATAATCGTCAGCCCTGAAACCTAAAGTTGAAGAGCCGAAGTTTCAAGCACTGAATACGGCAATCTGATATCTTAAGTAGAGTAAAGTAGAGTTTTCTAATTATGAAGGATAAATTAGTTTTTATAATGTCTTAAACAACAATATCTTAGGTTAACACCAACCACTCCATTGATAAATTAGATTCTCCACTACTTTATACATATTCAGCTAGTTAATTCAATTTTTTGCAACCCATCACCGTAATATGTTCACCTAGCATTTTTCCCAATTAAAACCTTACATTGATTATTACATATCAATTTCATACCAATTTTTTTTTGTGAATAATTATAATTTAAAAAGAAAAGCATTCCGATGTAAAAATAAAGAAATTTATAGTTTAACTTTTTGTTGTTACTTTACACCTATTTTAGAAAAAAAATTGAAAGATGTAAAAACAAATATTTGAATCATGAGATCTTAATTTTAGCACTTGGATTTACTTAAGAAAAACTTTGGCCTAAAATCTCTAACGGATGAAGCTTCATAATTGTTGGGTTAATAGGCTCGATTGTGGATCGGCCCATTACCCCTTACCAGATAAACCATCAGGGCCCAATCCGAACACGGTCCATCAAGATGTCCATCAGACGATCAGTGGATCCATCAAGACGACCGGCCTTAGTGGCCTTGGTCCAACAAGGGCTAGATGACATTCCAGGGTCTTCGGCCAGGCAATTTGCATAAGTCGTGCGGAGCCCCAACCTTGTGTACACCAGAACCCAGGGTCTAAGATTAGGGGACGATCGTCCTATGCCATTGGTGGGAAACCAAGATATTGACGGGAAGCACATTTAATACAGTAGATTTGGTGGTTGGGAAGCTAGCCACCCACAATCCTCCACATCATCAACATCACCTATCCCTTGGTAGTATAAATAGTAGCATTTATTTCAGTGTAAGGGGTTGAAAACTTATTCTCCCTAGCAAATAGCAATTATCTTAGCTCTTAGCACTGAGATAGACGAACGGCCTCTCGGTTAGTAGTTGAAGTGTATTGTATACGGACCTTTATTATCATTTAATGAGATACGGCCCACTTACTACTCTTGTTATTGACCCATCTTACTTGCTTGCACCACACATCCATTGTATTCTCCACTCGATATCCATAGGAATGTGTGAAAGGACATAATTTATTGTGTTCAATTTAATTAGATTTATCTTTATTTGGTTAGGATTTAATTAGTGGGCCTTTGTAATTAAATAGGAGCCATTTAATTTGACCTATTAGGCCCATCCTAATGGAATTAGGATATTCAGCCACACTCTTATAAATACAGGGTGTGTAGGCTGAAATACTAGAGGGTTTCAAAATTAGAATAGCCATATCATTCTCGAAACTCTCATGCTAGAATTTAAGTCTCTACACATTCTGTTTCCGTATATTATTCTGGTAGAGCACGTAGACAAGATATTCTATCTCTAGCATTCGAGTACTGTGTATTGTTCTTCCTGGATTCATCATTCTTAATACACGGTATACGTTATTGTTGAATTTCTCTTCTACTGTTATAATTCTCTCAATTATTATTAGATTATTCGACTGTTGAAATCTGGGGTACATTCACACAATTGGTATCAGAGCAAGTGGAGTTTGAAATGATTAGGGCTTGTGAAGTGGTTTGCTCACAAGTACATTGCCTTTTCTCCCCCTCATGATGATCCAAGTCATCAGAGTCATCATGCTTACGCTTAGGCAAGCGTTCTTGATCACGGCAAGAGGTGGTAGGGATGAATGGTGGGGTGAGGGTTAGGATATTGCGGACTTGAATGAGGTGAGACTGGAGGATGGGTTCGGCTAGGAGTCTGTCAAAATAGTACTCAGATAGATCAAGATTATTCATTTTTGTTGGGTCAGGGTGAGAGGTAGATGGTGTTGTTGGTCCCGTTTATATTAGGAACAGTCTAGAGGGGGGGGTGAATAGACTGTTCAGGATTGTTCACAACTTTTCTCTAAGTCAATACTGACTCGTCAGAGAAGGTCCAAATCTGGTGACAGAGAAGGTCAAGTTCTGATGGCAGAACTGGACCTGGCAGTAGATTGGTTTCTGTCTGGGTAGCCTCAGAAAACAGTAAGGCAAATGCCTTTCTGATAACTCTTAAGGAAGATCTGCTGAACACAGAGTCCAACCTTTTGAGTTAAGCAGTTAAAGTCTAAAGTACATAAAGTAAATGCGTAAAGTAAATGACACCGGGGATTTTTATAGTGGTTCAAGGAACAACGTGTTCCTCTAGTCCACTGTTCCACTACGCTTGTAAGTTAACAATTACAACGCCTTAGTCCCTATCACTTAAGAAGCACTCCTCATCTTCTTCAAGCCTAGTTGCCACCCGGGATGCAGTCCTGCTTCCTGATGACTGGTCTCGTTTCACTGAGTCTCTTGGAAGTATCCCCACTTCACTTACTCCAGTTAATTTGAGACGTCCCTTCTTTCTCAAGAAGTGATTGATTCAATATCAGTTTTCTCCAATGTAGCTTCTTCACAAAGGATGTATAAATGAGGCTTTCGAAGTGTTGAAGAACTGGAGGAACTTTGCTCTTTGTTGGACGAGAGGATAAGGAGTTGATATCTTTCCAACATAGCTTTTTCTTGTAGAAGTGAATGAATTTGAAATCTCAAGAAAGCTTGGATGCTGAGGGTGTCGTTTTAGCAAAATGTAGAGCAAAAGTTAACCTGTAGTTCTTCGAAGTGTATCTTATATACTGAGAGCAGTCTTCCCGTTGGAGTGTAGAAGACAACTTCATTAAATGCTTGTACTATTGATTTGACCAGTTGGACCTCCGACTTGCTATTTTGGGGGCGTAAAGATATCCACATGGTCAATCATCAGCTTTAAATATATCTTCGTACGTACCACATTAATTGAGCATTTATTGCGTGTACAGTACCTTGTTTCCATCGAATGGCTCCTAGCCGTTAGGGAATTTCCCGTTAGTTTCACGGCCGTTAGAATGTGCCTTCGAATTCTGCTAAGTAAGAGCAAGTCTGATGAGGCTTTCTGGTCCGAACTCTGATGTCTGCCTCTGATGCCAACTCTGGTACCTGCCTTGGTACCCAACTCTGGTAGCTTCTCTGGAGAGCAACTCTGGGAGCAACTCTAGTAGACATTCTGATCAAGAAGACCAACAGGGTTTCTGGCATGTCTGTTAGAAATATTTTATGGTGTCCAATCTAATTAAATATCTTTGTATTTGTGTAGTTATTAATTAAACATGTAATACGGGCCACAAATGTGTATCAGCCCGGGGGCTTCCTTGTAACCCGTAAGTTACCCAACTTCTCCTATAAAAGGAGGCTAACTTACGGGAACCAATATACATCGATAGAGGCTTTAGAGAATAGTGGCGAGATAGAAAGAGTAGGGTTTCCGCTGCTCTCCTTCTCCAGGGAGAGCAGCAGGGTTTTATACGGTATACCAGATTCGGTTTTAATCTTCTCGATATCTTTCTATCTGCTTATTCTTCTTGTTATGGTTGTTTGATTGTTAAATACTGGGTTTAACAATTGGTATCAGACACGAGGTGTTGGGAATATTTTATGGTGTTCAATCTAGTTAGTTATCTTTGTATTTGTGTAGTTATTAATTAAGAGTGTAATACGGGCCCCAAATGTGTATCAGCCCGTGGGCTTCCTTGTAACCCGTAAGTTAGCCAACTTCTCCTATAAAAGGAGGCTAACTTACGGGAACCGAAACTAATCGAAAAAGGCTTAGAGACGCAGAAGCGAGATAGAGAGAAATTAGGTTGCCGCTGCTCTCCTTCTCTAGGGAGAGTAGCGGCAGGTTCATAGGGTATACCAGATTCGCGTTCAATCTTGTAGATTTCTTTCTATCTGCCTCTTTATCACTGCTATGGTTGTATGATTGTTAGTATTTAGGGACTAACATTTGGTATTAGAGCAGAGGCGTGAAACAGGTTGGATTTGTCTGCGATTTTTGGATGTAACGAAGAACTGCTCTGTTTTTTCTTCTGTTTTTCTATATGTAGAGATTTGCTCCTGTAATCTCGTTTGTGAACGAAATTTTGTAAAAATCATACTGTTGGATTCGCCTTTCAAAACCGATCCAGCAGCATACCTCTTTTTTCGTTTTCTGCAATTTTTATATTTCGAAGATCTCTACATTGAGATCTCGAAATCTTTATTTTTCACTGCTGCAGAAACGTTTTTGGCTTGAAACTGATACAGGAGAATCTCGACTTTCAGGGCTATTCAGAACAGGTTTCAGATTTTCAAAAATCAATGTTTTCGTTTTGCAGGATCTCGACATTTAGGGACTCGATTTCCTCTTCTCGACATCTTGATCTCGAGATTTGCATCTCGACATCTTGATCTCGAGATTTGCATCTCGATATCTTGATCTCGAGATTTGCATCTCGACATCTTGATCTCGAGATCTGAATCTCGAAATCTTGATTTCGAGATTTGCATCTCGACATCTTGATCTCGAGATCTGAATCTCGAAATCTTGATTTCAAGATTTGCATCTCGACATCTTGATCTCGAGATTTGAATCTCGAAATCAAGATCTCGAGATTTGAATCTCGAAATCATGATCTCGAGATTTGAATCTCGACATCATGATCTCGAGATCTGAATCTCGACATCATGATCTCGAGATCTGAATCTCGAAATCAAGATCTCGAGATCTGAATCTCGAAATCAAGATCTCGAGATTTGTAATCTCGAGATTTGGAATTTCGAGTCTAGGAATTTCGAGTTTTGGGATTTCGACATTTGGGATCTCGATGTTTTGGATCTCGACATTCTGAAGATTTCGAGATTTTCAAAATTTCTCGATGTTTTGAATCTTTCAAAGTTTGCAGTTTCTTGGAACTCATAATTCGAATCTTGACATCCTTTGCAGTTCATCGAAGCTTTACATTATAAGGATCTCTGAATGATTCCCTGCTTATAAATGTTTCAGGAGTTTTCGATGTTCTGATGTTTTTCAAACAGCAAGTTTTCGAGATTATGAGGTTTTCGAAACTCCAAAGTTTTCGATGTTCAAACATTTTGAAATTCTGCAGATTTCGATATTCTGAGGTTTGTTTTGCAGGTGGATTTCGCCATTATTCTTCGAGGCAACCTCGAGATTGTAATCTCGAGATTTAAACCTCGAGATTAGGATTTCGAAATATTGCCTTAGACTTTTGTTTAAAATCCACTTGCTCTCGACATTCATCATCGAGAACCTCAACTTCGAAAAAATTTCTCAAAAACTCAAAATTAGAGATTTTCTGCGACACCGCACTGTTTTGGCCATAACTTTTGACTCGGTGATCCGATTTGAGCAAACTTTTTTTTGTTAGAAAGCTAACGAAAAGATCTACATTAATTTTGGGGCTACGCACCAGAACCCATTCTCTCGCGCCCTCACTCGCAGTCTTTGAGGGTCAAAACGTTAGTTTTCCGACAAACATTGTAAATCACCGATGTCCAGGTCAAAACTTAGGCAAATCTGTTTCAAATTCTTTCATTGTCAACCCTGAGGTCAAAACTTTTCTAAACTTCAATGTAAAGGTCTGAAAATCGTAGATAATTCAATCAACCTCGCGTCAACGGTCATCTTACAACAATCAACAATCAACTGATGAAGCCTCCCCTGACTCATCAACATTATGTGATCATCAACATGCTGAAATTCTACATGGTGAGCTCAGGGAAACCGTCATGTGTGGTACTTGTTCAGATTGCTCCACACACATGGCGGGTATGACAAGCTGTGAGCAATCAAACCTTGCACATTCTGAGGGGGAGTTTCAGTTTTCTCCTCCTGGTGCCTTACACAGGCAAAGCAAGGAATCTCTCAACGGATGCAACATTCTAGAGGGAGTGTTCAATGTTATCCTCCCCGGTGCCTAACAATGACAAAGCATACCGAGTGCTCCAGTTGAGGGGGAGTACAGAGAGAAAATGAAGAAAGTAATGAGAGAACATGTCCCTATGGCTTAGTAAACCCAACTAAGCCTACCCAAGGGACAAAGCCGAGCGTAAGTGCGTAAGTGAGCGAGTGAGTGAGTGAACATTATGAGCATTAGGAAGCAGAAGGATCAAGTGAGAAGCAAAACAATTATCAATGATGAGTCTGCTACCTCAATTGCCTGCTATGAATTGACCATTTGCTCCTAGCCACTAAAATACTCTGGACTATCCCCATAGGTTCAGGACTGAATTTATTCAGATCCCGGGTAGAAGTCGCTGCATTTTGTCCAAACGGCGCATGCACAACCCTACCCTAGACCACTCACTTGTCTCCCAACAGACAGGTGTTTAATCATAGTTCACGGGGAACCGCATCTCTCATTACTGTCTCCTTCCGAGGCAAGTAATACTGACTACAGTGGCCTCAGCCCCATGCCACTGAACTTTCATTGATCACGTCGTGTCTAGTTACTCACTCCCAAATGTTTTGAAATTTTCTAGGACACAGACGCACTTTTAGAGTCAGTTGCAGGTCTACATGACCCGCGAGAACTTCCATAGGTCTCATCTATTGCAGATGTAGACTAATGATTGGAAGGAAGTCCTGCTGTTGCAACATAAGAATCACCAACATTTTCAGGCCATTGCGTAAGAGTTTCTCTCTATAGTGATGATAACGGGCGTCTTCACGACCCCGGGGGGCTACGTTATCTTTTTTAGATTCTGCTTGGTTTTCATGTTTTTATTTCCGCAGAATAAAAGAATAAAGGCATGACGCCCCGAGTTATCGGATCGTCATGAGGGGGAGAGTGGTCCACATGCTGTTAACACTGAACAAATCATTCTGGGACACTTCACTCCTCCATCACAAAATTCAACACCCTCTCTACTATCTCCGCAACTCAAATCAAATGGTCAGCTACACTCACAAATCAACCATCATTATGTTCCGCTGTGCCACTGACAAGTTCTCCTCAAATGCATTCATTCCAAATAGTCAAAAAGACTACATTGTGGAGTAGACAGAGGTCAAATACTCGTGTCCTGAAGATGAATTCCATGGGCGTCTCCTATTCTCTAAAGAATATTCATTCTAGAGGCGTCACCGGACTTCATCCAAGCTGATCAAGAGCAACTTCTGGAAGGCAAGGATTACATGCAAGATACAGAAGGTCCCTCAACCCCCGGCATCAAAGATCAAATTGTCAAGAAGACATCAAAGGGGAGATTCCAAGGATTTCTTCAGATAGCCTTCCTCAGAAGTCAAGTTCAAAGACAAAGGAAGCTCAATAACAACAAACACAAAGATATCTGCGCTGCAATGCTGATTCAACACAATTGATCACCAAGGGGGAGATTGTTGGGAATATTTTATGGTGTTCAATCTAGTTAGTTATCTTTGTATTTGTGTAGTTATTAATTAAGAGTGTAATACGGGCCACAAATGTGTATCAGCCCGTGGGCTTCCTTGTAACCCGTAAGTTAGCCAACTTCTCCTATAAAAGGAAGCTAACTTACGGGAATCCTAACACATTGAGAGAGGCTTAGAGACGCAGAGGCGTAAAGATAGAGAGAGTAGGGTTGCCGCTGCTCTCCTTCTCCAGGGAGAGCAGCGGACAGTTTTATACGGTTTACCAGATTTGCGTTTCAATCTTGTCGATTTCTTTCTATCTGCTTCTTATTCTTCTTGTTATGATTGTTGAATGTTAAATTATGGGACTAACACGAGGCGTGAAACAGGTTGAAGTTATCTGCGAATTTTCTGATCTTACGAAGAACTGCTCTGCTTTTCTTCTCTTTTTCTTTGATTTAGAGATTTTCTCCTGTTATCTTGTTTGTGAACGAAAATCTGTAAAAATTATACTGTTGGAATCGCCTTTCAAAACCGATCCAGCAGCATATCTTTGTTTTCGATTTCTGCAATTTTTCAATTTCGAAGATCTCTACATTTGAGATCTCGAGATTCTTGTTTTTCACTGCTGCAGAAACGATTTTGACTTTAAACTGATACAGGAGAATCTCGACCTTCAGGGCTATTCAGAACAGTTTTCGGATTTTCAAAAATCGAAGTTTTCATTTTGCAGGATCTCGACATTTTGGGTCTCGAATTCCTAAACTCGACAGTTTTAAAAATCGAGAGTTTTAAAACTCGAGTTTTAAAATTGAGAGTTTTGGAATTTCGAGTTTTGGAATTTCGAGTTTTAGGAACTCGATGTTTAGGATTTCGACATTCTGAAAAATTTCAAAATTTTTGGAATTTCTATATGTTTTGAATCTTTCAAAGTTTGCAGTTTCTTGGAACTCATAATTCGAATCTTGACATCCTTTGCAGTTCATCGAAGCTTTACATTATAGGATTTCTGAATGATTCCCTGCTTATAAATGTTATAGAAGTTTTCGATGTTCTAATGTTTTTCAAACAGCAAGTTTTCGATATTATGAGGTTTTCGAAACTCCAAAGTTTTCGATGTTCCAAACATTTTGAAATTCTGAAGATTTCGTTATTCTGAGGTCTGTTTTGCAGGTGGATTTTGTCATTATTCTTCGAGGCAAACTTGAGATTAAGATCTCGAGAGTTAAACCTCGAGATTGAAATCTCGAGATTTAAAACTCGAGATTGTAATCTCGAGATTTAAAACTCGAGATTGTAATCTCGAGATTTAAACCTCGAGATTGTAATCTAGAGATTTAAACCTCGGCATTGTAATCTCGAGATTTAAACCTCGAGATTAGGATTTCGAGGTTTTGCCTTAGAATTTTCTCTAATTCCACCTGATTTCGATATTCTACATCGAGAACCTCGTCTTCGAAGAAATTCCTCAAAAACTCAAAAAATTCGAGATTTTCAGCGACACCGCACTGTTTTGGCCGTAACTTTTGACTCGGTGATCCGATTTGAGCAAACTTTTTTTTGTTGGAAAGCTCCAGAACCCATTCTCATGCGCCCTCACTCGCAGCCCTTGAGGATCAAAACGTTAGTTTTCCGACAAACTTTGTAAATCACCGATGTCCAGGTCAAAACTTAGGTGAATCTGTTCAAATTCTTTCAATGTCAACCCTGAGGTCAAAGATTTTCTAAACTTCACTGTAGAGGTCCGAAAATCGTAGATAATTCAATCAACCTCGCGTCAACGGTCATTCTACAACAATCAACAATCAACCACTGAAGCCTCCCCTGACTCATCAACATTATGTGATCATCAATATGCTGAAATTCTATATGGTGAGCTCAGGGAAACCGTCATGTGTGGTACCTGTTCAGATTGATCCACACACATGGCGGGTATAACAAGCTGTGAGCAATCAAACCTTGCACATTCTGAGGGGGAGTTTCAGCTTTCTCCTCCTAGCTCGGACACCGACAAAACAAGGAATCTCTCAAAGGATGCAACATTTTAGGGGGAGTGTTCAATGTTATCCTCCCCGGTGTGCATGCCTAACAATGACAAAGCATACCGAGTGCTCCAGTTGAGGGGGAGTACAGAGAGAAAATGAAGAAAGTAATGAGAGAACATGTCCCTATGGCTTAGTAAACCCAACTAAGCCTACCCAAGGGACAAAGCCGAGCGTAAGTGAGTGAGTGAGCAAGTGAGTGAGTGAAAATTATGAGCATTAGGAAGCAGAAGGCTCAAGTGAGCAAGAAAACAATAATCAATGGTAAGTCTGCTACCTCAACTGCCTATTATCCATTGAACATTTACTCCTAGCCACTTAAATACTCTGGACAATTCCCAAATAGGTACAGGACTGATTTAATCAGATCCCGGGTAGAAGTCACTGCATCTTGTCCAACAGTGCACGTTGAACCCTACCCAAGACCACTCACTTGTCTCCCAACAGACATGTGTTTAATCATACTTCACGGGGAACTGCATCTCTCATTACTGTCTCCTTCCGAGGCAAGTAATACTGACTACAGTGGCCTCAGCCCCATGCCACTGAACTTTCATTGATCACGTCGTGTCTAGTTACTCACTCCCAAATGTTTTGAAATTTTCTAGGACACAGACGCACTTTTAGAGTCAGTTGCAGGTCTACATGACCCGCGAGAACTTCCATAGGGCTCATCTATTACAAATGTAGACCAATAATTGGAAGGAAGTCCTCCTGTTGCAACATAAGAATCACCAACATTTTCAGGCCATTGCTAAAGAGTTTATCTCTATAGTGATGATAACGGGCGTCTTCACGACCCCGGGGGGCTACGTTATCTTCTTTACATTCTGCTTGTTTTTCCTGTTTTTATTTCCGCAGAATAAAAGAATAAAGGCATGACGCCCCGAATCATCAGATCGTCATGACGGGGAGAGTGGTCCACATGCTGTTAACTGTCAAAAAAATCATTCTGGGACGCTTCTCTCCTCCAAAACTCTCTCTACTATCTTCGCAACTCAAATGGTCAGCTACGCTCACAAGTCAACCATCATTATGTTCCGCTGTGCCACCGACAAGTTCTCCACAAATGCATTCATTCCAAACAGTCAAAAAGACTACATTGTGGGGGGGGCACAAAGGTCAGATACTCAATTTGTTGAAGATGAATTCCATGGGCGTATCCTATTCTCCAAAGAACATTCATTCTAGAGGCGTCACCGGACTTCATCCAAGCTAATCAAGAGCAACTTCTGGAAGGCAAGAACTACAAGCAAAAGATTCCTCAACCCCCGGCATCAAATATCAAATTGCCAAGAAGACATCAAAGGGGAGATTGCAAGGATTTCTTCATAAAGCCTTCTCAAGAAGTCAAGTTCAAAGACAAAGGAAGCTGAATAACAACAAAGACAAAGATATTTACGCTGCAATGCTGATTCAACACGATTGAACACCAAGGGGGAGATTGTTAGGAATATTTTATGGTGTCCAATCTAATTAAATATCTTTGTATTTGTGTAGTTATTAATTAAACGTGTAATACGGGCCACAAATGTGTATCAGCCCGGGGGCTTCCTTGTAACCCGTAAGTTAGCCAACTTCTCCTATAAAAGGAGGCTAACTTACGGGAACCAATATACATCGATAGAGGCTTTAGAGAATAGTGGCGAGATAGAAAGAGTAGGGTTTCCGCTGCTCTCCTTCTCCAGGGAGAGCA
This sequence comes from Cuscuta europaea, assembly GCA_945859875.1. Classification (NCBI taxonomy): domain Eukaryota; kingdom Viridiplantae; phylum Streptophyta; class Magnoliopsida; order Solanales; family Convolvulaceae; genus Cuscuta; species Cuscuta europaea. Next base: position 2,096,850 of record CAMAPE010000068.1, on the reverse strand, counting down.
GCGGGGTTTTATACGGTATACCAGATTCGGTTTTAATCTTCTCGATATCTTTCTATATGCTTATTCTTCTTGTTATGGTTGTTTGATTGTTAAATACTGGGTTTAACAATGTCGACTATGCTAATACTTACAAAAAAAACTAATACAAAAACTCTATAGGGGTACTTTCAAATTCTAATTAACCTAGCATCATCAAAATATAATTACATTTATTCCTTACACGTGTGGACATGGTAGATGTGGGTATGATGGTGGTAGGTGTGATGGAGGATGGAAGAGTTCCTATGGAGGGAGTTGGGTGTGATCTTTGGTTTGCTACGCTTGTTGGGACTACAGAACGTAGTTCTTGTAAAAGTGAAGATTTGAAAGCTTGAAGTTCAGACCTCAGATCCTCCCTAAAAGTAGAAAAACTAGTGAAAGGGGAAAATCCTGGTCTTAAAGTAGTCTCGGTTCTCACATCATCACTAAAAATAGCGGTGTCATGGCCTGCCAGAGAGCTTAGAGTGGCAGGACTTCCAACCATCATAGATGTACCTCTGATTGTTATGATAGATGGTAATGAGCCTGTATCAGTGTGTGAAGTAGAAGGTTGTGACCTAGAAAATGATAAAAATTTTAGGGTAGTGGACACTTGACCTAACGTGCGTTGGTTCACAGTGTGGGGTGGTTCACTTATGTGTTCCCCTATTTGGGTTGAAACGACCATCTGAACCATCCTCATCTTCTCAATCTGAAACCTCATCTTCTAACACACCACACGACTCCCTAGCCTTAACCATTTTTCACCATTCCGTGCTCCTTAATACCGAGCCAGGACTCTGTGTCCTCTCGAGAACTTCTATAGGCTCGTCCTTCATGGATGTAGACCAAGGATTGGAATGAAGTCCTGAAAATGCAACATCGCTACTACCATTGTCTTCAGGCTGTCAGAACAAGCAAGCCTCTACACTACAAGAAAATTGATTTTTTGCGACAAACAATTTGCGACCGACATCTAATATGGTCGCAATATGTATATCAATTGCGACAATTTTCTTATACAATCCCGAATACACGAAAACTGTTTTTGTTTTTGGGACCGCCCAAATATCCGTTCCCTATCTCCTTTTTATTCTGGCCGCTAAAAGTAATTCTAATTGGCCTCGCTTCTAAAAAAAATCCCGCGCACCAATATTTCATGCTTACGCTTTAATTTTTCGTTTGACGCTGCTCCAAAACGAATTCACGCTTGGCTAACCCTTACTTCTTTAAATTTTTTCCAAAACATTAAACTTCCTCCGCAGAGCCCTAGAAACAATCGTAACAGAGCCGCACCCCAAAACTTTGTCGCCACAGTAGCCATCTTGTTGTGTCGCCGTGCAATAGCCATCTTCTCGCCGTGCAGTAGCCATCTTTCTCTCCGTGCAGTAGCCATCTTCCTCGCCGAAGGTTGTCGACCAATCCCATCCCCTGGCCGCCCTGTGTCCGAAGGTAATTCCAGAGCTTTATTTTAATAGTAATGGCGCAAACCTTAAATTACGAAAGAAATCACACAAACGACGTTGTTTGTCAATCTTTACCCCTCCATTTCCCCTTTTCCCCAGACTGTCCAGGTTAGATAATTTCATTAAAAATGCTATTACAGACTAGCTAGTATGATGAAAACGGTAAGTCTCTGTGACTCCGGTGTTACTTTACCCTATGTCCCTCCGGTTTCTATTCCACAGGTTCCAGAAACACAATTGACTACATCTGCCCTATCAGCTGTTATTCCTACATCTTCTAAACCCACATGTATTAATAAAAGAGCTGCAAAAAGGAGAGCACAACAAAATACATCTGAAGAAGTCAAAGCGCCATCGGTTGCTGACCAGCTGTTGCTTGAATGGGTTGAAGAAGATGAGAAAGAGAAACTTCAAGGTCTAAGCAATGAAGAAGCTCTCACAAAGTTGAATTACATCCGAGAATTGAAGAAAAAGGCCGGTGAAGAGTTAATGGGACTGGAACGTGAAGAATATGCTCAAGGTGAATTCTACGATGATCCTCTCCCTGATTTCAATCTCGTGAAACTTCTCATCAAAAGACACTCCAAGGAATCCAAGATAGACGACAAGTTCGAGACGCCTTAGGAGAATGTCAAAACCATTGTTCCATATCAAGAGGATCTCAGACCGAGAATTTAGAGAAATGAGAAGAATATCAAGAAGATAGATGAGCTGGAGCTGAGAGGATTGGAATATCTTGAAGGAACTGCTGCTTCCGGTCACATATGGATGCTGAGAAATATGTATGCAGATCAGAATGATCCTTATGGACATCGTGAGCGACTGGAGAAACATTATGATTCTCTAATCATTGGGATCAACTCGGTAGAAATCCACAACTACGGATTAGTGAAATATCTCGTGATCAAGTTTGAACGACAGAACGGAGTTGTAAAAAGAGTCTCAGAAGCTGATCTCTACCATGTTTTTCCTACAGATCTGATTCAGCTATTGTTGGGAATATTTTATGGTGTTCAATCTAGTTAGTTATCTTTGTATTTGTGTAGTTATTAATTAATCGTGTAATACGGGCCACAAATGTGTATCAGCCCGTGGGCTTCCTTGTAACCCGTAAGTTAGCCAACTTCTCCTATAAAAGGAGGCTTAGAGACGCAGAGGCGTAAAGATAGAGAGATTTGGGTTGCCGCTGCTCTCCTTCTCCAGGGAGAGCAGCGGCCGGTTTTCATACGGTATACCAGATTTGGGTATAAACTTGTCGATTTCTTTCTATCTGCTTCTTCTATAACTGCTATATTTGTTGTTTGTTAAGTATTCTGGGATTATCATTTGGTATCAGAGCCGAGGCGTGAAACAGGTTGAATGTATCTGCGATTTTCTTGGATCTAACGAAGAATGCTCTGCTTTTCTTCTCTTTTTCTTCATATAGAGTTTTGCTCCTGTAATCTTGTTTGTGAACGAAAATCTGTAAAAATTATACTGTTGGAATCGCCTCTCAAAACCGATTCTACAGCATATCTTCTTTTTCGTTTTCTGCAAATTTTCATTTTCGAAAAACTCTCATTGAAAACTCGAGTTTATGCTTTTATATGCCTGCAGAAACGATTTTGACTTGAAACAGATACAGGAGGGATCGCGACCTTCAGGGCTATTCAGAACAGTTTTCAGATTCTCAAAATTCGACAGTTTTTAAAACCGAGAGTTTGTAAACTCGCGGTCATGGACTCGAGTTTTAAACTCGCGGTCATGGACTCGAGTTTGTAAACTCGCGGTCATGAACTCGAGTTTGTAAACTCGCGGTCATGAACTCGAGTTTGTAAACTCGCGGTCATGAACTCGAGTTTGTAAACTCGCGGTCATGAACTCGAGTTTGTAAACTCGCGGTCATGAACTCGAGTTTGTAAACTCGCGGTCATGAACTCGAGTTTGTAAACTCGCGGTCATGAACTCGAGTTTTAAACCTCGAGTTCTGACTTCGAGTTTTTAAACCTCGAGTTCTAACCTCGAGTTCTAACCTCGAGTTTTAAACCTCGAGTTTTTAAAATTTGAGAGTTTTGGAATTGCGAGTTTTGGAATTTATTTCGAGTTTTAGGAACTCGATGTTTTGGATTTCGACATTCTAAAAAATTTCAGAATTTTCGGAATTTCTCGATGTTTTGAATCTTTCAAAGTTTGCAGTTTCTTGGAACTCATAATTCGAATCTTGACATCCTTTGCAGTTCATAGAAGCTTTACATTTTAGATATCTGAATGATTCCCTGTTTATCAAAGTTTTAGAAGTTTTCGATGTTCTGATGTTTTTCAAACAGCAAGTTTTCGATATTATGAGGTTTTTCGAAACTCCAAAGTTTTCGAGGTTCCAAACATTTTGAAATTCTGAAGATTTCGTTTTTCTGAAGTCTGTTTTGCAGGTGGATTTCGTCATTACTCTCCAACTCGAAATTAAAATCTCGAGATTAGGATTTCGAGTTTTTGCCTTAGAATTTTGTTTAAATTCACCTGCTCTCGAAATTCAACATCGAGAACCTCAACCTCGAAGATTTTCCTCAAAAACTCAAAATTTAAGATTTTCTGCGACACCGCACTGTTTTGGCCATAACTTTTGACTCGGTTATCCGATTTGAGCAAACTTTTTTTTGTTGGAAAGCTAACGAAAAGAGGGTCAAAACGTTAGGTTTCCGACAAACATGGTAAATCACCGATGTCCAGGTCAAAACTTAGGCAAATCTGTTCAAATTCTTTCAAAGTCAACCCTGAGGTCAAACATTTTCTAAACTTCAATGTAAAGGTCTGAAAATCGTAGATAATTCAATCAACCTCGCGTCAACGGTCATCTTACAACAATCAACAATCAACTGCTGAAGCCTCCCCTAACTCATCAACATTATGTAATCTTCAATATGCTGAAATTCTACATGGTGAGCTCAGGGAACCGTCATGTGTGGTACATGTTTAGATTGCTCCACACACATGGTGGGTATGACAAGATGTGAGCAATCAAACCTTGCACATTCTGAGGGGGAGTTTCAGTTTTCTCCTCCTGGCGCCTTACACCGACAAAGCAAGGAATCTCTCAAAGGATGCAACATTTTAGGGGGAGTGTTCAATGTTATCCTCCCCGGTGCCTAACAATGACAAAGCATACCGAGTGCTCCAGTTGAGGGGGAGTACAGAGAGAAAATGAGAAAGTAATGAGAGAACATGTCCCTATGGCTTAGTAAACCCAACTAAGCCTACCCAAGGGACAAAGCCGAGCGTAAGTGCGTAAGTGAGCGAGTGAGTGAGTGAACATTATGAGCATTAGGAAGCAGAAGGCTCGAGTGAGAAGGAAACAATTATCAATGATGAGTCTGCTACCTCAATTGCCTGCTATGAATTGACCATTTGCTCCTAGCCACTAAAATACTCTGGACTATCCTCATAGGTTCAGGACTGAATTTATTCAGATCCCGGGTAGAAGTCGCTGCATTTTGTCCAAACGGCGCATGCACAACCCTACCCTAGACCACTCACTTGTCTCCCAACAGACATGTGTTTAATCATAGTTCACGGGGAACCACATCTCTCATTACTGTCTCCTTCCGAGACAAGTAATACTGACTACAGTGGCCTCAGCCCCATGCCACTGAACTTTCATTGATCACGTCGTGTCTAGTTACTCACTCCCAAATGTTTTGAAATTTTCTAGGACACAGACGCACTTTTAGAGTCAGTTGCAGGTCTACATGACCCGCGAGAACTTCCATAGGTCTCATCTATTGCAGATGTAGACTAATGATTGGAAGGAAGTCCTGCTGTTGCAACATAAGAATCACCAACATTTTCAGGCCATTGCTTAAGAGTTTATCTCTATAGTGATGATAACGGGCGTCTTCACGACCCCGGGTGGCTACGTTATTTTTTTTTTAGATTCTGCTTGTTTTTCATGTTTTTATTTCCGCAGAATAAAAGAATAAAAGCATGACGTCCCGATTCATCGGATCGTCATGAGGGGGAGAGTGGTCCACATGCTGTTAACACTGAACAAATCATTCTGGGACACTTCACTCCTTCATCACAAAATTCAACACCCTCTCTACTATCTCCGCAACTCAAATCAAATGGTCAGCTACACTCACAAATCAACCATCATTATGTTCCGCTGTGCCACCGACAAGTTCTCCTCTAAAGCATTCATTCCAAATAGTAAAAAAAAGACTATATTGTGGAGGAGACAGAGGTCAAATACTCGTGTCCTGAAGATGAATTCCATGGGCGTCTCCTATTCTCCAAAGAATATTCATTCTAGAGGCGTCACCGGACTTCATCCAAGCTGATCAAGAGCAACTTCTGGAAGGCAAGGACTACATGCAAGATACTGAATGTCCCTCAACCCCCGACATCAAAGATCAAATTGTCAAGAAGACATCAAAGGGGAGATTGCAAGGATTTCTTCAGATAGCCTTCCTCAGAAGTCAAGTTCAAAGACAAAGGAAGCTCAATAACAACAAAGACAAAGATATCTGCGCTGCAATGCTGATTCAACACGATTGATCACCAAGGGGGGTATTGTTGGGAATATTTTATGGTGTTCAATCTAGTTAGTTATCTTTGTATTTGTGTAGTTATTAATTAATTAATAACTAATTAATCGTGTAATACGGGCCACAAATGTGTATCAGCCCGTGGGCTTCCTTGTAACCCGTAAGTTAGCCAACTTCTCCTATAAAAGGAGGCTAACTTACGGGAACCCTAATGATCGATAGAGGCTTAGAGACGCAGAGGCGTAAAGATAGAGAGATTAGGGTTGCCGCTGCTCTCCTTCTCCAGGGAGAGCAGTGGCCGGTTTTCATACGGTATACCAGATTTGGGTATAAACTTGTCGATTTCTTTCTATCTGTTTCTTCTATAACTGCTATATTTTTTGTTTGTTAAGTATTCTGGGATTATCAGCTATACTATGAATACATGAACGTGAGATTCAGCAAAATTCCTCAGTAAGCACATTCCGGGGGGCTTCCTACTTTCCTCCCTGGGTGACAATAACAATACTTGCAAGTTATGAGGAGGAACATCTCTATATCCTCCAGGCGCCACACAATGATTGATGCAAGAATCAACTCAAGGATACACCTTTTAAGGGGGGGATTCAAATTTCTCCTCCGACGCATCAAACAATGTCAAATGCATCGTACTGAGAGCTCCTATTGAGGGGGAGCAAAGAGATAAATGAGAGATAAGTCTAAATGGCTTAAAACCCCAATTGAGCCTACCCAAGAGACAAAACCGAGATTGAGTGAGCGAGTGAACATTATGAGAGTGACGAAGCAGAATGCTAAAGTAAGCGAGAAAACAAATTCAAAGATAATTCTGCTACCTCAACTAAGCGATCAACTGATAAATCAATCATAGTCACTCAAATACTCTGAACAATTCCCCATAGGTACAGGACTGAATTTATTCATATATCGGGTAGAAGTCGATGCATCTTGTCCAACAGCACATGCACAACCCTACCCTAGACCACTCATTTGTCTCCCAACAGACAGATGTTTAATCAAATTTCGCGGGGAACCTCATTATTTTTCACCGTCTCCTTCTGAGGCGACTGATACTGACTACAGTGGCCCACAACCCCACGCCACTGGTCTTTCATTGATCACATCGTGTCTAGTTTTCACACTCCCAAATGTTTTTAATTTTTTAGAACACAGACACATTTTAGAGTCAATTGCTGGTCTTCAAGACCTGCGAGAACTTCCATAGGACTCATCTATTATGGATGTAGACTGATGATTGGATGGAAGTCCTGATGTTGCAACATTGAAATCACCAACATTTTCAGGCCATTGAGTTAGAGTTCATCTCTATAGTGATGATAACAGGCGTCTACGCGACCTCGGGGGGGGGGGGGGGGGGGCTACAAGTTTTCATTGCTGATTCTTGTGATCATGCCATAACGACCAGAGTGACATCTACTATGGATGTTTCACGACGATTGGTCGGAAATCCTGTTAGAGCTGTAACGTTTCTATCATTATATACAGGTCACACATCAGTGTTACATTGTTGTTGTGATAACGGAACACCTCAGTGTATCCGGACTTTAGTTTTATTTTGCAGAATAAAAGGACAAACAAAGGCGTGACGTCCCGCTTCATCAGATAGTCATGAGGGGGAGAGCGGTCCAAGTGCTTTTAAACTTTCAAAGATCATTCTCAGACGCTTATCTCCTCCACCATACACATCTGCCTACTCAACTTCTAATCAAATGTTCAGCATATACTCATAACTCAATCATCAATTTCCGACGTGTCACCGACAAGTTCTCCATAAAAGCATTGACATCAAATAGTCAAAAGACTACATTCTGGAGGAGACAGAGGTTGGATACTCAAGAACTGAAGAAGAATCTTGTGTGCGCCTAAACTCTTCAAGAATATTCATTTTAGATGCGGCATAGAACATCACTCAAACTGATCAAGAGCAACTTCTGAAAGACAAAAGCTACATGCAAGATCTTGAAGATTCTTCAACCCCTGACATCAAAGATCAAATTGCCAAGAAGTCATCAAAGGGGAGATTGCAAGAATTTAGTCAGGAAGTCTTTCAAATAAGACAAAAGAAGCTGATATCCTCTGAAGATCAAGACAAAGATAATTCATGCTTCATTGCAAATTGAACACAATGGGGGAGATTGAAAGGACATAATTTATTATGTTCAATTTAATTAGATTTATCTTTGTTTAGTTAGGATTTAATCAGCGGGCCTTTGTAATTAATCAGGAGCCATTTAATTTGACCTATTCGATCCATCCTAATGGAATTAGGATGTTCGGCCACACTCCTATAAATAGGGGTGGGCAAACGGGTACAGGAACCGCCCGTCAGGGCGGGCCGTGTATGCAGGTTCGGGGTGAGTTAGGGTCGGGTCCTAATGTTAGAAAACCCAAAAGGTTTGGGGCAGGGCGGGTCCTTAAAACTTAGGAACCGAACGGGTACTAAAATTTGAAAAAACGGGTACCCGGACTGAACCGTTTTAAAAAATTAATTTAATGCTCTATTATATTTAATATAATATATTAATAACAACCGAAAGCTCTTCATGTTCTTATGTCTATACAATGACACTAAATTGAATACACTTGTCAATCAACTAAAAAAAGTTTCCAAGTTCATATAAACTCCTAAATATTTTCCCCAATTCATTATTCCAAATGCATCAAATTTTCTTTCTTCAATAATTTTTTGTAAATAATTATTGAAGAGCAACTAGTTCTTAATGAACTGTGCAATTATATTCATTTAATAATTTTAATTTTTCTTATACTGTGAAATTTAATAAGCTTTAAATTGTTTTCAAGACAAATATGTAGAGCAACTAGTTCAATTTCCTATGACTTTATAGTGCTATTTTTTAGTTTAGGAATGATGATTAACATTTTTTAATTTAGGTGGTTGTGTTCTGTTTAATTTATAGATTTGTGGTTAAATATTTTATTAACTAAATGAAATTTTTGTTTTTTATATTTTTGTTTTGAAGTTTTACTACATTATGGTTACATTAATTCTTAATTAGTTTGGGAATTTTGTACCTAACTAGAACCGAGAACTCAAACCGAACCGGCCCGTTTCAAACGGGGCAGGTAAGGTTCGTTTCCTATTTTGAGATTTGGTATACCCGGACCGAACCTACCCTTTAAATGGAACTGACGGTTCTTAAAAATTTGTCAATTACCCGGACCGACCCGAACCGTGCCCACCCCTACCTATAAATATAGGATGTGTAAGCCGAAATACTAGAGGGTTTCACGATTGGAATAACCATATCATTCTCAAAGCTCTCATGCTAGAATTCTACGTCTATACACATTCTGTTTCCGCATATTATTCTGGTAGAGCATGTAGACTAGAAATTCTCTCTCTAGCATTCAAGTACTGTGTATTGTTCTTCATGGATTCATCATTCTTAATACACGGTATACGTTATTGTTGAATTTATCTTTTATTATTATAATTCTCTCAATTATTATTAGATTACTCGACTGTTGAAATCTGAGCTACATTCACACAACGAGTTTGGCCTTTGGGTTGAAAGAATAAACCTCAACATTGGCGTCGTCTGTGGGAAACTAATAAAAAAGTCTTTCCAAAAACAAGCTCACCAAAAACTGTTCCCTAAGAACCTTCTAAGAAGGCGAGATGGCAAGAAACAACCCCGAAAGTACTCATGACCTTTCCAAAAAGCTGGCGAGCAGAAGGAGAGCTCACACCCAGGCATCTGGTGGCCAATCCAGTAGCCTGTGGAACTGCGGAGATGACGGGGATGTCACTGACCTGATCCCCTTAGAGGTCAGAAGAGACCCTCGCATCATGAGGGAACTGGCGGAAACCATGCAACGCATGACGAATGAACAGGACGCGGAACGAACTGTGTATTCGGCGGAAACCGAGCTTACACCTTTTTTCCTCATTCGCTCCATGCAGCCGTTCGGGGAACGACAGGAGAGACCGTGGAGTCTCGCAGATCGGTCCACACATGGATCGAAGGGACCCCCCACTCACCGGATATGGGAGGCCAAGGAGGGACTAGACCCCCCGGAGTAGGGCAACGATTTGCGGCACGGAACCGCACCCCGGTGATGCTGCACGACAATCATCAGGCTAGGGAATGAACTGCCGTGTTAAGCAACGTGGGACCATGATTCCCATATGTGAAGGGGCAAGGCGCCTGCTACATCCAGAGGTAGCCTGGTGCGGACGCTGTTCGCATGAAGAATACCCTAGCAGTGATTGACCCCATGGCCCTGGTCACCAACACAGGGGATGAGATGCTCGCTGGTATTCAGAGGCAGACCGACGAACTGAATCGTCGGACGGAGTGTAATCCAGTGTAGCCTAGGATCGCACTCACCTCCCCATTCTCTGTGTTGGTCTCGTTTACACAAGGAACAGTCTAGAGGGGGGTGAATAGGCTGTTGAAGTTTCAAACTTTTTGTCTAAGTCTTAACAGACTTGACAGAGAAGGTTGAGTTCTGATGTCAGATCTGGACCTGACAGCGGATATTCTGGTAGCAGTTCTGGTCGGGTAGCCTTCAGAAACACACTAAGGCAAATGCCTTTCTGATAACCCTTAGGACAAGATCTGCTGAACACAGAGTCCAAGTTTTTTGGAGTTAAGCAGTTAAAATCCAAGTACAGGAAAGTAAATGCGTAAAGTAAAAGACACCGGGGTTTTTATAGTGGCTCAAGGAACAACGTGTTCCTCTAGTACACTGTTCCACTAAGCTTGTAAAACAACAGTTACAACGCCTTAGCCCTAGTACTTAAGAAGTTCTCCACGTCTTCTTCAAGCCTAGCTGTCACCCGAGATGCTCTTCCTGGCTTCCCGATGACTGGTCTCGTTTCACTGAGTCTCCTTGAAGTATCCCCACTTCACTACTCCAGTTACTTTTAGACGTCCCTTCTTTTACAAGAAGTGTTTCAGTTAAGAACGGTTTCTCCAACGTAGCTTCGTCACCAAGGATGTGTAGTTGAGGCTTTGGAAGTGTTGAAGAACTGGTGGAACGATTCTCTCACGTTGGAAAGAAAGGATATGGAGTTTATAATCTTTTCCAACGTAAAACTTTGTTGCTCTTGAAGAGTGTGAAGTTGAGTTTTGAGCTTTTTGAATGTATGAGTTTGAGAGTGTTTGAATCGTAGAGGAATCGTTGTTTTTCCAATCCTTCGAAGTGTATCTTATATACTGAAAGTTGTCTTCCCGTTGGAGTGTAGAAAGACAACTTCATTTAATGCACGCACTGTTGATTTGACTGGTTGAACCCAGTAAAGTGGCCGCCTTATTATCTTGGGGCGTATTAAATATTATCCTCCTGGATCCTCGGTCAATCATCGGCTTTAAATATCTTAACGTGTGAAGTTCATTGAATGGGCATTTAATGCATGAACAGTAGAGACTTCCATTGAGAGGCTCCTATCCGCTAGGGAATTTCCCGTTAGTTTAACGACTATTTGACGCACCTTCGAATTCTTCTAAGTGTCAGCAAGTCTGATGAGGTTCTCTGATAGTAACTCTGATGGCCGGCTCTGATGGCAACTCTGGTAGCATCTCTGATGACCAGCTTTGGTAGCAACTCTGATCAAGAGATCTAAGAGGATTTCTGGCCTGTCGACTATGGTATTACTTACACAAAGAAAATTCGATTACAAGATTTCTAAAGGGGTACTCTTATATCCTAATTAACTTAGCATCATCAAAATCTAAATACAATTTATTCCTTACAATTTCCCCCTTTTTAATGATGCCAAAATTCTTATACTACTTCCAGAGAAGTGCCTTTCACCATAAAAAAATAAAGTTAAAAACTTTCTTTATAAATCTTGGTGGGCAACTTAGCATAGGAAAGTAGTAAGAGTTAGGAAGCAAAGAGTAAGAAAAACATAGGTATCAGAGCAAAACAAAAAAAACAATTAGAACAGAAAGGTTAGCAGAGAGCAAGAGCAGGCAGAGTTAGGATAAATAATGTCGTTCAATCAGAGAGGCACAAGAGTTATTTTATTCAAAAGAGGTAAGTAAAGGTTCAAAGATAGAAAGATTAAGAGTCAACCTCTTCTACCTCTTCTCATGCTTCATCAATCCTCTTGAGTTCTTCATTTACTCTGGCTCTGATGGAGGCTAAGTTCCTCGGGTTCTGGTAGTCTAACCAATGAGAAGAAAGTTTGCAGTCCAGATAATTCTGAATAGCTTCTGATATGTTTTTTCCCTGAATGACTTTCATTTTCCACCATGCTTCTGCTTCTTGGATGATCCTCCATGGTTGATCCGTACAAGTCCTTCATTGTCCATGAATATATTTTCTTGCTGTAAAGGCGTCATGGTTTTCTTCATCTCTTCAAATTGCACTCTGTCATGCCTTGACATTCCACTTTTCTGCCAATCAGAAAAAGAGAAAGTGGAAGTCTTCTTATTTGATCTCTTGGGAGCCAGGGGAGGTTGGTACTTTCATGTTGCTAGCTTCTTCTGTTTGGAACATGCAAAATAGATAGCAGGATCAATAAGAGTGCGTCTTGGTGTGATAGATAGAGTTCTGGAAGTCTGGCCTTGTGGTTCCTCTTCTGCTGTCTCTTCCCCCTTTTGGCATCAATCAAGTCCTTCAGTAGCATGCATATCTTGTGGAATGCTGTGGCCTGTTCTGTAGCCAGTCCCTCAATGGTTTCAGGTAGAGTCTAAGTGACAGAAGCAAGACCTTCAATTAAGCTCCGTTGTTTCTGAATAGCTGAAGAGACATCTTAGTGCTTGCTTCAAAGAGTACCATCTTCTGGTATCTTTCCTGAAACTTGAACCAAAATATATAAAACATGCCTTGTTTTTCTATTTTTCAATCCAAAATCACTTAAATTTGATAAGAAAAATAAGTACAAAAATGGACTTATCAATCTCCTCACACTTAAGCGTTCCTTGTCCTCAAGCGACAAATTAGTTTCAAACACACTCAAAAAGGTAAAACCTTATTTTAATTCAATCCAATTGCTATTAAAGAAATAGAAACAAAAATCTCCCTTTTGTATTGTCAACTTTTAAACATTTTAGAAAAAATCACCAAAATACAAGAATTTAAAATTATTATTACTTTATAAAAACTATTGATTATGTTAAACCACCAATCAATACATTATCCCAAGGTTTTCATTATTCTAATTTGGACATTTATCTTATTCACAATTTTTTTTGCCTCTTTTCCACTCTTGTTGGCGGTGTTACTCATGGTAGATGCATACTTCATTCTCATAGACTATGATTAACGATTGAAATAGAACCCCTTTTCGGAGATTGAATTGTCCTATAACAATGAGTTTTGAAGAGATTTATTAATACTAGTATTTTTTTATGAATAAAATGAATGTCCTATTAAAACAAAATTAGCCCTTTACATTCGCAACAAAAAACCCATAACAATTTCATGTTTTCTAAAAATAATAATAAAAGTAAATTCTTATAATAAGGGTGATCCTCTAAGCTATTATGTGATTGATAACAATTGAGAGGTGAATGTTTCATATCAAAAAATAGTAAAAAGATTGATCTAAAACAAGGTTTTAGCTTTTTCAGTGTAAAACACAACCAATTTTTTATGACCGCTTACGCGGCGTTGTAGTAAAACGGAGTCTAACCTTTCGGTTTTCCCCGAGTATCGAGTCTCTTGAAGAATGGCGGAGGAGTTTCTTGATTTTAAGTCCAATCACAGGTTATCGCAAATTATTGGAAGCCTTCCAAAATAAAACTTTTGATTGATTTTCTAAACTAGTTTTTGAAAAAATAAAATAAATTAAATTATGCAAATACTTATGATGGCTCAAAAATAAAGTAAATGAAAAATATTAAACTCTAAATGGATTGATCAAAGAAGGGCAATGAATTGAATAATTAGAAATGGATATATTCTTGGACCTAGTAATTAGGGGAATTAAAACAAAAATTGGACTAATAATTTCTTTTCTCATAGACAAGAATAGTAATTACTTTCATTAATTTATCCTATTTCTAGGTTTCATCAATATATTCAAAAATGGTTGGCTTGAATTAAATTCTAATCTCATAGACAAGACAGAAATAATTCTCCAATATTTTGTTCAATAAAAATAGCCAAATTCATTAACTAATTAAACTCATTAATTAAGCAATTTGAATTTAATTCTCATAGACAAGATGTAAATCCATTTCATTAAAATTCCTATTTCTAGGCCTTATGAACGTGCTTAAATATGGTTGGCTCAAATTATTTTCTAATCCCATAGACAAGTGAGAAATAATTTTCCAAAATTTAATTAATGAGAATGGCTAACAATTATTAATTGCTATTTCATCAATTTTGAATAACTAGTCCAACTAATTAATTTTAACCCCTAATTTTCGGCTAACAAGTCAATCCATATTCCTTTAATTCAATTCATGCCCAAAAGTAAATTAACTACAACAACTCATTACTAATTTTAACATTTTACATATAAAATAAGACATGATCATAAATAATAACAACGCAAGAAAATATTAAAGTGAATACTCCCAACATCTAAGCATTCGTTTCTTTCACAAATAAACATTATTTATACTAGGTATTGAGGTTGTCTAAGTACGTAGGAGATTAATATAACAACAAGATCTAATGTTCTTGAATTAAAATGGAAAATACGAAACTATTAAAATTAATTCAGAGAATTTTTCACAAATATTTGGGAAATAAAAACAATATATTCAGAATCTACACGACGAGAGGATGAATTTTTATATAAAGAACTTACAAATTGGAGCTAAAATGAAAAAGATATGAAAGATTGAAGTTGAAGGTGCAACAATGGTGGAAATCCGAGCTTTGAAGAGGAAGAAGAAGACCTTTTTGAACTAGTTTCGGGCTAAGAATGATGTGTTTGAGTTCAGCGAAAATCGGGCTATTTTAAGGACAAAAAATTCCGTAGGCGGCCAACCAGGCGGCCACCTCTGGCCTTGTCTCGGTCACCTTCCGTCCCATCATCGGCAGTCGAACGTGCGCCGGTCTTGTCATCCGCCGCAGGCGGTCCAGCAGGCGGCCACTTGCCGTTCCTGTATGGCCGCTTGCAGTCAAATCCCACCGGCCGGTGGTTTGTTTGTCGCCTTGTGCCGCAGGCGGCCACCGAAGGCGGCCGCAGGCGGCCACCGAAGGCGGCCGCCTTCCGTCCAGTGTCGGCAGCCTTCGGTCCGGTCAAAAATTCCAAAAATGCTCACTTTCCAAAAATAGCGTAGGCGGCCTGGAAGGCGGCCAATCTGGGCGCTTATTTGGGCGTCTGTGAGATTTTTTTTTCTATCTTGTTCTGTATTTTGTGCTCTTCAACTTTCCCTTCTGGACCACTTTGAATTTCTGCTTCCTTCTTTCGGTATGATATCATTTTTCATTCAAATTGACTCATTGTGTGCTTAATTGACCTGAAATTTCGTCAAACATATCATGGACGTGATATTTTTACCTGATTTCCCGAAACTTGAACCAAACTATATAAAACATGCCTTGTTTTTTTATTTTTCAATCCAAAATCAGTTAAATTTGATAAGAAAAATAAGTACAAAAATGGACTTATCAATCTCCTCACACTTAAGCGTTCCTTGTCCTCAAGCGACAAATTAGTTGCTAACACACTCAAAAAGGTAAAACCTTATTGTAATTCAATCGAATTGCTATTAAAGAAATAGAAACAAAAATCTCCCTTTTGTATTCTCAACTTTTAAACATTTTAGAAAAAATCACCAAAATACAAAAATTTAAAATTATTATTACTTTATAAAAACTATTGATTATGTTAAACCACCGATCAATACATTATCCCAAGGTTTTCATTATTCTGATTTGGACATTTATCTTATTCACAATTTTTTTTGCCTCTTTTCCACTCTTGTTGGCGGTGTTATCCCACGGCAGATGCATATTTCATTCTCATAGACTATGATTAACGATTGAAACAGAGCCCCTTTTCGGAGATGGAATTGTCCTATAACAATGAGTTTTGAAGAGATTTATTAATACTAGTATTTTTTTTATGAATAAAATGAATGTCCTATTAAAACAAAATTAGCCCTTTACATTCCCAACCAAAAACCCATAACAATTTCAAGTTTTCTAAAAATAATAATAAAAGTAAATTCTTATAATAAGGGTGATCCTCTAAGCTATTATGTGATTGATAACAATTGAGAGTTGAATGTTTCATATCAAAAAATAGTAAAAAGATTGATCTAAAACAAGGTTTTAACTTTTTGAGTGTAAAACACAACCAATTTTTTATGACCGCTTACGCGACGTTGTAGTAAAACGGAGTCTAACCTTTCGGTTTTCCCCGAGTATCGTGTCTCTTGAGGAATGGCGGAGGAGTTTCTTGATTTTAAGTCGAGTCACATGTTATCGCAAATTATTGGAAGCCTTCCAAATTAAAACTTTTCATTGATTTTCTAAACTAGTTTTTGAAAAAATAAAGTAAATTAAATTATGCAAATACTTATGATGGCTCAAAAATAAAGTAAATGAAAAATATTAAACTCTAAATGGATTGATCAAAGAAGGGAAATGAATTGAATAATTAGAAATGGATATATTCTTGGACCTAGTAATTAGGCGAATTAAAACAAAAATTGGACTAATAATTTCTTTTCTCATAGACAAGAATAGTAATTACTTTCATTAATTTATCCTATTTCTAGGTTTCATCAATGTATTCAAAAATGGTTAGCTTGAATTAAATTCTAATCTCATAGACAAGACAGAAATATCCAATATTTTGTTCAATAAAAATAGCCAAATTCATTAACTACTTAAACTCATTAATTAAGCAATTTGAATTTAATTCTCATAGACAAAATGTAAATCCATTTCATTAAAAATTCCTATTTCTAGGCCTTATTAACGTGCTTAAATATGGTTGGCTCAAATTATTTTCTAATCCCATAGACAAGTTAGAAATAATTTTCCAAAATTAAATTAATGAGAATGGCTAACAGTTATTAATTGCTATTTCATCAATTTTGAATAACTAGTCCAATTAATTAATTTTAACCCCTAATTTTTGGCTAACAAGTCAATCCATATTCCTTTAATTCAATTCATGCCCAAGAGTAAATTAACTACAACAACTCATTACAAATTTTAACATTTTACATATAAAATAAGACATGATCATAAATAATAACAACACAAGAAAATATTAAAGTGAATACTCCCAACATCTAAGCATTCGTTTCTTTCACAAATAAACATTATTTATACTAGGTATTGAGGTTGTCTAAGTACGTAGGAGATTAATATAACAACAAAATCTAATTTTCTTGAGTTAAAATGGAAAATACGAAACTATTAAAATTAATTCAGAGAATTTTTCACAAATATTTGGGAAATAAAAACAATATATTCAGAATGTGCACGACGAGAGGATGAATTTTCATATAAAGAACTTACAAATTGGAGCTAAAATGAAAAAGATATGAAAGATTGAAGTTGAAGGTGCAACAATGGTGGAAATCCGAGCTTTGAAGAGGAAGAAGAAGACCTTTTTGACCTAGTTTCGGGCTAAGAATGGTGTGTTTGAGTTCAGCAAAAAGCGGGCTATTTATAGGACAAAAAATCCCGTAGGCGGCCAACCAGGCGGCCGCCTCTGGCCTTGTCCTGGCCGCCTTCCGTCCCATCACCGGCAGTCGAACGTGCGTCGGTCTTGTCATCCGCCGCAGGCGGTCCAGCAGGCGGCCGCCTGTCGTTCCTGTCTGGCCGCCTGCCGTCAAATCCCACCGGCCGGTGGTTGGTTTGTCGCCTTGTGCCGCAGGCGGCCACCGAAGGCGGCCGCCTTCCGTCCAGTGTCGGCAGCCTTCGGTCCGGTCCGGTCAAAAATTCCAAAAATGCTGACTTTCCAAAAATAGCGTAGGCGGCCTGGAAGGCGGCCAATCTAGGCGCCTATTTTGGCGCCTGTGAGATTTTTTTTCTGTCTTGTTCTGTATTTTGTGCTTTTCAACTTTCCCTTCTGGACCACTTTGAATTTCTGCTTTCTTCTTTCGGTATGATATCATTTTTCACTCAAATTGACTCATTGTGTGCTTAATTGACCCGAAGTTTCGTCAAACATATCATGGACGTGATTTTTTACCTGATTTCACGAAATTTGAACCAAAATATATAAAACATGCCTTGTTTTTCTATTTTTCAATCCAAAATCACTTAAATTCGATAAGAAAAATAAGTACAAAAATGGACTTATCATTTCTTGTTGGGAGTAGGGTTTGAGGCAATAGAGTGCTAGAGTATCCTTGTTGTGCAGGGGTTGCAGATACGGTCTTGGGATCACAAGAGTTGTTATTCACAGTTTGGGGTTGTAGGGTAAGAGTTTTCTGGTGGGGAAGGGTAGCAGATTTGGTTTTCCAGGGAGAGGGGTTTTAATGTGAGGAGGTTTTCTGGTGTGATGGTGATGGTGGTGGTGAAGGGGATCTATCTCTGGGGATAGACTACTTATTGCAGGGAGAGGCAGATTTAGTTGGGGTTTTCTTGTGGGAAGGGGTTTTTAGATGGGGGGATTGAGGGGGTGTAGAGTATGGTGTGGTGAGTTTAGGTGAGGGAGCTTTTTGGATAGAGGGTGATTTGGGGAGTGAGGTAGGGGAGGCAGGAGGAGTTCCAACTGGTGTAGTTAGGTGAGGTGAGGGTGGTGAGGTAATTACACGCTCAGGAGAAGGGATTACCTCAAGAGTGGTTTCTTCCATTAGAGATGCTCTCCATTCTCTGATGAGCTCCATCATTAACATTCCTTGGGTATTTGGAGTGGAAGGTTAGCCATGAGTTATGGTTGGATCAACTGATTCCTTGGCTTTCTTCTCTAATAATCATGCTTCGAATGCATTGACCTCATGCTCCTCCAGAGGCTTGATATGCTTCTCTGGTGAAGTGGAGATCAGAATAGCTTTCCCTTTGACATTTTCTTTCTTCTTCTCTAGGATAGAAGTGAGGAAAGCGAGATCGAAGCATTGGGATACATCATCTGTACCTGCCCAGTTCAGTACTGCATCTTCTTCTTCTTCATAGTGATCAAAGAATTGAATGATCTTCTGAAGTGGCCCCATTCTCCATCTTGTCCAAGCTAATACTCGTTCAAATTGTTTATCCAGTGCAGCTCTGAAGTCAGACTGAGGATCTCTTTCTGATGCAGCTATGTGTTCTGGTGATGAAACTACCAAGGGCACATCTGGTGCAGAGGAGGTGTGAGCCTCTGGTGCTGGTTCCCCCTTAGTTATAGTGCTCTTAGCAGAGCTGCTCGGTTTCTTCTTCTTTGTAACTCGGGTCTCAGAACCATCAGAGTCAACACTCTGAACAATCCGTTTTCTTCTCCTCTTCAGCTTTTTCTTCTTAATGGGAGACTTTTTGGTGGCCTCTTGTTAGACCTTCTCTGGTGCAGCCAACTCTGCAGCAGAGGTTTTTTTGATCTTCACTCTGTCATCCGTTCTTTTCTCTAGCTGATCAGAAGTCACATTGGACTTCTTGATGGTTTTCTTAGGGGCAGGCCTGAGCATAACACCTTGCCTTTCCCTTTTCTTTTCCAGCATCTCTTCCCTTTTCAGTTATGCCTTGATGACCACATCAATTTTTGGGGAAGCAGTGAGAAAGGTGGTCTTGGTGTGGTCCAGAGGGATGAGTTTCCTGAGTTCCACTCCAGAAGCTTGAATCACCTCAGAGATAACAAGGCCATGTCCCATGACAGACGAAAACATGCATGTCTCTTTGTTCTTCTTCTTGACAAATACAGAAATGGACTTGAAGATTACCTGTCCCCAATTGATGTTCATGCCGTGATGAACTGCAAAGACTGCTTTTGCATTTGCATTATTCATTTCATCGGTTGAGCTAGTTTTGCACCACAAGCATCTGTGCACAATGTTGACCAGCTTTTCGTAGTCCTTTTTCAGCAAGAACTTCTTCATGTATAGTTTTTCTACTCCGGTGACTTCAGGACAGCAGTAGGTCTCAAAAAAATTTGGACAGAGACATCCACAGATTCTAGGTCGATGAGGGTTGGGGTGTCCTCATCTTGAGAGTCCAGTTGAACGTCAAAGAACTCACTCAGGGCATCAGCGTCAAGTTTCAAGCTTTTGCCTTGTACCTGAGAGTGAACTGCTTCTCCAGTGATATGTTCGTTCAGGTAGAACTCAGTCACGTCCAACGTGCTGAATGCATCATACGGGTGAGCAACCACTTTGCTCAGTTGATAGTCAGTCATCCCACAGATGAGCTTCTTCATCCTCTTATGATTTTCTACCAATATGGGCAGTGCGAACATATCCACCCTCATACCTGTCACTATGTTATTAACAAGGGTTTGGGCTTCTTCCTCAGTAAGGTCATTGATGTTGATGAACTTCATTTTCGGATTTTTGAGAAGGATGAAAGATTTCGGAAAATTTTAGGAAAAACGGAAGTTCTGGGAGGGATTTGAAAGCTTGAGAGAGGACAAAGTTAGAGAGATAAATGTGCAGTAAGCAGTTTGAGTGCGGTAGTGGGTAATATACGAGGTGGGTTAGTGGACTTTTAAGTTTATTGGTGGTTTCGAGGCAACATTTAATGAAATGTGGCCGCAAGGACGTTTCCGTTACAGTAATCATTTCAAGGGTAGAAACGTAAAAGACCTACTTAAGTAGAAAGGTCTGTCAGTTCCTCAGAAATTTGTCTAAGTCCACAACCACTTTTGTTGAGGTAAGCAAGTAGTGGAGGTCTTCTGTTGATACAGAGGTTCTCTGTCCAGAGGTATTCTGGTAGGTAGTTCTCTGATCCAGAGAGGTATTCTGGTAGGTGGTTCTCTGGTCCAAAGAGGGAATTTCTTCCCTTAGCTTATTGAACCTTGTCTCACTCAGAGGTTTGGTGAGGATATTTGCTAGCTGATCTTCTGTTGGTACATGCTCCATACAAATATACTTCTTCTTCACATGATCTCTGAAAAAGTTGTGTCTGATCTCGATGTGCTTGGTTGTGGAGTGAAAGACTGGATTCTGGGTGATTGCAATGGCACTGGTGTTGTCACAGAGTAGCTTGAACTCCTTTGCATGAATCCCATAGTCCTTGAGCTGTTGCTTCATCCAGAGAAGTTGTGCATAGCAACTCCCAGCTGCAATATATTCTGCTTCAGCTGTGCTTGTTGAGATTGAATTCTGCTTCTTGCTAAACCAGGAGACAAGTCTCCCTCCTAACAATTGGCAGTGACCAAAGGTGCCCTTTCTGTCTATCCTGCAACCTGCAAATCTGAGTCAGAGTAACCAATTAGTTCAAAGTTACCTCCCTTGGGATACCATAGGCCTGCATTTGGATTTCCCTTGATATATCTGATGATTCTCTTTGTAGCACTTATATGGCTCTGATTGGGCTTTGACTGGTATCTGGTACAGATTCCAACAGAGAATGATATGTCTGGTCTGCTTGCAGTTAGATACAGAAGAGATTCAATGATTCCTGTGTACATTGTTGCATCAACATCTTTTCCTTCATCATCTGGTCCAATTCCCTGTGAGGTGTTCATGGGAATCTTTACTGAAGCTTTTCCTTCTATCCCAAACTTCTTGATTAGGTCTCTGGTGTACTTCCCTTGATTGATGAAGATCCCTTCTGGAACCTGTTTCACTTGCAATCCTAGGAAGTAACTCAGTTCTCTCATCATGCTCATTTCAAATTGACTCTGCATAACTTGAGAAAACTTATTGCATAGTTCTGCATTAGTACTTCCAAATATAATATCATCAACATATATTTGTACTAGAAGAGTATGGTTAGAAACAGAGATTTGAAATAAGGTTTTGTCAACATTTCCCTTAGTAAACCCATGGTTCACTAGGAAGAGGGACAGTGTGTCATACCCAGCTCTGGGAGCTTGCTTAAGGCCATAAAGAGCCTTTCTAAGCTTGTATACACAAGAAGATTGAGTAGGAATGATAAAACTTAGTGGTTGTGTCACATAAACTTCCTCTTCAAGATCTCCATTCAGAAATGCACTTTTGACCTCCCTATGGTAGACCTTAATATCATTGGAGGTAACATAAGCTAGGAAGATTCTGATGGTTTCTAGTCTGGCAAGTGGTGCAAAGGTCTCATCAAAATCAATTCCTTCTTCTTTATCCCTTAGCTACCAGCCTTGCTTTATTCCTTACAATGTTGCCTTCTTAATCAGCTTTTTTTTGAATACCCATTTGGTTCCAATGACATTCTGGTGCTTTAGTCTAGGAACAAGTTCCCACACTTTGTTCCTCTTGAATTGACTGAGCTCCTCTTGCATTGAATTGATCCAATCTGAATCTTGCAGAGCTTCTTCAACTGTCATAGGTTCCATCTGAGATATATAACAGGCAAACATTGCTTCTCTTCTGGTTGTAGCAGATCTGGTCTGCACACCACTTCTAATCTGTCCAATCACTTAGTTTGGTGGATGATCTCTCAACCAAATGAGATCAGGTTCTGATAGAGGTTGTCTGGGTCTCTCTTGTTCATCTTCTGATTCTTCATCACGGTATATGTCTTGCAGAATAGGGTTCATGATATGAGTTGGTAAGACAGAGTTGGTGACCTCTTCTATTGTGACCCCTTCTGGTGTGACCACTTATGGTGCTTCAGCTTGAACTTCTTCAAGGTTGATTCTCTCCATGGATTCTGTTATATTTTCAACAGAGGTAAGATCATCAAATTTAACATGAATTGATTCTTCAACAAGAATGGTCCTCTTGTTGAGTATTCTATAGGCTTTGCTTGTGCTCGAGTAGCCTATGAACATTCCTTCATCAGCTTTCTCTTGGAACACTTTGAGATGTTCCTTTCCATTGTTGAGTATGTAGCACTTGCATCCAAAGATGTGAAAGTAGCTGATGTTGGATTTTCTTCCTCTCCAAAGCTCACAGGGGGTCTTCTGATGAGTCTTGTGAATCATGCTTCGGTTCTGGGTTTAGCATGCAGTGTTGATTGCTTCGGCCCAGTACCTGAGAGGTAAACCAGATTCAATAATCATGGTCCTTGCAGCTTTCTTCAAAGTTCTGTTTCTTCTCTCTGCAACTCCATTTTGTTGAGGAGTTCTGGCTACAGAGAGTTGGTGCATGGTTCCATTCTGGTCACATAAGTCCTTTATGACTTGGTTGACAAACTCTATTCCTCTGTCAGATCTGATGGTCTTGACCTTCAGATTCTGTTCATTCTGTAGCAGCTTCAGCAGAGATGGCAGCTTCTGTAGAGTTTCATTGTTCTTTTTCATGAAGATTGTCCATGTGTATCTTGAGTAGTCATCCACCATGAATAGAGTATATCTCTTGCCACCAACACTTGGAGTCTCAACTGGTCCAAATAAATCCATGTGGATCAGATTTAAGGGACTGGTAGAGAAGTCTCCAGCAATGGGTTTGAAGGAGTTTTTGACTTGCTTCCCTTTCTGGCATGCACTGCACAGGTTCTCATTCTTGTACACAATGTTAGGCAGTCCATCAACAATGTGATCCCTTGCTAGCTTGTTGATTGTCTTGAAATTCAAGTGACTCAGCTTCTTGTGCCATTCCCAGCTAAGTTTCGAATCTCCTTTGGCTATCAGGCAAATTCCCTCTCTTGCAGTAGACCAATCAATAACATAGATGTTCCTTTTTCTTCTTGCTGTCAGAACGACTTCCTTAGTTGTCTCATTCTTGACAGAACGACCTTCTTTTGAAAATTCAACTGTGTAGCCTTTGTCACAGAACTGGCTAGCACTCCGCAAGTTGAATTTCATGCCTTTAACATAAGAGACATCATCAATGATTATCTGGTTCTTGATCAACTTCCTTTTTCCTTTTGTCTGACCTTCCTTGTCATTTCCACCATAGGTAACTCTAGGTCCATTGTATCTGTGAAACTCTATTAGGCAACTTCTGTCACCTGTCATGTGCCTGGAGCATCCACTATCAATAAACAATTCTTGCTCAAGGATAGCTCCAGCACACAGTTCCTGCAAAATTAAAAGGAAGATTTAAGTACCCAAGCAATGTTGGGTCCTAGGGGGTTATGGAGTATTGACATCCGGTACCACTTTGGTCTCATCAAGTGAAACCTTGGTGGGTGGTACCCATTGTCCACCTGGTAGTCATAGTAAATAGAAGTATGATTCACTTTGGGCAGATGCTTGTGAGGATCATGCTTCCTGTTTACATACTTATGCATAGCTTTCTTAGTTGGGAAAAAGTCCCATATACTATCAAGAGCAGAGGGGCGGTTAGCTTTGGGCTTCTGAAGTTGACCAGCCAACCTCTTCTGTCCTTAAGAAACCTTCTCTTGATATTTGCCTCTCTGGTGATCATTTCTGGCAGGGTAGTCATGAGATTGTCTATTGGTGTTCTCTCTTTGATTTTTATTATTTTGACAACCTTTTCTATTGTTAGGTTTTCTGTTAGATTCATTGTTTTTCAAAACTTGTTTTGGTTGATCTTTTTTTTTCTGATTTGACTTTCTCATGAACAACCTTTGTGCTAGATACACTAGCTTGACAGATGGAGCTAGAAATAAGTGGCACTATGACCTTATCTGCCTTAGCAACTCTGGTTCTAGGCTTTACAGAAGGTTCACCTGATTCTGTTGAGCCATATCCAAGACCAAAACCAAGACCAACTTGTTGATCAAGTACTAACCTTTCCATGGAAGACTGGGCCTTCTAGTAGGTGTTGTACTTAATCTCAAGTGCTTCTATTTCTCTTACTCTATTAAGAAGAGAAACATTTTCAGCTTCCAGTTTATCTCTTTCCTCAATAAGAAGATTAATTTTGATCTCAACCTCCTTTCTTAAGTCAGAGATTTCAACCTTCAGCTTACTGTTTTCTTCTTTAATAGAAGAGTAATTGGTTTGGATGGTCTTAAACTCTTCCTTAAATTCTGTCATTGAATCAGAATTGAAAGCTTTGCCTACTTAGGAAAATCTAGAAGTGGAAGTAGAGGATACCTCATCATCTGATTGACCCATAAGGCATAAGTCTTTGGTCTCTGTATCCAGGCAACAGAATGCCTCATCGAATTCTGATTCAGAACTGGATTCTGTCTCAAAGAGGGGGTCCTTCTCTGGTTGCTCAGAGATAAGTGCTTTCCTCCTTCTGTGCTCGTACTTCTTTTCACCTTCCTGGCCTTGCTTCTTGGACACAACGGGGTGTGGACAATTGGCCTTGAAATGCCCAGGTTGCCTGCAGTTGTAGCAGAGAAGCTCTCCACTACTTTCTGAAGACTTGGGCAATGTTTGGAGGGCAAAAGTTCATGTCTTCTAGCTTTTGTACTATTTAAAAAGTGTTTAGAAGCTTCTAGTTGTATGTTTGACACGCCAACTTTTAAGAGCTTTTATAAAAATATAAGAGCTTTTTTAAGAGCTAAATCAAACAGTCAGCTTTTTACCAAACAACTATTGTCTTTTCTTTTTAAGATCTTTTCACTCACTAAAAATTAACAGTTACTAAAAAGCTCATAAAAGTATCTTTTCATCTAGTTGTGCCAAACATACCCATATCTATGAAAAGCTTGATTACTTGGATTTTTTTCACGAGAAAGTGTATACTCTAAATAACATCACATTACTATGACATCTGAGGACCCTCATGTCTAGAGAAGTAGAGATGTAGTGTTATTTTGTTCTATTTTATTTATTCTATTTTCATATTCTTGTGAATATATCATGGTGTTTCATTTTTTTATTTTGCTTATTTTGGTGTTTTATTTGGGTTATAGTGGTTGTATTCTTATTGCAGGAGCACAAAACGATAAGAAGTACGTAAAGATGCTAATAAGACCGAGATTGAGAATCAATGAGAAAAATCAAGATATGAGAGTCAATTTTGAAGAATTGTGAGCTAAGATGTAAACTGAAGCAATAGATGAAATTATAAATATATTGTGATACATTTATATGTTATTTTTTTTGTTTCAATGTATGTGTTGCTTTTTGTTGCTTTTTGTTGCAATGTATGTGTTGCTTTTTGTTGCAACGTGTTGCTTTTTGTTGCAATTTGTTACTTTTGTTGCAACGTGTTGCTTTTTGTTGCAATGTGTTACTTTTTGTTGCAATATGTTGCTGAGTGTTATTTATAGTTGATTTTAATATTATTTATTTATTTATATTTCTACTCACCTCTTATGCTCCTTTGCAATAAAAAGTAATATATAGATTTATATACAATAACCTAAATTAATAAATTTGAATTTATGAATACCAATTACAGTATAAGTTTTATAACAAGAAAGTTGAAGAAACCATTAAAAACAAAAACTTCAAAGTTATAAACAAAATAAACACAAAGAAACAATAAGAAACAAAAAGTAACATCAAAATTGTAATAACAATTACGGAGTATTTGATTTTGTAACCATTTTAAAAGTATTGAGTTACAAAAATCACATTTTTTATATTCTTCAATATTCAGTTATAATTTTTTAACATTTTATTTTCATTCCTCACATTTTATTTCTGAGTTCTTATTTTTACACGTTTTTTTTATTTACTGTTTTTTTTAAGAATTTCTTTTCAATTTTCATTTTATCGGATTTTATATGACTTTTTTGAACTTTTAAATTTATATATTTATTAAAATTTATTATATTTTTGGTTTTTATATATTCCAGTTTTTTTAAAAATTACTCATTTTTTATAAAAACCTTTAAATGCTTTTCATATTTTTAATAGTTTCAGGATATGTTATCTTATTTTACTTTTTTTGTCTATATTTTTTAGGTTTTAAGATTTTTAATATTTCACACTCTTTATAGTACAACTTACATTAATTTTTCTTATTTTTAAAAATTAATATGAAGTTTTCCAATGTTTTAAAATTGACGTGTTTACTTAATTGTGAAAGATTTATTACTCTGCGTATAGTCCGTTTAGAAAAAACTCTTTCATAAAAGTTTCTAATTAATTTTCATATTTTTAACATTTTCAGAAAATTTTTAACTTATTTTACGTTTTGATAGTTGTTTTTTTTAATTTAACTTATAGGTCCAATTGGCATTTGTATTAAAACTTTTTTTGAAAACTTATTTTTTTTTACTTTTAATTGTTTTCCTTAGTTTCTTATTATATTTAAGACTTCAATTATCTTTCCTATTATTTACATTGTTTTGATGTTTCATTTTTTTTTACATTTTTATTCTATTTTAAAAGCAAAAAACTAATAATTCTTAGGATGTTTTTACTTGGATTGTAATTTGTTGGTTTGGTCTGATCTGAACTGGTCTGATTTCTTTGTATTTTTATAACTATCCAAGTCTGATCTGTTCTGAACTGGTCTGATCTGGAGGGAATTAAAGTCCAAGTAAAAACATCCTTAGACCTTTCATTACCTATTAGTGCATGATGGAAGTAATCGAACAAGTCATGTAGGGAGCAAGGACAAGCTCCGGTGCTTTCTAAGGAGTACATGGTCAAACAATGAGTAAGAAATGCATATCTTTCTTGCATTTCACCACATATTTTTTCCGTGCAACCGATAGGCCTGGATCAGTTCGGTTCTTGTTAAAATTCAATGGAACTGTATTAAAAATAATAGGCGCTAAATTCGGTTCGATTCTAGTTAAAAATGAAGTTGTTAAATTCGGTTCGATTCTTACATTTTTTCAGTTCCTAATAAAAATTTATTATCCTCCTAAAGTGAATACACTTTACATTCAGTTACATAAAAAATTCAAATTTTAAATGATGAAATTATGACCATTACATTATACATAAATGATATTCCAATTTTCAAATATCACAAAAATATCTAAGTGCAAACATTAAGTTTAAACATAACAACATAAAAGTTTAAAATAGACATCAACTATCAAGCAAAACGGTTTCATAACTTCAAGGTACACATCCAATAAGAGGTAGTTCAACCTCAAAACAATATTCTGCTACTAGTAATGCACCATAAGTAAAAAATATGTAGTAATAAACTGACCAGTAATATTTGTAATTTAGGATGAACAAAGTAACAACATAATCAAATATGATGCTTTCATAGATATATAAAGAGCGATGACCTCTCTCTACGAATCGCCTTCTTCGTCCAATCCTGAAGCTTGAGCGGCAACTATGCCGCCGGCGGATGGAAATGGACCGGCCTCTAAGGCGAGAATCTCTTACGCGACGGCAGTACGGGATCCAATCCCGGGACAACGGCTGCACACCCAGGTTGTTTCTTTCTTCGATGCGGTCGACGTGGGCTCTTCCGGAACGCTTAACGGATTCCCTTCGGTGGCTTTCTCTGTCGACGACTTAGAGATCCTCTCCCACCCCTTCCGGTATGCTCTAGTTGGTACGTTCCCCTTCGGTCGTCCCCCCCTTTCTGCAATTCGAAAAGCGTTTGAGGCCTTTGGGTTTTCTCAACCCTATTCGGTCGGGCAGCTTCATTCGAACGTTATCCTTGTTAATTTCAAATTGGATCTTGATTTTCATAGACTATGGGAAAAGAGTTCTTGGGATTTTTTTGGGTTCGAGATGGACGCCTGCTTTTTCCGTTGAGCGTGACTGTCCAGTTGCTCCCGTCTGGATCTCCCTCGAGGGACTTCCTATCCACCTACATGATTTACGGGCTCTTAAAACTATTGCAAAGCTTTTGGGGAATCCCATCAGAATTGATACCCCCACTGCTAACTTCTCCCGACCTTCCATAGCTAGATTATGCATTGAAATGGATGTTTCTGTTGAACTGCCATCAAAAATATGGATTGAAAATGGTTCAAATGGTTTTTTCCAGACTGTTGTGTACGAAAATTTACCTCTCTTTTGTCACATATGCTCTCGATTTGGCCACAATAGCTCTGTCTGCCCCACAGGAACTGCTAAATCGGTGCTGAACTCAGAACAGGTTTTGGATGCTACTTATAGTGCCCCTGTTATGGTTAAAAAACCGGCCAAAGTCCCTTCCCTTGTGACTGATTCGAACAATGTTGTGGCTGTAATCATAGAAGCTGGGGATGCTTTATTGGATCCTAAATCAACCTGTATTCGTGATGCTATTGACGCCCCTGTTGCCCCGGTTAAGAACGCTTTAAGTGCCCCCGTTATTGAGTCTGCTGCTGCAGCCTCTTCTCTTCATGTAATTGAGTCTGCTGCTGCAGCCTCTCCTCTCACTGATCTTGCTATTAATGAGGCCCAGACAAGCGCAATTCAGCCTGCGTTTGAGCCTGGTGATGCTTTTGGTGTTCTTTGTGCTACTGGATCTGTCCATCCAGTTCTGAGTGCTGTTAGTACCCCTGCTGCACATCTAGTTCTGAATGCTATTAGTGAAACCCCTGTTAAGGCTGCCTTTGCACCCAAAATTACAGAAGTTGGTGCTCCATGTGCCCCTGTAACTGCAGCCTCTGTAGGCGTTTATGCTTTTCATGACACTGCAGGCTCTGCTGCACAGCCAGCGCCTGTTGATACGTTTGTAATTTCCATGTTTATGTTTGCGTTTTTAATTAGTTTTGCTTGATTTTTACTTTGGAAATTACACACTTTTGGTGTAATAGTTTAGTTTGTTAAATTCTTGTAAATAGTTTAGATTAGGTATATTCTGAGCTCAAACAGGTCTTGATCACTCAAAGGATAGTTGGTGAACCCCAAAAAGTGGAAGGAAGGTGCATAATTTGAAGACAAAAGAAGGATCCTGAAATTTTGGTCTATACTCGGTCGAGTATCACCTATACTCGATCGGGTATTAGGTTGAAACTTCAAATCGGATCAGATCCGAAGACAAGGGAACATGCTGGGAAGCAACCTGCTAGATTATAAGTTTGATTTGACAGTGTAACCGTTTTTATTCTTATAGAGTTTACTTAACAGCTATCCAAATTAACTACACATGCAAATTCAAACATCCTTCCCGCATATGTCTATTTTTGTTTAAATTGATGACAGTTGATATTATATCTAATGTTTTATTCCTCGAGTACATCTATCTTCTACTAGTCTTATCTTACTATATACAAAGCGTTGTGGAATGGCTGGCGATTTTCCCGCCCATTCCCATAGGGTTAAAAACGAGTCAAGTCGGGTTAAAGGTTTGAGCATGTTAATTGGTCAAGTTAGATCTCAAGTCCAGGTTGCATTTATTGTTTGGTCCTTTACCAGAATTTTGTCACTTTAAAACTTTTTCAGGCATTTAATGCAAAGGTTGCGCAGTTGGTGTCTTGCAAGTGTATACACGGCTGAGATTCAAAATTACAAGCTAACCATCTTTTCAAAACTTTATAATCATTAAATGTATAGCTCGCTCATCCTAATGTCTTATGTAGAGATTTGAGTTGTCATCTTTTAGGGTACAAATGCATTGAATGGATTAAAGGAGTGGCCGCCATTACTCATACATGCTTCGGTTATCAACACTCAATCGTGTTTTATATGAAAATATCCACCGGTTTTAACAATTTCTTATCTACTGGACACAGGCTCAATTGCAGTATAAATACATTGTCTCAATTTGAAGAGTGACACATCTCACAATCCCACAATCACATACGGAGTAACATATAACAATGGCAGAAAATAGAACAGGTCAATATTCTTTCATCAGAGATGTTGACCACACCAAAAATTCTTGGGCTCTTAGGGTAAAAGTGGTACGGGCATATGAGATGTTGTTGAATACTATTATGTTGTGAATCAAGTTTGTCATTTGTCTTGTAATAACTTAGCCTTTATTATATCTTATGTATTTATTCTTTGTATTTATTAGGGTATAAAGGATATGGAGCCAAAGTTGTCAAGCCCATATTCCTGGCATAAAGCCTGTACGCAAACCTACCTTTGCCTATATATATGCGCGTAAGGATTATGTTTGCGACAACTCTGATATTCGACCTTTTGAGTTGTAGTGCATACATCATTCGGTAAAAGGTTTACACGGTATACCATCGAGGGTTTCAAGATCATCATATTGCAATACTATTCTGTGATTCTCTCTGTGTTATATTGTTCTTAGATTTTCATCTGTTCAAACAGGGACCAACATCTGGTATCAAAGCCGATCGAGAATTGATCAGACGAAGAACTGCGAAAGACTCTGTTATTTTTCTTGTTTACGTGTATTCTCGAGTTTTAGCTTCTGTATTCTTGTTTTTGATCGAAAAATTGTAAAAGTTATACTGTTAGAATCGTATTTTCAAAACGATCAAGCAGTATATCTTATTTTCTGATTTCCACAAGTTTTCAGTGATGAAGATCTCGATACTCAGATTTCGAGATCAAGATTTTCTCAGGCTATACTCAGTATTTCGAACTGAAATTTTCACAGGAGGATCTCGACATTCAGGACTACAGAAAACAATTTTCAGTTTCTGAAAACTAGAAATTTTCCTTTTGCAGGATCTCGACATTCAGGATCTCGAAGTTGAAATCTTGATTTTAAGATCTCGATATTAGTACCTCGAAATCAAGATCTCGACATTTGAAATCTCAATACTCAAATTTCGATATTTGAAATCTCGATATTCGTATCTCGATATCCAAATCTCGATATTTGAGATCTCGATATTCCAATCTCGACATTCTTAATCTCGATACTCTTCTATCGAAATCTGAGATCTCGAGATCGAGATTTCGATATTCAAGATCTCGACATTCTGCCTTGGAATTATTTTTTGATCAGAATCTTGAACGGTCAACTTCTCTAGAACAACAATGGCATCAGACTCTCTAGCACAAGGAAATTGCAGCAATCTACCCATTCTTAGAAATGGGGAATATCAAATGTGGAGAACCCGCTTTCTGAACTTTCTAGAAAGCAAAGACAACTCTTCGGCAATGCTGGAATCCCTGCTGCAAGGACCTGCTGAAGTATGGATCACAATACCTCCAACAGGCGATAACAATCCTCCAATGGAACCCACTAGACGCTTGAAGACAGCAACGGAACATATAGCTGAAGATAAATTGAGATTGAAAGCTGATATGATGGTGAAAACCTATCTGCTCCAGGCAATTCCCAATGACATCTTTGTAATGATAGACAGTATGCAGACTGCCAAAGAAACGTGGGATGAAATTGCTAAGCTTTTACAAGGAACTGGTATTGGGATAAAGACAAAGAAAGCCAACACACTAACAGCCTACGACTCCTTTAAAGCACTGCCTGACGAATCTCTTATCCAAAATCACAAAAGATTCGTCACATTGATCAATGAACTCAGAAAGATCAACATATTCAAATCCAACATGGAGATGAGTATTAGATTTATGTCAAGTCTGCATCCAAAGTGGAGGAAAACTGTTAAAGATGTGCGAACAAATCTTGACCTTGATGAAATTGATCTCTGCACTCTGCGTGATCATTTGAGGACATTTGAAAATGATGCAGCTGAAATGGAGGGTCAGTACTCCTCTGATCCTCTAGCACTTGTGATGGAGGCACCACCCAAGAGATCAATTCAGGGTCAGAAGAAGAAAAAGAAAAAAGTAGTCGTAGAATCAGAGGAAGAAGAAGACAGTGAAGAAGAAATTAATGTTGCATTTGAGTTGGCAGAACTGCAGAAAAAGATGGCGCTGTTAACTAAGCAGTTTAGCAAAAAGAAAAGCTCTTCTAATCGGCTGAGAACATCCTCCTCAAATTACCAACAAAGACCCAGTGATCAAGGAGGGTCCATAAAAGCAACTTCAATAGATGACTCTCCCAAATGTTACAACTGCGGAAAACCAGGGCATCTTCTGAAAGATTGTCGCCTGCCAAAAAGGAGGGACTCAAATTTCTACAAACAAAAGATGATGTGGAATATACAGAAGATGCTCACGGTACAACAACAAGAAGAAGAAAATGCTGCACTATTGGCAGAGAAAGATCATTGGGTTGAGGAATCTTCTGATGAGGAAGAGGAGGAAAACTATGCGTTGATGGCATTTGTGGAGAATGAGGAAGAAAAGGGTGATGCTGCGATCCCCAAAAGCGAAAGCACAAACAATGTTGTAAGTATTTCTACTTCTCCTTGTTCCTGCTCAAATCAAAGTAAGTCCTTACAATATAAAGATGACATCATTAAAGAACTAAGGGAGATATTAGACAATAACTACAAGGCTTTAGTTAAGTGTCAAGACCGGAAATTCTCTTTTAGCATTCAATTGGACAATGAAAAGGACATTGTTAAGCGGTTAACACTAGAAACAGAAGAGCAAACACTCAAGATAGCTGATCTAACTTTCAGATTGCAAGAAACTGAGGCAGAGCGAAATACTGAAAAAGAAAACAAAGATTTCCTTAATAATTAAAAAAGTGCTCTCTATCGAAAAATCAAAGATTTAGAGGATTTAATTGCTAAAAGAGGACAAACCGAGCAAACCATTTTTCCTAATCAAAGCAAAGACATCAGATTTTATAACTGAAAGGCTGGACTTGGCATTCCTAATCCCTGTAATCTAAAGAAAGTTGATTGTATACAACTTTATGACTTCGATTACTTCCATCTAGACTTAGGTAAGAAAATGGATTTTACTGGTGAAAAAGAATGTGCTGAAGAAAAGAGAAAGAATCCTAGATCTGAAACTCCTTACTGCTACTCTGCCTTAAATGAAAGCTATGAAAACAAGAACAACAATTTTCACTTGATGAGTGTTTGAGTCTGTACCCTCCAAAAAACAGAACTGAGACAAACCAGGAAACCTCCTCACCAATCACTCCAAAGATTGGTATCACTAAGTTTGGAGGTGAACCCTATACTTTTCCAATGGCTCAAAAAGTTTTACACTTGCAAAAGTCTTTACAAACTCAAAGAAAAGTTTTTGAAAATCAAAGAGACGGTTTTGAAGAGGAAAGAAAAGGTTTTCAAAGCAAATGGGATAGACTATTGAGTGAATTTAATCTGTTGAGTGAACAATTTCATTCACTCAAAGCTTCCCAGTCAACAACTGTTTCTGCACCAATCACTACTCACTCAACTCAAAACAAAACTAAGGTTTCAAAAGAGCCAGTCACTCACGCCTCGTCTCCTTTGGCCACAGGACACGAAGTGAAAAGGAGATGGGAGAAGAAAGAAGAATGGAAAGAAAAGAGAAAGGAGATAGCTGAAGGAAAGAAGAAAGTTTTTGAAGAAAAGAAGACTCGCTCTAATTCTAGCTCTCTTTTTTATTCTAAAAAACCTTGTAAATCTACCTCATTCAAACAATCTTGTAGTAATTCAGCCTTGAGTCCCAAGCTGAATGCATCAGTGTCAACTTTTGAACAATGTTCTTTTGATAATTTTAAGCATGCTGTGAATTATTCTGGTTCTGCTTCCTTTAACTGCAAATGTGATGTGATGCTGCAAGAGTGAGAGGAGAGGGCGAACAAAAACAAACCAAGAATAGAACTTTTGAGGGTAGCTATCAATTACCTAATCTGAAATATTCCCTCAAAGTTCATTCAAGGAAACATCTTGAAAGACTCTCAAGAGAAGAAATTTTTAAATCACATCACTCATACCAGCCATTCACACACAAAGCCAATGTCAATATTTCTCCCACAAGAAAACCGAAATGGATTCCTGAGAACGACCCGAACAAAGGACAATCATTATGTGAAAAAGTTGCTGACCTTGGATCACAGCTTAAAGAAAAAGTCAAAAAGATATTCTATGTTAATAAGGGAGGACCCATCCTGAGGTGGGTACCTAGGTCTCTTTGATTGTTTTGCAAGTCGGTCATGTGTGGCACTTAGATTCTGGATGCTCAACCCACATGACCGGAATCAAGCATCTGTTGAGCCACTACACCAACTGTTACGGAGGCAACGTAAGGTTCGGGAATGATGCCTCATCTCCTATTATTCGCTATGGAGATGTTGTTTGCCCAAGCATCACAATAAAGGTTTTTTCTTATGTCAAAGGGCTCAAACACAAACTTCTGAGCATAGGACAATTTTGTGACAGCGGGATGGAAGCAAAGTTCATAGCCAAACAATGGTGTGTGATGGACAACTTTGGGAACTCATTATTAACGTGTACCAGAACATCAAACCTGTACACGATTGATCTGAAAAGTGTACAATCCACCACTTCCATCTGTCTGTTGTCCAAAGCTTCTACAGAACAAATCAGACTATGGCATAGGTGTCTCTCCCATCTGAACTTCAAAAATTTATCCA
Source organism: Cuscuta europaea (assembly GCA_945859875.1). NCBI lineage: Eukaryota > Viridiplantae > Streptophyta > Magnoliopsida > Solanales > Convolvulaceae > Cuscuta > Cuscuta europaea. Next base: position 2,061,807 of record CAMAPE010000068.1, on the reverse strand, counting down.
TCTTATCCTCTAAGAAACTTGTAAAAGGGCTTCCGCTGTTAAAGTCTTCCGCTGAACACCATTGTAGTGCCTGCAAACTGGGCAAGATGACTAGAAGCTCACACAAGTCCAAACCTGTTCCATCCTCCTCACATCCGCTACAGCTGATTCACATGGACTTGTGTGGACCTATGAGAGTTCAAAGCATTAATGGTCGCAAGTACACACTTCTCATCGTTGATGATTTCTTCAGGTACACATGGACAAAATTCCTACGTACAAAGGACGAAGCTGCAGACACTATAATCACCTTCGTCAGAACCATTCAGAATTTGCTGCAAAAGAGTGTCAGAAACACCAGAACAGACAATGGTACCGAGTTCAAGAATCAGGTCCTTACTGCATTCTATGAATTTCAAGGTATCACACAACAGTTTTCAGCAGCCAAAACTCCCCAACAAAATGGAGTCGTTGAAAGAAAGAACAGAACTCTTGTCAAAGCGGCACGCACCATGCTCATACAGTCTAAACTACCTCATTTGACACAGAACAGAACATCCATACACAAGCGCTTTGACACGACATCATATGAAATCCTTTTCAACAGGACTCTAGATATCTCTTTCTTCAAGTCTTTGGCTGCAAGTGTTTTGTTCTGAACGACCGCACTGACAGAAGTAAGATTGATCCCAAAGCCAGAGAAGGTGTTTTTATTGGCTACTCTCTCCAGTCAAAAGCTTACAGAGTCTCTTTAAGAGAGAAAAGAACCGGCATAGAGAGTGTGAATGTAACATTCTATGAAATGGCGGATTTTGCAACAGAACACCTCCATCCCGACTTCACCTCTTCTGAAACACAACAAACATCTGACGAAGCTGATCAACAAACTGCATCTGAGCGTATGATTCTCGATTCACTCTTCCAACAATTTTATGAGAATCCACGTTCTGAAACTGCATCACCTCCACCACAACCTGCTGTCACTACTCAAATCCCACTTCTACCCAGTCCAGATGATGTACCATCTACGCCATCCACTCCACAATCCAATCAAGAAGAAGTTGAGGATCACGGTCTTGAATCAACCCCGGAATCATCTCCCCTGCACACCACGACTACTCAAGAAACCTCCATTCCTTATGAAGACCAGGATCAACCAATCATAACTCCAATCCCTCTGGCTCATGAGAGGAAATGGACGAAGGCACATCCTGTTGAACAAATTATAGGTGATCCAAATCGTGGTGTTTGCACAAGATCCGCTACTGTGAATGAATGCCTCTTTGCATGTTTCTTAAGTCAGTCTGAACCTACAAAAGTTTCTGAAGCACTAACCGATCCTGATTGGGTGATTGCCATGCAAGATGAACTCAATCAGTTTGAAAGACTTGACGTATGGATGCTCGTGCCTAAACCCCAGAAGAAGACCATTATTGGCACAAATGGGTATTCAAGAACAAGAGGGACGAAGAGGTCATCGTTGTGCGAAACAAAGCAAGGCTGGTTGTGAAGGGTTACAATCAGAAAGAGGGCATAGACTATGATGAGACATTTGCACCCGTAGCAAGAATTGAAGCAATACGCCTCTTTCTTGCTTACGCGGCACACAAGAACTTCACCGTATTCCAGATGGATGTAAAAACAGCCTTTCTAAATGGAGTTTTAGAGGAAGAAGTCTATGTTGCTCAACCCGAAGGATTTGTAGATCCCAGATACCCTGATCACGTGTACAAGTTAAAGAAGGCGCTCTATGGATTGAAGCAAGCACCGAGAGCCTGGTATGATGCCTTGACTGAATTTCTGATTGATTCAGGCTTCTCGAAAGGAAAGATTGATACTACACTGTTCATCAAGAGGCAGAAGTCTGATATCATTCTGATCCAGATCTATGTTGATGACATCATCTTTGCCTCTTCAAATCCGCGTCTGTGCAAACAGTTTGAAGAACTGATGAAAACAAAGTTCGAGATGAGCATGATGGGAGAGCTGAATTTCTTCCTGGGCCTGCATGTGCGCCAGCTACCAGACGTCATTTTTATCATCCAGTCCAAGTACATTCTGGATATGCTGAAATGATTCAACATTGACGGCAAACCATCCATGAAGACCCCTATGTCCCCCAACAACAAACTAGACTCAGATCCTACTGGGAAACTAGTGGATGCCACAAACTATAGGGCCATCATTTGATCTTTGTTGTATCTCACGTCTAGCAGGCCTGACATTGTATTCTCCACATGCTTATGTGCTCGATTTCAAGCTAATCCGAAAGAATCTCATCTGACAGCTGTAAAAAGGATCTTGAGACACCTGAAAGGCACAGTGAACTTAGGCCTTTGGTATCCCAAGCATTCAGGTTTTGACCTAGTCGGATACTGAAACGCTGATTTTGCTGGTTGCCGAATGGATAGAAAGAGCACATCAGGATGCGCTCAATTTCTGGGCGATAAGTTAGTCTGTTGGTCTTCCAAGAAGTAGAACTGTGTATCAACATCTACAACTGAGGGAGAATACGTCACGGCTGCTAGTTGTTGGTCACAAATATTATGGATGAAGACTCAGCTGAAAGACTACGGTTACACATTTCGCCATATCCCGATCTACAGTGACTCTCAGAACGCAATTGCTGTAACCAGCAACCCAGTTCATCACTCCCACACCAAACACATCGACCTGCGCTACCATTTCATCAAAGACCACGTGGAGAAAGGAGATATTAATATGTACTTCGTGAGCACCGAGCTTCAGTTGGCTGATTTGTTCACTAAGGCTCTGGATGAAAAACGTTTCTAGTTCCTGGTATCCAAATTGGGCATGTTGAACCTCGAAACTGTGTAATTTTATCTCCACTGGTCTGTACAATTGTGTGTGAGTGACTTGTAAATAGTGTGCGTGAGTTGCATGTGTTGAGGGGAAGAAAAGCAGAGAAAAGAACAAAAATAGTGTGAGTGAGTTGCATCTGTATATTGAGTGTGTTGCATACATCAAGGGGGAGAAAAGCAGAGAAAAGAACAAAAATAGTGTGTGTGAGTTGCATCTGTATATCGAGTGTGTTGCATACATCAAGGGGGAGAAAAGCAGAGAAAAGAACAAAAATAATGTGCATGAGTTGGATCTGTATATTGAGTGTGTTGCATACATCAAGGGGGAGAAAAGCAGAGAAAAGAACAAAAATAGTGTGTGTGAGTTGCATTCTTTAAAAAAAATGTGTGTGTGACTTTCACTGTTTGAGGGGGAGCACAGAGTTATTTAGTGGTTTAGGTCTCATAACAGTTTTAAAACCGAACTGGGCCCATCACTTTGCTTTGGGCCCGTAAATCTTCTTGCATGGCCCAAACCCATTTTTATCGCATATAAAAGCGAGATCTCAAAATTTATAATTTATCTTACTCGCATTCTGCAAGATCTCACAGTCCAGAGTTCCTCTTCCCCGATTCTCAAAATCTTTCAACTAGGGGTGGGCATAAAAACCGAGCCGAACCGGTACCGGCCCGGCCCGTAATGGTACCGAACCGACGGACGGGTATTTAAATGGTTTTATAAATTTTTTTCCCGAACCAAAACCGTACCGTTTGAAGCGGGTACGGGAACGAGTCTGGAATTTGAGAACCGGTTAATACCGGACCGGACCGTTCATAATTAATATATATAAAATTATATATTTTTCCCAACCTAATAAATCTCTTACAGGCCAAATGTTAAAGCCCAATCTCATGTTTAGCCCAAATCCAGAAGTCCTGCCAAGTGCCCACTAAGAAACCTAGTCTTGAGAAACCCATTGCTGTCACAAAACCCATTACGGGCAGCGCAAGAAGCCAGAAACCCACTGCCTAGTACTGTCATGCTTGTCCTGAGAAACCCATAGCGCGCAAGAAGCCAGAAACCCCTCTTTCTATTTTCAATTGCGCACAGTACTACAACAATGGCGGAATCTTCAAATCGTCACTGTAGCTAGCTTGGATTGTTCATCAACAAAGAGGGTGCGACGTCGACACCTCTAGGCTCTGGAACACGACGTCAGTCTCAATGGTTTCATCTACTTCAATGGTTTCATCATCATCTTTCCCGGTGGTGCAATCTGAAAATTCGACCCCTCCTCACCCAGTGTCTGCCCAGGGGAGCTGTGTAGTAACCAAGCAAATCAACTTGCCAATGGTGACCAACAACTTGCCAACGGGTCCTGATATCATTCATGAACCACCACCAGGTAAACAACGTCTTTTTAGGTCAGATATTTGGAATCATTTTACACCTTATTGGGTTAGACATAAGTCTTATGAGAAGGATGAGAAAACTCATAAACTTGTAGAGGTAGTAACATGGAAAATGAGGGCTAAGTGTAAGTATTGTCCAAAAAATCAGGGGGATTATGCATGTGACAGTGGTCCTAATGGGACAGGAGGTCCAAGAAAACACATATTCAATAAGCAGTGTAGGTTCTATCCAGGAAATGTTGACTTTAAAACACAGAAAGTTTTAGCTCCGGGAGATTACAATCAGTTAACAAGTAAAGGTTTTAATCAAAAGGAAACCATGATAGCTTGTGTTGAGATGGTAGTTCTTGATGAGCTATCATTCAGTTTTGTTGAGAAGCAAGGGTTTAGAAGATTTTGCAGTAAAGGGATGCCTTTGTTTAAGGTTCCATCCAGAAGAACTCTGGTCAGGACATTCCTAGAGATGTATAAAGAAAAGAAAATGAAACTGAAAATAGAATTGAAGTCTCAAAGGATCTCTTTAACCACTGATGCATGGACAAGTCTTCAGAACTATAATTATATGGTATTGACTGCCCACTTCATAGATGCAGATTGGAATATGCACAAAAGAGTGTTAAACTTTTGTGTGATTTACAATCATCAGGGTTTAACTATAGCAAATCTTATTGAGCAATGTTTGAATGATTGGGGCATTGAAAAAGTATTTACAATTACAGTGGATAATGCTTCTCCTAATAAGGTAGCCTTAGAACTGTTAAGGGAAAAACTAAACAATTGTGATAGTCCACAATCTATTTTGGTGGGGGAGAACATGCATATGCGATGTGTAGCCCATATTACAAATTTAATTGTGGGTAGTGGGTTGAAGAAGCTATATTCTAGCATTGAAGTGGTTAGAAATGCAGTGAAGTTTGTGAGGAGTTCTCCGAGTAGATTTGAGTTTCTCAAGAAAGCGGTTGCAAGAGAGAGATTACCATTTAAGGGGATGGTGTGCCTAGATATTCTTACATGATGGAATTCAACATACTTGATGTTAGAATCTGCTTTGAGATTGAAAAAAGCATTCAAAAGAATGGAGCAAGACCCTATTGGTGGATACATGGCCTACTTCAATGAACCAGAAGAAGAAGTTCAAGATTATGACAATGCTATAGTGGCAAAGAAGGGGAAGAAGAAGGTTGGGCCACCAACTGATGGATATTGGGACAAGTGTGATGTATTTGTTAGCTTTCTCAGAGTTTTCTATGAAGTTACTCTCAGGGTTAGTGCATCACATCGCCCTATAATCTACACGACATTGCATGACATAATAGCAATAGAACAAGCTATGAACAAGTTAACACATGTTATAGATGGTACTTCTACAAGTCTTTTAATGGCTGAAGTTGGGGCTTTGATGAAACAAAAGTATAGCAAATACTTTGGTGATTTGAAAACGCTAAACCCTTTTGTCATTCTTGGTCTTGTGTTGGATCCTAGGTTCAAGCTTCGACATGTAGGTCATGTGTTAAGAACAGTGATGGACTGGACTGAAATTGAAATTTTTGAAAAGGAATCTGAGATAAAAAAAGTTCATGTTAACTCTCTATGATGACTATGTTGATAAATCAGGGGCTGCTAAGAATATGAAGAAGAGGTTTAGGGATGGCAGTAAAGAAATCAATATGAAGAGAGAAAAGAACACAGTTGTACGTGCTAACTCAAGCACAAACATGTTTGTAATGGACTGGACTAAACATGTTGAACAACAAGATGAAGTGGTGATCATACATGAGATAGACAAATACCTCAAGGATCCTTTAGAATCAATAGGTAGGAAAGCTAAGAAAGAGTGTGAGGAAGATGAAATTGTCATTGATGAAGAAGTGATTGAAGAGGACTATAGAATGTTTGATGTTCTAGGTTGGTGGAAATGTGCATCTGTCAATTATCCTATTTTAGCATTAATTGCTAAAGATGTACTTGCTGTCCAAGTTTCAACAGTTGCCTCTGAGAGTGCTTTTAGCACTGGTGGAAGAATTATTGATTCATTTAGGAGTTCCTTAACTCCCACATCAGTTGAGGCATTAATTTGTATGCAAAATTGGCTTCGAGGGGATGACATACTCATTCAGTTCCAAGATGAACCATGTGCAGAAGAGCTGGAGTTTTATGAAGGCATTGAGACAGGTATATATTACTTTCAACGGGTTTATAAGTATGCACTCTATGTTTATCATTCTATAATCAATACTTGCTTGTACAGTTTTATAACTATATTTTTAGTTGTTATAATTATAAATTATGTTTACATTTCTAGAATTGGAAAATGAAAAAGCTGGGAGCTCGGTTAGCAATGAAGATCAAGAAGGATGAATGTCTAGCAATGAGTTTTTGTTGGACTGTTTAAGTTTTTGTAAACTAAAGACTAAATGAGTAAACTGTAGGCTGGGAGAATGGCTAGCAATGAGTTTTTGTTGGACTGTTTTGGTATCCTCCAGGCAGTTAGTAACTTGGTAATTAGTATGCTCTTTTTTTATCATTTGAAGTTGTTGGTAGTGTTTGAGTTTTTGTCGTCCTCCAGGCAGTTATAATTGCAGGTTTTTGTAATAATTTTAGCATTACTTTGGCATTGTACCGTCCGCTTTGTACCGTTCCGAAATGACATGGTACCGAATGGTTCCAATCCTAGAACCGAACCGTACCGGACCGTTTAAAACTTCATGAATACATTACGGGGTTTGATAATTTCCCGGACCGTTCTGGACCGCGCCCACCCCTACTTTCAACCTTCTTTCTTCATCTATTCTCTAAATCTTCCAAAGTTCATTATGACAGGCACAAAACAAGCAACAATTGACGACACTATCTTCCCCAGAGAGAACTGGATCAAAGTGTTGGACAACAACTACCAGCTGGACCTGACGGTGTTCAAGTGCCAGGACCCCGTCATCCCGGTTATCATCAAAGGTCTATACCTCTGGCCCGCATTTCACAACGCCAAGCCAGTTCCAGAGATATACCTACAGCAGTTCTGGGGGCACATGCATACAGAGTCACCAAAGAACCACACCAAAATCATGACAAAGCTAAATAACATGAGAGTGATACGGACGCCATCCACTCTACGGTCCACTTTAAAGCTGCCGGCACACGACGCTTATGATTCCCTTCCAACTATCAAAGATATGCTCAAGGACATAGAGGGTTTCGGCTATGACTCGCTGCTTCCCATGGTATCAAACTTCTGTGGGGCCCATCTCAGACACCCATGGAAGAGTCTTTTTTGTCTCATCAACAAGTGCCTCTCACCAAAGCATGCCGAATTCGACAAATGCAACAAACAGATTCTTCAAATCTTCCACGGCATTGCATTCAACAAAAACTATGACATGGCTCATCTGTTCTTCACTGAGCTCATGGACCTGGTAAAGGCCAAAGAGAAAAACACAACGGGCACCATTCCCTATGCTAGGTGGCTCGGTCTCCTCATCCATTAAACTATGCAAGCCCACCAGTCCATACCAGCGCGTCGTGATGAGCCACGTTTTGTTGCTCCCACCAAACTTCAATATTTCAAGGCTGATAAACATACCACTCCTGGACTGCGCATTCCAAACTTCCTTCTCAGCCTCGTCAACGCCTCGAATCCCACACTTGTTCAATACAAAGAGGACATTGAGAGAACAGTCCCTATGGTTCAGCGAAACCCAACTGGACCTACTCAAGGGACTCAACTGAGTGCATGTGAGGGTCCTAACAGAGCCAAAAAGCCACAGAAACCAGTGGTACGTCGGCCCCATGAAGAAATATCTGACAACTCTTCCGAGAGGACTCTGACTACTGAGGGGACCCCGATGAACGCTGAGGAACCTGCCAATGAACAATCAAGTCCGGCCACCAAAAGGGCTGATGGGGAGGCATCTGATAACCTAGCCACATTGAGTGATGATGATGATGATGATGATGATGATGATGATGACGCTGACGGCATTGAGGCTAGATATGAAATGATACGGAAAGGAAAGATGATCGCCGAGCTGACCAAAAAGATTACTGATGAAGAGGCCCATGCTGTAATAGCAACTCGCCCTAAGACATTCACTATCAAGGAGACTCGGTCTGCACAGCACCAAAACATAGATCCTTTGGTCACTTATCATTAGTCAAAGAGCGTGCACGACGATATCAACAGATCCAAATCTTATTATGTTGAGGCTGAACACGTCATAACAAATTCTGAAGAGACGTCGTCATCCAGGAGAAACGTGCAAAGATCCGAAATGACACTCCTCCATCCTCCAAGCCTAAGGAAAAGGGACTCGTCAAAAGGAGTTTGATCGACGAGGAAGATCTGGACATCTTCGCTGACTGCCAACCCTTCATCCAGATAAGCCGAACTGAACCCCTAAGTTCAGCAGCTGATCTTTTCGATTCCCGGGTAGAAGTCGCAACATCTGGTTCAACTGTGCACGCACAGCCATCTCCCACCCACTCTGCAGCCTCCCAACAGGCTGTAGTTTCAAAATCACGGGAACTACCCTCCTCACCGATTCCTTCTGAATTTGTTAAAACAACTAGTGGTCAATTGCCCGAGGCCACAACCCCTCCTTCAAACACATCGAGTCTAGGTGTCACCATCCCCACATTTTTCGATTTTTCTAGGACACCTACACTATACACTGCACAGACAAGTGCACACACCCTGAATGCAACGACCAGAGTGTAAACAATGACGTCCGGAAGTCCTGCTACGCAGCAAATGACTCAGTCATTAAACGCAGGTCACACATCAGCTCTCTTCACTCATGTTGTGACAACATTTACAACCCCTCTAACTGGTACCCCAACCTTTGAAGACATTACCGCTCTTCTGAATCGTTTCATGGATTCCACCATCAAACCATGGGTGCAAGATGCAATGACCGCTCTTGCAAAGGAACTCAAGAATACCTCGACGGTTCAGACTGAGCAACCCGCACCTCAATCTACATCTGAGCCCATACTCTCTCACACCCAACAGTTACCTACCCCTATCGTTTCTAACCACTCTACCACTCCACTTTCCATCCCTTCACCTTCTCAGGGAACCCATGATACAGAACTAGTATCATCCCCCCTTCGACCACACCATATCCCTACCACATGTCCTTCCTTGAGCTATCTTGTCTCTTATTCATTAGGATCCTTGAAACCGAAGAAGGCGACCTTACTCCTTTCCAACGCGACCTTTGTCAGGTCTTCTACAAACATGATCGTCCACAGCCCAGCACTTGCCGTGAAAGTCCCCGTGGCCACAAACGTTCACATGAGGACCTCGACGATTCGAAACCTCATGAGGGGGAGAACAAGCGGCCACGGACACTTGAGCATGTTGCCTCCACTAGCCACGCTCCGCAGCCAAACCAACCCTCATCTTCAACTAAACAACAGCCACCTACCCCCAACCAAAACCAAGGAAACCTATCTAGCCCGGTCGAGCTAGACTCAACATCCCGGGGCTTATCTCCAAGAGATACTGACTGAGGAGGGGATGGAAGTCCTGATGATGTTACCTCAGACACATCCTTAAAATCAGGCCATCAGTCAACATCCCGAGGCTTATCTCCACGAGATACTGACCGAGGAGGGGATGGAAGTCTAGATGTTGTTACCTCAGGTACATCCTTACATTCAGGCCATCAGCCAGAACCTAGTTCAAAGCTGATGACAACGGGTACTCCAAGTGAACCCGGGTTTCTCTCAAGAAAGATTACCATCTCAACGGCAACAACAAGCTCCCTTCGTTTCTCCATCTAAAGACATCCATGATCAGCTAGAAGACATTGTGATTGTTGGGCCGCGGGTATGCAGTGCCAGCAACAGCCAACCTGCCGGTGCAATCGGACCGCGTGGCGCTTCGCTTGTGCTATAAAGGGGGAGGAGCGTGCTTCACTATCAGCGATTGCTTTTAGTGTAGCGGTAAGCGCAACGATCCACAAGTGGTATCAGAGCCAAGGTCACGGGTTCGACCCCCGGCAACAGCATGCTGCGCAGTTGTAGGCTGGCAGGTGCTGGGGGGAGATTGTTGGGCCGCGGGTATGCAGTGCCAGCAACAGCCAGCCTGTCGGTGCAATCGGACCGCGTGGCGCTTCGCTTGTGCTATAAAGGGGGAGGAGCGTGCTTCACTATCAGCGATTGCTTTTAGTGTAGCGGTAAGCGCAACGATCCACAGTGATACATGACAAATGGCCCTGAAAATGGACGGAGTGGGATGATCTCAGAGGTGAAGCCGAAATAGACGACATGCAAAGAAACTGGTGGCTTCGTGAACTACTGGCTAAATGTGCTGAAGACATAATACGACTTGATGAAGAAGAACTCAAGGAAGGGGATGACTACAAGAAAACTCCCAAAGAGCTTGAATCAATAATCAGACAATCAGCGACTCAAATGCCCACAAAGGAGAAACCCTAAGAGAATGTGCGAATCAATGCCCCCTTTCAAGAGGAAATCAGAAAGCAAATCTTAAGAAAACCTGAGAAGCTCAAGGCACTTGATGAATTAAAAATCCGTGGACTCACCCACTTAAAAGGAAAGCAAGTAGGTGGACATTTGTACATGCTTCATCATAGATCATCAGGCAAACAACGAGAGATCCTTGAAAAGGATTTAAAGACCAGCATACATCCCATCTGCAACATTCTCTATGTGCAAGAAGAAGATCACCATAGTGTAAAATTCTACAGCTACAAGGTTCAGTGCACAGACTCGAGTGAATTTGTCTGCCAAGAGAACGATATCATCTTGATGAAAATGGATGACATCTACCAGATGTTCATGGCATGCAAACATCTTCCAATTAGTCACAACAGAGTCTGCAGAGAAGGATTTGATGCAATTAAGAGATTCATGTTGAGGCAAGTCAGATTCTACGCTACTCATGATTTACAAATGGCCCTCGAGAACAATGTTCGAAAGGCAAATCTTACAAGGCCAACACTATACGGAGTCGAGCTAGAAAACTTTCAACCTTACAACATAATTGAGGATCCGATCTCAATAATCTATCTCAATCATAAAGAGCAAAAGCGCCTTTTGTGGATAGAAGACATTCACAAGTACTGTGATGGGACCTTGAAAATCATTCAAAACAAGTTGCTACATATCATAGAAGATCTTGAAAGAAGACTTGTCGATGCTACTGATGAAGAGCTGAAAGAGCTCGACAGATTGGAGAATTCTGAAGCCCATCAACAAACAACTTGACAAGAGAAGGTCATTGAGGCAATATGAGCATGCGCTGAACATCAGGAAAAATTACTTCAAAGCTCAAAGATAAAACAAGATGGCACTTGATCACAAAGGGGGAGATTGTTGAAGACTATTATGTTGTGAATCAAGTTTGTCATTTGTCTTGTAATAGCTTAGCCTTTATTATACCTTATGTATTTATGCTTTGTATTTATTAGGGTATAAAGGATATGGGGCCAAAGTTGTCAGGCCCATATTCCTAGCATAAAGCCTGTACGTAAACCTACATTCGCTAATATATATGCGCGTAAGGATTAGGTTTGCGACAACTCTGATATTCGACCTTTTGAGCTGTAGCACATACATCATTCTGTAAAAGGTTTACACGGTATACCATCGAGGGTTTCAAGATCATCATATTGCAATACTATTATGTGATTCTCTCTATGTTATATTGATGTTAGATTATCATCTGTTCAAACAGGGACCAACAAATGCCCTTAGTATAGATGGGGTAAAGGCTTGAAATGGTGCTAATCGACTCAGAGGTAGAATAACACTATTGTTTTTACCATAGTTGATTAACCTTTGTTATTTTCAATAACTTAATAAATTTGTCAAGGTGACAAGATTCATGATGTAGTAAATAGGCCACAGCTGGGAATGTTCGTATATTTTTATTTGTAATGTTATATCATTATAAGGAAGATTGTATTATACTACGTATTACAATACATTCATTGATGGAGTATATGGCCCGGGAACCCCCAGCCCACAGACTCCTACTACTCTAACACAGGCCCAACAGGCTCAGGAAGCACAACAGGCCCAAAGCACAGCGACCCAAGTGTCGAGAAGCCCACAGTGCACATACGGGTGCCTTCGGCCCCATGGCCGAGGGCTCCAAAACTCACGGGGCAGCCGGATTTAAGCATACAAAGCTACCGGGAGAAAATGGAAGAAATCGGGACCCTTCGGCTTCCAAGCGCCCTCGACATAAGAACAGCCTTCGGCTACACAGAGCCTTCAGCCATAAGGGGGCCTTCGGCTACATCACAATCATCGAATATTCCCTTTGGGGACAGGCAACCACCGCATTTAATGCGGCGTCACATCCACCCACCGCATTTAATGCGGTGCACATGCGAATGCCGGTGCCACCCCGATTGAGGTGACCCCTCGGCCGTTAGATCGTTGACACATGTACTCTCGTCGCATTTATGACTGCTATAAATAGCAGCCCTTATTCTCATTGTAAAGCACATCGAGTTCATTTAATACATTCGACTCTCTCTCCTACTTGTTTGCTCTGACTTCTCTCTAGTTATTCTCCGCAATAACCCTTCGGATAAGCTACCCCCGGGTACACTATCCATCATTTGGTGCTCTCGTTGAGAGGTCTGAACGATCAAGTAAGAAACCCTCCCCTTCACCAAACTCAAAACACCTACCAAAATGGGAAGAACTCGTGGTCAATCCAAGACCATGGAGGACAAGAAAGAAGGAATCTGTGGCATTTTCTGAACAATTAGGCTGATGCTAACAAAGATCCCTGGTTTGTTGGGGGTGATTTTAATGCTATTGCAAATAGTGGAGAGCACAAAGGTCACAGTATTCCTTTGTTGAGTGCCATGAATGAATTTAAAGATTGTTTAGCAAACTGTGATCTTGTTGACTTACCATTTCATGGATCTTCTTTTACCTGGACTGGGGTCAGAGCTAATGGCAGAGTCTGGCGCAGGTTGGATAGGGCTTTGTTAAATTCTCCTTTCTTGGGGATCTTTGATAGTATTTAGATCAATCATCTTAATAAAAGCTCCTCTGATCATTCTCCAATCCTGATACAATGTGGAAATCAGTTAGTGGTTGGGCCTAAACCTTTCAGATTTCAGAATATGTGGATTTCACATCCAGATTTTCTTGAAGTTGTTAGACATGCTTGGGGTCTGTTGCAACTACTGGTGGTATGAGAGGTCTTTATAACAAACTGCAGCATTTAAAAAAGGCTCTTAAGTTGCGGAACATTAATACTTTTGGTGACATTTTTCAAGATATCAAAAAATTGGAGGTTGATGTAGCAGAGGCTGAAATTTTGTATGAATCTTGTCCCTCAGAATCTAATAGGGAGAACTGGTCCTATAAGCAGGCTCTTTTGCTATCTAAACACAAACAAGAATCTGAATTTTGGAGGCAAAGAGCAAGGATTAAATGGTTAAAGGATGGGGATGCTAACACTAAGTTTTATCATGCTTATGTGAATATTAAGAGGAGAATGCAGTCATTATCTGTTATTAAAGATAGTGTTGGGAATTGGTGTTCAGAGCCCGGTGACATTGCAGCAGTTGGGGTTCAATATTTCCAGGATATTTTTGCTGAGGAAGAGGTCCATGAAGTGGATTCCATCCTGTAATTCATTCCTGAGTTAGTTCATAACAATGATAATATTATGCTGATGAATCTTCCTACTTCTGATGAAGTTAAGAATGCAGTTTGGGATCTAGATAAAGATAGTGCTCCAGGACCTGATGGGTATAATGGTGTATTTTTCAGAAATTGCTGGACAATTGTGGGTGAGGATGTGATTAGAGCAGTGCAGGATTTCTTTCTAGGAAACTCTATTCCTAAGGCTATGTCTTGCTCTCTAATAGTTCTTATCCCCAAAAGAGATAATCCTTCTACCTTTTCTGATTTTAGACCTATTAGCCTTTCTAATTTTGTTAGTAAGGTTTGCACTAAAATCTTGGTGACCAGGCTTATGACTATTCTTCCTAGACTGATATCAATTGAGCAGGCAGGTTTCATGAGGGGAAGGGACATCTCAGAACATATTCTGGTTGCACAAGAAATGGTCAATTCAATTGACAGAAAGATTAGGGGCACAAATCTCATAGTCAAATTGGATATAGCAAAGGCTTTTGACAGGTTGTCTTGGGATTTCCTACAAGCAATTCTACTCAAATTTGGTTTTTCAGATGGTTTTGTTCACTTGGTTATGAATCATCTTTAAACTACTCATTTCTCTGTGCTTATTAATGGCTCGCCAAAAGGTTTTTTTCAGCCTCACAGGGGAGTGAAACAGGGAGATCCTCTCTCTCCTTATCTTTTTATTCTTACTACAGAGGCCCTGTCCAGAGGTTTGAAAAGTTTAGCATATGAAAATAAGATTAAACCCTATTGGATTGGTCCGGTTGGACAATCAGTTACTCATCTATGCTATGCTGATGATATCTTAGTTTTTCTTAATGGGGAAGCCAGGTCTATTCAAAACTTTAAAAGGTTTTTGGGCCTTTATCAAAGAGCTTCAGGTCAGGCTATTAACTTTGATAAAAGTAATTTTGTGTGTGGGAAAACTTCCCTGGCAAGAATCAGGAACATGGAGAGACTCCTAGGAATGACCAAGACTAATCTGCCAATGAAATATTTGGGTTCTTTTCTGCACAAAGGGGTAAATAGGAAGAGTTACTGTCAGGGCATACTTCAATCTTTTGATAAGTGTAAGGAATATTTGTATTTAGATTTTGATGATGCTAGATTAATTAGGACTTTAGAGTACCCCTATTTAGACTTAATGTATTAGAATTTTCATTTGTAAAGTTCTTAGTGTAATCGACTTGGCAGAATGTCTTCAGAGCAGAAGACCTTCTGAGCAGAAGGGCTCCAAGAGCAGAAGACCCTCGTAAGGCATTATTGAAACAGAGGACCTTTGGTTCTCTGCTCCAGAACAGAAGACCTCAGGGTCTCTGTTAGTCTTTACTCTGACAGAAACCCTTCTGGGTCTCTGTTGGATATACTCTCAACAGAAGTGCTCCAGACCTCCTCTGTTCTACTCTCAGTTAAAGACACCAGAAGGTCTGACACTTAGAAGAATTTCACAGAACCGGGAAGTCAACTAAAAGATTCCTTCAACGGCTAGGAGTATGAAACGGAAAAGCTACAGTGCACGCATTAAATGCTCATTTAATGCACCCCATGCTCCGTAGAGTAATTGCAGATGATTGGCCGCAATGTCAGGAATACTTTATCCCAAAATAGTAACCCGCCAACTTTACCGGGCTCTACTAGTCAAGTCAACTGATCGCTCATTTAATGCAGTTGTCCTCCTACTCCTCCAACGGGAAGACAACCTCAGTATAAAAGATACACTACGAAGAACAACCGGATAACTTTGCAACTTTTGCTAACCATTGCTACAACTCTTCATACAAGATATTCAAACTCTGAAAAGCAAAAAGCCTCCTTGAGATTCAAACTCATTATCTTCTACAAGAGAAGGCAGAAGTTGGAAAAATACTTTTTCCAACTCAAGCAAAGTTCCAAGTGTTCTTCAACTCTTCAAGCTCATCACATACAAATCATTTGTAACGAAGCTAGTTGGAGGAACCCCTGTGTTAACAGAAACTCTTCTTGCTACAAGAAGGACGTCCAAGTAACTGGAGTAGTGAAGTGGTGATACTTCCAGGAAGCTCAGTGAAAGGACCAGTCTTAAAGGAAGCCAGACAGTGCATCCCAGGAGACATCTAGGCTTGAAAAAGACGTGGAGTGCTTCTTAAGTGCTAGGACTAAGGCTTTGTAAACGGAAGTTTTTACAGCTTAGTGGAACAGTGGACTAGAGGAACAAGTTGTTCCTTGAACCACTATAAAAATCCCTGGTGTCATTTACTTACTGCTTTAATATTTGCACTTAGATAGAACTGTTTAACTCCTCAGACTTGGTATCTGTGTTCAGCAGAACTTGTCCTACGAGTTAACAGAAGGCCTACTGCCTTTGCTTCTCTGAGGCTAAATCAACAGAACTCCCTACCAGAACCCCATCCGCTGCCAGTCTGTTCTGTCAACAGAACAGGCTATTCTGTAAAATCTGGTACTTAGTTTAAAAAGCTAAAACCCAATACAGTCTATTCACCCCCCCTCTAGACTGTATCCAGTACAACCGGGACCAACAATAAGAGGCTATCTACTTGGAAGTAGAAACATCTTACCTTTAAAGGAAGGTTAGTGTTAATCAAGCATGTGCTTAATACTCTTCCTTTGCATCTGCTAGCAGTTGACACTCTACCAAAAGCAGTTAGTAGAAGTTTGGAAAGAAAAATATCTCATTTCTTATGGGGTGTTAATGACAGTAAGCAAAAACATCATTGGGTCAGGTGGAAGGATATGTGCCTGCCATATGAAGAAGGAGGTCTGGGTTTGAGGTCTCCGGTGGATATTGAACAGGCCTATTCACTAAAACTCTGGTGGAATTGGAGGAATAAAAGATCAAATTGGGCTATTTTTGTCATGTTAGGTATCCAAGAGGGACAGATATGGTTCCCAAGCCAACTGATTCAACAATTTGGAAGAGACTTTGTAAAATTCATACAAAGGGGCAGTCTTTAATTATGCAGGATGATGATGGTTATATAAACTGGATACCTGAAAACAATGGCAAATTTACAT
This sequence comes from Cuscuta europaea, assembly GCA_945859875.1. Taxonomy (NCBI): domain Eukaryota; kingdom Viridiplantae; phylum Streptophyta; class Magnoliopsida; order Solanales; family Convolvulaceae; genus Cuscuta; species Cuscuta europaea. The sequence goes on along the minus strand of CAMAPE010000068.1, from coordinate 2,044,963 downwards.
TGTCCTCTGCTTTTCATCAGGTCAGGAGAGCCAAGAACACAGTATTTTCCTTCAGTCGCACCTGGAACAAGCATCAACATGGTCAAATACAGATATTTCAGTGGAAGATATTGAACAGGATTCTCCCCTTCCCTGATAACCTGAAAAGATTTAATATTACTATATTTCCAACAATGTGTCCTTTTTGCAAACAGAGCTCTGAATTCATGGATCATATCTTGTTAAACTGCTCATACAGTTGGACTGTTTGGAGATATTTTCTAGGAGTTTTTGAAATTCCTATTCCCACTAGGCCAATTACTATGAGGCAAATGCTTATTGCTTGGTGGTTGGAAGCGGGGTCTAGAACCTTAACAGATGTGTTTAAACATAACATGGCAGGCATAATTTCTTGGCATCTATGGAAGAAATATTGCCAGATTCGATGGGGGAATGATAATGAAATTCCTCACACTTAAGTGGTGATCCAACAAATTAAATCTTACACTAGATCTTGGTCTGATTCGAAAATTGACAGCCACTAAAATAGGAAATCCCAGTCCGATTCTTGTGGAAGAACACCTCTTATCAAAATCTTTCAGAGCTGAGAAAAGGCGAGTTTGAGCTATTAAATGGAGTTTACCTGCTCTGGATTTCAAGATGAGTGTTGATGCTTCTTTCACCTCACTTCGAGCTGCGGGGGGAGCGGTGATACGAACTCGCTCAGGTGATTTTGATGTTGCTCTTCACTTTCCTTTTACTGCTACTTCGGCTCAGGTGGCGGAGCTTACAGCGGTTTATCTATCTATGGCCTGGGCGATTGATAAAGGTTATAGCAGGTTCGAGGTTGAAATGGACTCACAGATGGCGCTCGATGCAATTTTGGGGAATGGTTTGGAAGGGCGATGGAGGAAGATGATTGAAGATCTTAGAAGATGGATGGTCGGTTCTCATATTTCTTTCAGACATATTTTGAGGGAGATAAACTGGCCAGCGCATTACTTATCAAACGAGCGCCCAGTGCAGTCCATCATCTTCAGATGAGCGTCCAGCGCTGTCCCTCATCTTTAGACGAGCGCCCAACGCCGTCCTTAATCTCATATGAGCGCCCAGCGCCGTCCCTCATCTCGGACGAGCGCCCAACGTCGTTCCTCATCTCAGACGAGCGCTCAGCGCCGTCCATCATCTTCAGACGAGCGCCCAGCGCCGTCCCTCATCTCAGACGAGCGCCCAGCGCCGTCCCTCACCTCAGACGAGCGCCCAGCGTCGTCCCTCATCTCAGACGAGCGCCCAACGCTGTCCCTCATCTCGTACGTGCACCCAGCGCTGTCCCTCATCTCAGACGAGCGCCCAGCACCATCCTTCATCTCGGACGAGCGCCCAACGCCGTTCCTCATCTCAGACGAGCGCCCAGTGCCGTTCCTCATCTCAGACGAGCGCCCAGCGCAGTCCATCATCTTCAGACGAGCGCCCAGTGCCGTTCCTCATCTCAGACGAGCGCCCAGCGCAGTTCATCATCTCAGACGAGCGCCCAGCGCAGTCCATCATCTTCAGATGAGCGTCCAGCGCTGTCCCTCATCTTTAGACGAGCGCCCAGCGCCGTCCTTAATCTCATATGAGCGCCCAGCGCCGTCCCTCATCTCGGACGAGCGCCCAACGTCGTTCCTCATCTCAGACGAGCGCTCAGCGCCGTCCATCATCTTCAGACGAGCGCCCAGCGCCGTCCCTCATCTCAGACGAGCGCCCAGCGCCGTCCCTCACCTCAGACGAGCGCCCAGCGTCGTCCCTCATCTCAGACGAGCGCCCAACGCTGTCCCTCATCTCGTACGTGCACCCAGCGCTGTCCCTCATCTCAGACGAGCGCCCAGCACCATCCTTCATCTCGGACGAGCGCCCAACGCCGTTCCTCATCTCAGACGAGCGCCCAGTGCCGTTCCTCATCTCAGACGAGCGCCCAGCGCAGTCCATCATCTTCAGACGAGCGCCCAGTGCCGTTCCTCATCTCAGACGAGCGCCCAGCGCAGTTCATCATCTCAGACGAGCGCCCAGCGCAGTCCATCATCTTCAGATGAGCGTCCAGCGCTGTCCCTCATCTTTAGACGAGCGCCCAGCGCCGTCCTTAATCTCATATGAGCGCCCAGCGCCGTCCCTCATCTCGGACGAGCGCCCAACGTCGTTCCTCATCTCAGACGAGCGCTCAGCGCCGTCCATCATCTTCAGACGAGCGCCCAGCGCCGTCCCTCATCTCAGACGAGCGCCCAGCGCCGTCCCTCACCTCAGACGAGCGCCCAGTGTTGTCCCTCATCTTTAGACGAGCGCCCAGCGCCGTCCCTCATCTAAGACGAGCGCCGAGCACCGTCCCTCATCTTCAGACGAGTGCCCAACGCCGTCCCTCATCTTCAGATGAGCGCCCAGCGCCATCCTTCATCTTCAGACGAGCGCCTAGCGTCGTCCCTCATCTTCAAACGAGCGCCCAACGCCGTCCTTCATCTCAGACGAGCGCCCAGCGCCATCCCTCTTCTCGGACGAGCGCCCAACGTCGTTCCTCATCTCAGACGAGCGCTCAGTGCCGTCCATCATCTTCAGACGAGCGTCCAACGCTGTCCCTCATCTTTAGACGAGCGCCCGACGTCGTCCCTCATCTCAGAAGAGCGCCCAGCGCCATCCCTCATCTCAGACGAGCGTCCAACGCCGTCCCTCATCTTCAGACGAGCGCCCAGCGCCGTCCCTCATCTTCAGACGAGCGCCCAGCGCCGTCCCTCATCTTCAGACGAGCGCCCAGCGCCGTCCCTCATCTTCAGACGAGCACCCAGCGTCGTCCCCCATCTTCAGACGAACGTCCAAGCCTAGTCCATCATCGTACCGGCTCCACCTTCTTTCATGTTCAATCCGGCGTCAACGCCTTGCCCTTCATCGCATCTCGGCGTGATGCTCAATCAAGACCGGCTTCCTCAGCACCGAGAGTCTTGAGCTAGCGATCGGGCTCGCCATCCCTTCCTGGATGGTGACCATCGCCCTTATATGACGATCACTTTCATTCTTGCCTCGTCATCATATTATTGGACCGGCCTCTCATCGTCGTCATCCGCACATCACGATCAGCCTCTCGGTACGGTGTGATTATCTTTATGAAGACCGGTTTCATCCCCGCACACTAGGGATGTGAACCGTTGATCGGATCTCTGGACCGGCCCCTCAGTGCTGACGTCATTGCATCATGGCAGCCCCTCTCGGCCTTAACGTGATCTTTTATATCGACACGGCAGACCCCTCGGTCTCAATGTGATCATCATACTCTGAAGACCAGCCTCATCCTCTCACTTTATGGATAAGGACCGCTGCATGGACTTTCGGATCGGCCTCCCAGTGCTGACGTCCGTACATCATGACTGGCCCATCGGCCTCGACATGATGATCTATCTCAAGACCGGCTTCCTCAGCGCTGAGAGTCTTGAGCCAGCGATCGGGCTCACCATCATCTCCTGGATGGTGACCGTCGCCTATATATGACGATCAGCTCATGATCGCCTCGTCATCATATTTTGGACCGGTTCCTCATCATCGCCGTCCACACATCACGACCGACCCCTTGGCCTCGGCGTGATTATTTATCTCAAGACCGGCCTCCTCAGCGCCGAGAGTCTTGAGCTAGCGATCGGGCTCACCATCCCTTCCTGGATGGTGACCATCGCCTCTGTATGACGGCCGGCTCATCATCGCCCCGTCATCATATTATAGGATCGGCTCCTCATCGCCGTCGTCCTCACATCATGACCAACCCCTCGGCTATGGCGTGATGCTCTATCTCAAGACCGGTCTTAGTCATTCCTTTACTGGATGGCGACCGTTGCATGGATTGTAGGACCGACTCCTCATCGTCGTCGTCCTCACATCACGACCAGCCCCTCAGCTATGGCGTGATGCTCTATCTTAAGACCGGTCTTAGCCTTTCCTTAACCGGATGGCGACCGTTGGATGGATTATAGGACTGGTTCTTCATTGCCGCCGTCCTCACATCATGCCCGGCCCCTCGGTCTTGGTGTGATTATCTATCTCGAGACCGGCTTCCTCAATGCCGAGAGTCTTGAGCTAGCGATCGGGCTTGCCATCCTTTCCTGGATGGTGACCATCCCCACTATATGACGGTCGCCTCATCATCGCCCCGTCATCATATTATAGGACCGGCTCCTCATCGCCGTCGTCCTCATATCACGATCGGCCTCTTGGCCTCGACGTGATTATTTATCTCAAGACCGGTCCTAGCCATTCCTTTACCGGATGGCGACCGTTGCATGGATTGTAGGACTGGCTCTTCATCGCCGTCGTCCTCACATCACGACCAGCCCCTCGGCTATGGCGTGATGCTCTATCTCAAGACCAGTCCTAGCCATTCCTTTACCGGATGGCGACCGTTGCATGGATTGTAGGACCGACTCCTCATCGATGTCGTCCTCACATCACGCCCAGCCCCTCGGCCTCAGCGTGATTATCTATCTCAAGAGCGGCTTCCCCAGCGCCGAGAGTCTTGAGCTAGCGATTGGGCTCGCCATCCCTTCCTAGATGGTGACCGTCGCCTTTATATGACGATCGGCTCATCATCGCCTCGTCATCATATTTCGGATTGGCTCCTTCTCATCACTATCCGCGCATCACGACCGACCCCTCGGCCTCGGCGTGATTATATATCTCAAGACCGGCTTCCTCAGCACCGAGAGTCTTGAGCTAGCGATTGGGCTCGTTAATCCCTTCCCGGATAAGCGACCGTCGCCTCCATATGACGGTCGGCTCATCATCGCCCTGTCATCATTTTATTGGACCGGCTCATCATCGCCGTCCGCACATCACGACCGGCCTCTCGGCACGGCGTGATTATCTTTATGAAGACCGGTTTCATCCCCGCACACTAGGGATGTGAACCGTTGCTTGGATCTCTGGACCTGCCCCTCAGTGCCGACGTCCTTGCATCACGGCAGGCCATCTCGGTCTCAACGTGATCATCATACTCTGAAGACCGGCCTCATCCTCTCACTTTATGGATGAGAACCGCTGCTCGGACTTTGGGATCAGCTTCCCAGCGTCGCCATCCGCGCATCACGACCAGCCCCTCGGCCTCGGCGTGATTATTTTCTCAAGGCCGGCTCCCAGCGCTGAAGTCTTGTTATAGCGATTGGGCTCGCCATCCCTTCCTGGATGGTGACCATCGCCTCTATATGACGGTCGGCTCATCATTGCCCTGTCATCAGATATTGGACCGGCTCCTCAGCGTCGTCGTCCTCATATTCAGACTGGCTCCTCAGCGCCGTCGTCCTCATATTCAGACAGGCGTACACCGCCTTGTCCTCATACTCAGATATAACGAACATCTTGCGGTCTCCGGCTAAAAGGCTAAAGGAGCCAAGAGTTCAGCCACACGCCCAATCGGCCACATATCGCTTCTTCATCATTATTTGATGATGTGAAGCTCATTTACGGGCCCTTCGGCCATATATCGCTCCGTTATCTTTATTTGATGACGCGAAGCTCATTTACGGGCCCTTCGGCCATATATCGCTCCGTCATCTTTATTTGATGACGCGAAGCTCATTTACGGGCCCTTCGGCCATATATCGCTCCGTCATCTTTATTTGATGACGTGAAGCTCATTTACGAGCCCATCGGCCACATATTGCCCCGTCATCTTTATTTGATGACGTGGAGCTCTTATACAGGCCTCTCGGCCATACATCGCCTCGTCATCTTTATTTGATGACGTGGAGCTCTCATATAGGCTTCTCTCGGCCATACATCGTCCCGTCATCTTTATTTGATCACGTGACGCTCTCATATAGGCCTCTCAGCCATACATTGCCCCGTCATCTTTATTTGATGACTTGGAGCTCTCATATAGGCCTCTCTCGCCCATACATCGCCCTGTCATCTTTATTTGGTGACATGGAACTCTCATATAGGCATCTCTCCGCCATACATCGCCCCATCATCTTTATTTGATGACGTGGAGCTCTCCTACAGGCCTCTCGGCCGTACATCGCCCCGCCATCTTTATTTAATGGCGTGGAGTTCTTATATAGGCCCATCGGCCATATATCGACCCGTCATCTTTATTTGATGACGTGGATCTCATACAGCCCCCATGGTCATACATCTGTCAGTCATCTTTATTTGATGACCTAGACATCGCATTATGGACGGTCACTCGACCTATCTCTTAGTCATCTTTATTTGATGACTGGGACTAGTTATCATGCCGAGCTGCTCACATCTAGAGACTGGTCTCGGCCATCCCTTTAGCAGACGGAAACCTTTACAACTCCACACCTAGGCCGAAGGGTTCCACCCTTTTTTGGTTCATTTTGGGGGTATCTGGTGTACTCTTTTTCCCTCATTAGGATTTTTCCCATTGGGTTTTTTCCTAATGAGGTTTTTAACGAGGCATCTCCCCATTGTGGATCAAAAGGTGTCGACCCTCGGCCCCTATTAAAGACATCACGAGACATGCACTACTCTACTCCTCTTCACCTCACTACATTCACCTCAAGGAGTAGGGGACTGGGAGAGCGGGGAACTTAGTGCCCCCGTTAACCAAAGAAGCAAAAATTCAAAATTTTTCACGAAGTTTACTCATCAGACGATAAATCAGCACACAGTTCTACTCCCTTTCGCCTCGAGTACTCTCGACTCAGGGAGTGGGGGACTCCTGATGGAGTATATAGACTCGGACCCCCGGGTCTCACGACTATTGGGCCGGAACAATGACCCACTCACGTTTATCGGACGTCATTTATATCATTTGTATTATTGTAAAGTTCATATATTATTTGTATGTACTAGATTAGCCTTTTATGTAATTGGGCCTATCGGGCCCAATGGCCCATATTAGCGGCCCGACCCATTATTTCTCTATTTATACTCCTTTTGGAGCTTGTACCCTAGATGACAATCCTAGACACTATACACATTACTATTCATCATCTTCTTCCATCTCTTGAGCTCAATCTCTCCATTTAATTATATGTTTGGATACCCTATAATCCATTAGATTCCTTGCTTATAAATGGGTGTTAAACAGCCTCTTCAAGGTGATAGTTCAACCCCTAAACGTCGATACGAAAACAGCCCCTAGAATGGGTGTTTTCCGGCGAACTCGTTTCCTAGTTTTTTCCAAGATTGCTCTAGGTTAGCATCTAACCTTTACAACAAATAAGGTAATATTATAATAATATTTTATACATTTTAAATAGTGTATAATAGTTCCACCAATCGTTCATATCATTTGGAAAATGAAAAGAAAGATTTTGGAATTAAAACTCACTTTCGAAAGGAAGATCCGATTCTGCGAGGTTGTGTTTTGTTCTGAGGATTTGGGGGCTTTCCAAAACTCCATTTGATGCAAAACAGACCTTCACGGATTCCTCGTCTCGAGAGCTTTCCGTAGACACCTCACACACCCTATTTGGACGAGCGGAGCTCAAGATACGAACCAGACAACACCTCCCTCTCTCTGCTCGAGCTTATGCGCAACAGTTCACTCAAGCTCGATTTGTATCTGAACATATCTCTCTCTTCGCACAGAAACCACCCAATAAGTCAACTAAACTTCAAGGGCTATCCAGGGACACCTCATTCACATTATTTGGTCGAGTACAACTTCACTTATGTTGGGAGACAAACAGCACTCCCTTATTGTGCGAAAATAGACAAGGTGGGGTTTCCTCTTTACTTCCTTTGTCAAGTTCAGCCCCTAAAGCTAGCTGTGGCCGCCCCCTAACATTACTTTTATTGTCTTGATGGTGGAAGGAATGTGTGGGGCGTCCTCTCATGTCCCCTAATTAGTTTGGGAGCAAAATATCCACCAATACTTCCAAAAGTGGAAAGATGGGTCCTATTGTTTTTGTCTTTTGTCATTAGATGTACTTTTTGTACTCATCCCAATTTAATTAGATCAAGTCAACCTTCTACATCATATTATTGATATCTAATATGTGTAGGATGGCCCCAATAATTTGATATGATGTATAATTATAAAAGCAAATCATACTCCCATTATTTAGCCTAATAATGCCAAAGATGTGACCATAGACATTTGTATTCTTCTCCAATCATTCTATCACTTATTTATGACATTAATATTCATGTAGCTGGGCTACTAAACGTGGGGGTCACCCTCCAATGGGTCTAGGATGTCATTCTTGGATAATTTCTATTTTTAGCAGGTTAGGCCCAAAATAACATTTGGGCTATCGACCGCTCTTACTTTGTACCGGGGGGTTATATATCTTTATTTAAGAATGTTGGGCCCCAACATCAATAAGATGGCCCAATTAATTATTTGGAAGTCCATTACTATTATACGAGCCCAAACAGTAATATGATTACTCATACGTTACGCAAAACTTTAATCGTTTTACGATTGTTCGATAATAGAGAAATTCAATACATAGCTTTGAAATTAAATTTGAATTTTAAGGACGTTCGGGTGCGGTGTCACAGGTCGGGTATGAGCTAAATCTTTAAAATCATTCACGTTTTTTTGTCTTCCAGAATATGATTTTGACACCCGAATCAATTCAATACCCGATCGGGTATTGCCTATACCCGAACGGGTATATGAAATATTTTTCCAATTTTTTTTTATCTTATCCCCTTGCACTTTCCTTGATCTTTTGGGGTCCAATCTTTGATCATTTGGATGATCTTGACCTATTTTAAGCTCAAATAACATTAATCTAAAGGGAAAACTGTCAATTGTGCCCTCCTACTATGCACGATCCGTCAATGGAGTCCTCGTACTTTGGAAACACTCAATTGAACCCGCCAACAATTAAAATCCCGTCAATTAGGTCTACATAACCGGATGCTTCCCGGTTAGCCCGTTGCTCGCTCACATGGACATCGCACATTGAGGGTTCCATTGCTGACATGGATTAAAAATTTCCACATCACTTAATGACTCTATCCTTTCCCGATTAGCCCTAATTCCTTCCTTAATTCGAATTCGCATGTGTATCAGAAGCAAACCATCTAAGCGCTCTTCAAGGCTGTTCATCCATTTTTCTTCGTCGACTTGAATAACAGATAGTCCAGGTTAACTTTGTTATGATTTCACTTGTACTGTTTCTTACTGGTTCCATCAGCCCTTAGTCTGATTTGAATCTTTTCAAATGTACAGCATGTCCGACAAGGTGGAACTTATAATTCACCATAGAGGCAATTTTAAGTGTGTTCCTGAATCAATGTACGTTGGTGGTGAAGTTGATGTGCTACGCATAGCCCCAGATTTGATTTGCTATCCTCATTTAATGAAGTGCTTAAAAACAGGTAGGTATGGTAACATTAAGGCTTTGTATTACAAAAAACCTAGCCAGTGTATGAAATCTTTAAGAGAGCTGTTTGATGATAAGTCAACCCTAGATTTGATACGTCTGGCTACTAGTTGTGGTAAGTGTGACATATGTGTGGAGCATGGGTTAGATGAAGCGGAAGAAATAGGTGGGGAGTATGATGGAACTACAAACAATAAGGGTGAAGAGAGATTATTCATGGAAGCCAGAAGAAGGTGACACAGATGACTCATTGATGGAAGACGCATCTGAGACATATGATAGTGAACATGAAGAGACGGAAAATGAAGGATTATTTGATAATGAGGTTGCATCTGATCACACTGCTACACAAATGGGGGGAACCAGAGCTGAAGACAGTGAAAATGAGGAGGTTTCCACAGAGTATGACTCATCTAATCCCAATAGCTACACGACTGAGTCTGAGGATGATGATGGGACATCTAAAAGGGCAAGCAAAAGGTATGGTTCATTTAACCCTGAGTCTGAGGTCCCTAAATTTGAAGTAGGGATGTATTTTGAAGATGGAAAGCAATTTAAGAAAGCTGTGATTAAATATGCTGTATTTGAGAAAAGGGATTTGTATTTTAAGAAAAATGAACCTGGGAGATTGAGAGTAAAATGTTGGAAAAAATGCTCCTTTTCTTTAACTGGTTCATGGGTGGAGGGAGAGACTGCAGTGTTTTCAAGTTAAAGTTTTCAAGGAGGGACATAATTGTAACTTGAGGTATAGACTTAGAATTGTTTGCACAAAATGGGTGGCTGACATGTATTCAGACAAAGTTGCTGAGAATCCCTCTATAGGTGCTGTGGAATTAAAAAGGCTGATCAAGGCTGAGTATAAACTAAATGTGTCTGAAAGCATGGCCTCAAGAGCTTTGAAATGTATTGAAGAGAAAAAGGAAACTGCTTTTAAGGAGCAGTTCAAAAAAATTAGGAACTATGCAGAGGAATGCCTTCAATCCATTCCAAACAGAACTATTATCATATCAACTGTAAGAGTGGTTCCTGATGCACCTAGTGTTTTCCAGCGCATATATGTTTGCTTTGGGCCTGTTGTAATACTTGAGATTTAATTTAAACGGATTAATAGTACTACTCATACCAACAAGGTGCATCTCCTTTTAAGGGAGCTCATTAGCCAAGAACTTCAAAGTTAAGCGTGCTTACACGGGAGTAGTCTTGGGATGGGTGACCCCCTGGGAAGTTTCTCAGGGCGCGCATGAGTGAGGACAAAGTGCGCGGTAAAGGCTCGTGGTGGTTTGTGAGGACAGTACTAGAGGTCAGAAGTAACTACCTCGGGGCCTACGGGGCCGGGGTGTTACACCTGTGAAGAAAGGTTTTCTAGAAGGGTGAAGGAAGGTAATTGGTGTGGATGGATGCTTTTTGAAAGGGCAAATGAAGGGAGAGATATTGAGTGCTGTAGGTAGAGACGCAAATAACCAAATGTATCCAATAGCTTGGGCCGTGGTTGAGATTGAGAACACCTCTTCGTGGACTTGGTTTTTGGATTTGTTGTATAAGGACTTGGATGTTACTGCCCCAGATGAGTGGACCTTCATCAGTGATCAACAGAAGGTGAGATCATATATTTTTGTTCTTTCTTTGTATTTACAAGTAAAATATGCAATTAACTCTTGTGTTTGTTGTTCTTACCTTCATTGTTTAGGGCCTAGCCAATGCATTGAGCAGAGTTTTTCCAAACGCTGAGCATAGGAACTGTGCAAGGCATATTCACGCAAATTGGAGCAAAACTCATCGAGGCATGAATCTGAAAAAACTGTTTTGGCTGTGTGCAAAGTCTACATGTGAACGTCAATTGGAAGCAAACTTAGCAGAGTTGGATAATGTTAATGTTCAAGCTGGTAAAGACTTACGCAAATATCCATTCAAGTTGTGGTGCAAAGCTTTCTTTAGGGATGCAGTGAAATGTGACACAGTTGAGAACAATCTCTCAGATGCCTTTAATAGCACACTCTTAAAATGTAGATCTAAACCTCTCATCCCAATGCTTGAGGACATAAGAGTGGCAACCATGAAAAGAATAGCCAAGAAAAGGAAATATGTTCTCAAGTGGCCAGGTAAAGGATAGGCAGAATACTTGGTGCAATTGAATATGACATGATAACCTATGTATTAACATGTGCTTTAAATTATTTATGATGCAGGACCCTTTGGACCAATAATCATGAAGAAGCTGAATGCTAACATTGTGGCAAGTGAAGGCTGGAATGTGGACTTCAATGGTGATGACGGTTATGAAATAAAGAAAGGAAGAGCTCAGTTCAAAGTAAGTCTACAGAAAAAATCATGTTCATGTAGAAGGTGGGATATGTGTGGCATCCCTTGTGCTCATGCAATTTGTGCAATCTATGACAAAGGGGAGGAAGCTGAGTCATATGTAGATTGGTGCTACAGTAAGGAGGTATACAAGAAAACGTACTCGTACACATTGCATCCAATAAATGGGGAGTTGTTATGGCCAAGAACTCAATTTGAAGAGATATTACATCCTTTGCCCAAGAAAATGAGTGGCAAACCTAAGAAAAAACGAGTAAGGGAAGAAACAGAGCCACGTCCACCTACTGGATCACAACTACCAAGAATAGGACGCATCATGACATGTTCAAAATGCAAAGGAGAAGGACACAATAAGAAATCTTGCACAACAACAGATGGAGCAGGTATGGAAGCAACTCCTAGCACATCAACTCCTGCAGGTGCTGGTATTGTGGGTGTAGGTGCAACAGGAAGAAGGCCTAGAGGAGGCAGGGGTAAGAAGGGGAATAGTAGAAGCAGAGAGCAATCTGGCTATGGAGTTTATTTTGATGAAGCTACGGGTGAAACCATATTGGAAGTAAGTGAACTCCACAAATGTATTGTATTTGCATATGTCAGCATAATGCTTTGTTAACTAATCCACCTTTCTGATTTCAACTGCTTTGTTAACTGCAGCCTGGCCAGCCTGGAGAGACTCTGCTTGGATGAAGGAAGAAGGGTGTTGTGTGAAGATGAAGATGGTGTTGGGGTTGAAGATTGTGTATGCTTGAATTTATGGAACTTCTTATTTTGCTTGGATGAAGGAAGAAGGGTGGAACAATGGAACTTCTTATTTTGCTTGAATTTATGAATGTGTAAAACTTATGTTGGTTTGAAGTATGGATTTAAGTGTATGTTGGTTTTAGGGTCCCTTGGTTTTATGCATGGGGTTTAAGTGTATGTCCTTGCCCGTATGTGTGGTCAGATGACCTGTTTTGGTTCATGACATATACTATTTGTGTGGTTGAAACTGAATGTTGTATTGAATAGCTAGTCTTCATAATGACTTTTGGACAGCAACCTTTATGGCTTACTTTGTGAGCACCATGTGATATACAATCATTGTAGCCACATGTATTATTTACTGGAATGACATTCATGTTTGGGTTAATTTACAGGCCACATGGGTATTAAATGACAGATCTGAACCAAAACATGTGGTACCAAAATCAGCATTTTCCAATCCTCAATGACTAATATAAAGTGCAAAAGATGCTCAGATCTGCAAAAGTGCAAAAAATAATATAGGAATGTAGTGCCCCAAACATACAACACAAAACGAGGGTGGTTCATATTCAAACAATACTTCAAACCATAAGGACCACACAAGGTGTTCACAAAATAAAAGTGAGTTCTAAGCATCCTACATAACTTCTAAACCAACACACTACTTAAATACTTCAAACTGAGAACATATTACATCATAGGCATTCAATTACACTGAAGCATTCCTATCCTGCATAGAATTTTGTTACAAAGCACACGGCCACAACAAGCCCTATGACAATGAACTTCCTGGCCTTCTTTTTGTGCTTCACGTCATTTTCAAGAAAGGTTTTCACACACTTTACATCTTCTTGGACATGGCTAATGCGTTGGACAAGACCTTCAACAATGATCTTAACTTCATCCAGCTTATCTTTCTTGTGACCAGGCCTGATTATGTCTTCTCTTCCTAGGTCTTCCTTCCATAAGAAGTAGCCGCATCCATCATCCTGTATATTTTGAAAACCAATCACAATAACTAATAACTTCAAAAGATAACTACAATGAAGACTTACGAAGACATCCATAACTAGTAACCTTGTATATTTTGCATACATCCATATCAAACATCCACAAAAGCTACGAAATTAGAAATGCACATTTCATATGAAGATTTACTAGCCATTTTTGACATCCATAGAATTGTCTCCCACTCTCCCTTCCGACGCACAACGGGCCTTTCAATCCACACCAACAATACACTGCAGGCTCGTAATTAGTTGTGCTCTTACGTTCTTTGGTACCACTTGATGCAGACGACGACGCCATTGATAGACACGAGCTCAGGAAATGGAGAAGAAGAACGACAGGCGCAATGGAAGGAATTAGGGCTACAGCGGTGTTATTTGGGAAAGGATAGAGTCATTAAGTGATGTGGAAATTTTTAATCCATGTCAGCAACGGAACCCTCAATGTACGATGTCCACGTGAGCGAGCAACGGGCTAACCGGGAAGCATCCGGTTATGTAGACCTAATTGACAGGATTTTCATTGTTGGCGGGTTCAATTGAGGGTTTCCAAAGTACGGGGACTCCATTGACGGATCGTGCATAGTAGGAGGGCGCAATTGACAGTTTTCCCTAATCTAAACAAATCACAAACAACTAAAAAATAAAGTATTACACAAAAATGTGTAATTTCCAAAACGATAACAAATAAAACTAGTTAAAATTACAAACATAAACAACAACAATTATATACTATCAAACTCTCCCCTACTTAGTCCATTACTCGTCCTCGAGTAAACATTAACAGAACACTTCACAATCCACATAAATATACAAATTCAAAGGAATAAAATGTTTAGTTTTAAAGTCATCTCCAAATTACAAAGACATAGAGTCTTCATGATCTTCACGAACAAATATTCTTTCAATTGTTTGCCTCCCAAAAATCCATGTATAAGCAAAGATAAATTTTCTCTCATTCTATCATTCTACCTAGGAGTCTTTTCAGGTTTTCAATCATAGTCTCTGTTTTTATTTTCCATTTTCTCCCAACTCACTCATTTTAGGCACTTTTGCTTAGATTGCCTAATTTTTAAATTAAGTAGCAAGGTATACAATTCAATTGTAAGAAGTATATCAAAATTATTATGAAAAGGAAAAAAGAAAGTGTAAAGAGGAATCCAACACCGAAGGAAAAAACACCACTTACGTATATTACATAAAATTGAGAAAAAATTTAATTCACAATCTTAAAAAAACTTCTGTAAAAGTACAAAAAAAGAATTTTGAGATTCGGACAGAGAGAGTATTATATTTCTCTTAATTTCTTTTTAAGAATTTTCCCTAAATAAGACTAAAATAATTGGAAAGTTCCTAAATAGGACTACTCCCTAATTTATTCTCTAAATAGGACTAATTTAATTAGTGTTCCTATTATACCCAAACCCCGAACCTTTTTTTACGCATCAATCAAACTTTTCTTTTATTTTTTCCTCCTGGCCTCTTTCCTACTCAGTCCTCACTCATCTCCTCTCTGTAGCTACCATCGATCCATGTAAATCCAACTACTCTTCTTCTCTTTTATTCTCTTTTCTTCCTTAATAACTTTAATTTTATTTTTCTGGTCTCGATTTCTCTCATCTCCGACAAATTTTAGAGGTTTGGGTGAGAAATTTCTCTCCATTTTTGGCCACTAGTGGCCGGCGAGCGGTGGCGAGCGGCAGCGAGCGGTGGCGAGCGGCAGCGAGCGGTGGCGAGCGGAGGCATCCACCAGTGAGCAGCGGCCAGGTATGACTTCCTCTTCCTCTTCCTCTTCTTCTTCTTCTTCCTCTTCTACTCCTCCTCCTCCTCCTCCTTCCATCATCTCTATTTTCATTATTTGTCAATTTTTTATTTAATTCGAGATTTTTTATATTTAATTTGATTTTTGTTTGCTTATTTTTTATTATTTATAAATTTAAAAATGGCATAATTAAAATTATTTCACCCCCTAAAAACCATATATTGGAAAATTAATTTCAGAAATATGTCATTTTTATGAGAATACCTCTATAATTGTACTGCTTTGAATCTGAAATTTTCACTTCGAAAATGTCATTTTTATGGCATTAATGTTACAAAGATGGCAATATTACACTTTTGAAAAGACATTAGTGTCATGTTCTTTAATACGAAAATGTCATCTTATTTATGTCAGGATGACATTAATAACACTCAGATGGCATTTCAACTACAAGGTGACACTTGAGTAATTGTCACACAAGATCAATCTGAGTTTAGATCTGAGATCTACAGTGGTTGACTCAGTGGAGGCGGTGCCAGCGTCGGCGCCTGAGTTCGCACTGTTCACGCAGATGAGTCACACTGGTGTTGGATGAGGCGGCGATATCGTCAGATGTGGCCATGATGACGTCGGAGATGGCGGCGGCCACCGGCAAGGGTGGATGAGGTCAGAGATTCAGAGGCTACTGGCGCCTGTGGTGGCAGCGGCGCTGCGGCACTTACGCCGGTGCCGCCTATGATGGTGGTGGTGGTGGCAGCGGTGGTGGTGACGGCGCCTACGCTGGTGGTGGCGGTGAAGGTGGCATCGGAGATCTTCACTGGGAACCGTAGCTTCTTATATCTTCTTTTAGTATTCTAGTTCATATTATTAATAAATATACTAATTTATTCATTAAGGGTATTGATGTCAACTCATCTCTCTTAAGTTCTACTGAAGTAAAGGAAAATTGGAAGTCCCATTGTTGCACTCTTAATAAGTTTTAGTCCTAGTTAGGGAATTATCTCTTTCTTTTTTAAAATATTTTATGGAGATCATTTATTGATATTAATTTTTATAGAACAATAATGATTACAATATCAGAAAGAAAAAAATTTAATATCTCGTGCATCGCACCGGGGTGTCTTTAGGTTGCTTTTAATGGGCCTCAAAGACTTTCACCTTAATGGACTACTATTCATAACCGATCCATCCAAGTGCAAGGGTGCTACAGTTTAATTTAGGTAATGCCTAGAATAGTTACACGTGGGTTTGTTTAATTTCAATAATTTTGTAATATTGGAATTAATTGAATCAGTTCATTATATAATAATTTAGTAAT
Organism: Cuscuta europaea; assembly: GCA_945859875.1. Taxonomy (NCBI): domain Eukaryota; kingdom Viridiplantae; phylum Streptophyta; class Magnoliopsida; order Solanales; family Convolvulaceae; genus Cuscuta; species Cuscuta europaea. The sequence continues at coordinate 2,028,514 of CAMAPE010000068.1, read as the reverse complement.
ATTAATATTGAAATTTTCTAAATCAGTTCAATCTATTAAAATTGACAAAATCTAATCGTAGTGATTGCATTGGTTGAATTTACTGAATGGTAGAAAATTATATTTAAAATACAATTTATTAATAAATAAAAAATTAGATTTTTTTAAAATTATTCCTAAAATACAAACTTTTTATAAAAAATCCCAAAATAAAAGTATTTTACAAAATAAGACTAAAATTACTGTATATAGGGTCATTGTCACTTGATGTGAAAATTGAACATAAGTTATATTACCAAAATATTTATTATAGTCACTGCACTTAACAGATCACGTTTTCATAAACAATCTTTATTGTAGTCATAATTATGTAATTATTTCAAAAATTTATATGCAACATACCTATTTGAACATTTTCTCATAAATTTATATATGAGTACAATTTAAGAATGACACACTTTCACATATTTGCAATTTTGCACAATCTCCTGATTTGCATGTTTACCTAAGCAATTCATCTAAAAATATAATTCTTTTTAAATGTAAAATCACCATATTACTTAGGCAATTTGCATAAATAATTTACCTTGCATCGCGCAGTTGAATTACTAACAAAACATTTTACTGGAAGGAAAGATTTTAAAAGGAGTTAGTGTGAAACAAAAGATGTTAATTTGCATACATTCCTTAACACCTTGTGTTACCGTGTTAGCTAGCCATTCCAATTCATTATGCGATAATACCCAAACATCACTTATTATGTCATGAATATAAATAAAATTCAAAGACAGACTCTATCGCGTATTGATTACATCGTTAAAAAATCACACTATAAATGATCACATAGGACTGAACATTGAAAATGAAAATGTTCATATAATGTGTTTTGAAATTATATTCATGGATTTCATGCTACATGCTTCTTTATATTTTGTTGGGTTACAAAAATTTATATACTACTCCGTAATCATTGATAAATGATATTGAATATGTTTCATTTTACATCAAAATTTAATGTTGTACGGAATATAATTCTAAATGATTCAATTAATTACAAGTATGTTTTTTATTGCAATTAATTACAAGTTTTTTTTATTTCACCCACAAAATTCACCACCCGTGCATCGCACGTAGGAGTGGACTCGGGCCAAGCCAACCGGCCCGAAACCGGACCAGCCCGCTACTGTGCGGGCCCGGACCAACTCGGTGAACCGGTTGGTTGACCGGTTCGGGCCACCCGGCCCGGTGGGATGGCGGTTCGAGCTTGGGCCCTTCAAAAGATGAACCGGCCCGGCCGGTTCAGACCCGGGCCGGGCCAATTTTTTTTTTTTTGAATTTTTTTTAAGTTTTTCAGTTGGGCTGGGTATTTTAGGCCATTTGAGATGGTTAGGGTTGGTTTGGAGATAGGGATGGACTAAACCGGGTCGGCCCGACCTAAAACCGGCCCGGCCCGCTTTTGGGCCCGGACCGGACCGGTTGTCTGGTTCCGGGCTTTTAGCCCATTTGGGCGGGTCGGGAGGGCCGGGCTCGGGCCCAACTTTTGGTGAACCGGCCCGGGCAGTTCGGGCCAGGCCCGGTTCAATTTTTTTTTTTTGTTTTTTCAATTTTTTTGCTTTTCTAGGTTAGGATTGGGTGTTTTGGGGGGGTTTGGGGGATGGGGGTGAAGGGGGGGAGGTCGGGTGTTAATTAGAAACCAAAAAAAAATGAACTTGACCCAGGCCCGGCCCGGCCCGGTTAGGCCCGGACCCGGTATCAACCCGGGCGGTTCCGGGCCCAACATTTTGCAAAAAAAGCCCGCCCGGCCCGGGTCCATCCCTATTTGGGGGTGAGGGGGGAGGGTTGGGGGTTAACCAGGAAAAGCCAAAAAAAAAATTAGAACCGAGGCCCGACTTGGCCCGGACACGGGGGTTATCCGGGCCGGTTCCGGGCCTCCCCTTCATGAACCGAGGTCTGGCCAGGCCCGAACCGGAACCGGTCCACCCCTAATCGCACGGGTTTTCTACTAGTTAGATATAATTCCCAAATTCAGTTCATCTCAAGTACATGTTCATTTTTTAGTACGCTGCTAAAATAAGCTATATGACCGGAGCCTCTTTTTTACCAATTTGTCAAGCAGCCCTCTTTTTTACCAATTTGGTATTCCAGCCTATTTATGTTTCCATGGCCAACATACGAAAACAGTCAAGGGAAAATGATATCTGGTGCCAAAATAAGAACAATCCAGCCTAAAAAAACAAATGAAGCCATCCGCCACCCGAGACAGTGAACTCTGGAAATTGATGACTGGTTCAGGACATTGAAAGAAGAAGAGCAGGCACAATACTCTGTTTCTTCTTTTATATTGAACAGAGATTCATTCATTTCCTCACCTGTTTGAGCAGAGAAACCTTTTTCTTTATGAGGAAAACAAAAAAAATGGCAGTTCATGCCTCTGGAGCCATTATCCAGGTGCAAGTTGATCTTCTTCACCTACGACTGCACCTCTCGTCAGCTTCTTCTTCTTCGGCTTCCGGATTCCCCGTTTTTTCTTCATCCTCTTGACATGCTTTTCCCACTCCCTCCTGTGTTTTAAGTAAAGCAACATAGCAGCACGTGCATCTTCCACCTGAAATAAATGCAGTAACAATTCTAATATTGAAATGCTTTTAATAGTAGAAAGGTTTGTAGCTTGTGCTCCTCCCCCTCCCCCCCCTCCCCCCTCTGTACACACACACACATAAATGTGAAAGACAAACCGGGCAATGCTCTCCATTTTGTATATCTGCTCCTAGAACTTCGGCTGCAAGACTCCTAAGTGCACGACTACGTCCTTCTCTGCTTTAAACAAACAAACAAACAAACAAACAAACAAATAAATAAATAAATAAATACATAAATAAATAAATAAATAAATAAATAAATAAATTTTTCATCATCATTTTCATTTACCCCAGTGCCGCAAAGGCTCCCACCTACGGTGGGGTAAGGGGGGGTCGGATGTACGCAGTCTTACCCCTGTACTAAAGCATAGAGAGACTGTTTCCGGATGACCCATAGTGAAAATCGCGTCCAAGATTGCATGGACTGACTGCTGCTCCATAACAAAGAAGCTCAGACAGTTTAGTGAGCCATTTTGCTTTATTCCATCATAATCTCAAGCCAAAAAATAATGAATCTTTGGCTCCATTGCAAATGATGGAAAATAAATAAATAAATAAATAAATAAATAAATAAATAAATAAATAAATAAATAAATAAATAAATAAATAAATAAATAAATAAATAAATAAATAAATAAATAAATAAATAAATAAATAAATAAATATATAATTAAATAAATAAATAAATAAATAAATAAATAGACCCACATGCTCAATTCTTTTGCTGTATTAGATTTTCTGCTAGTTTGCAAGATCGGACTCATACAACAATGGAAGAATGATAAGCACAATAAAACATTAGCTAAGAGTTTTTGCTCAGTGTAAACAAGTGCCAAACTGCCAACCCTTTCTCCAGCACAGAAGACTGCTCTTTACAGCTGAGGATTGCCAACAAGGCACTAGAGGACTCAAATCACCAGAGGCGCAAGGCGCAAAATCGAGCTCACTTGACTCATGTCAGGCGCCCCATCTATATACTATAAAATATAGACCATAGTTGTAATTTTAAAAATATAAAACAAGTTAGCACTATTCTGCCCAAGCCCCAGTCATTCCCTGGCTGGGCTTGCCATTGTTGCTGGGCTGGGCCGTCCAATCCACAGGCCTAGTACCATTCGGCCAGCCCGGCTAGATATTGTTGGGCCAATATCCCAACAATAACAATAAAAATAATCATTGAATGAGTAAATCCATTTTCTTTATGTGTTCCTGATTCTGCAATCTAATCCCCGTTGCCAAGTAATTGAGTGCCTCAATTAACTAAAAAGTGGTCGATTGAACCCCTCACACCCTCCTGATTTTGGCATCATCGTTGACAAGATATTGGCAAAGGTTACACAGGCTTCTTTCTATGGAAATGAATGAGATACCCAAGTACGATGGCTCCATTGTTAGGACGTAAGGGTTAGTTGACCACTTACCAGATATTGAGAGTCGGGATCACATCAAATTGCAGACTCCGGAACTGTTAAAAAACCAAACAAAGATTTTCGCACATTTTTATTCTTAAGGGTGTATTTGGATCAAGGACAATGCTAGGGAAAAGAAGCTTATTCTAAAGAAACTTTCTTAAGTTAGGTTTTACCTTAAAAACAATGAACAATAACATTCTAAAATATACTCGTAAAATAGAAACAAATAAATATGGGTCTGAAAGAACATCTAAAACAAATGAAAGTACCCACAATTAGAACAAAACACAACTAAAATGAAAAAATAGGAGTTAATGTTTACAATTCTCTAAATAGGAGTAATACTTTGTGGTTCGACAAAAAACCCCGTGTAGGGTTTGAAGCTATTAACCACTGCCACCAGACAGCTCCCGCCAGCCCCCGTGCTCTTGGATTGCTGCCGCCTCTGGTCGGCAGATTGCCGCCAGCAGACTTCTGTCGCTGCTAGCAGCCACCAGCCTAAACTCTAATCCTAAAGACTAAACGCTAGGGTATTTTTGTCTACACGAGATATATTACTCCTATTTAGGGAAATTAAAACATGAACTCCTATTTTTGAACTTTCCTTATCTTTATTTTTTCCCAACTTTTCATGAGTGTTTTCTTTCCTTCTTATTTTCAAGGTTCCAAACAGACCCAAAAGGACAGTATAGGAAAAAGGCAGTAGAGAAAGATTACTTTAGGAAAGGTTGGTACTCGGAAGTATCACGCACGTCATTCTTTGGGTGACTTAACAGCAAAGCCTACATGGAAAATAAACAATATTCAAGATTGCACACACTTGCTGCTGAACCAAACTAAGTGTGTAAAACTCATAGGACTAACTTTCAGATCATTGTGCAGAGCATGGCCAACAAGAATTCTTCCTTTAGTCAGCTCAGCAACTTTCTTCTGAACGGCATTGAAATTCTTTGCTGCAGAAAATGTTGGCTTTAAGTTTATATCATTTGTAAAGTTCCTAACTTTCTTCATAGGACATATATAAACATATAAAATCAAAGAAATGATCATAAGTTGAGGTGCTGAAGCTTGGGTCGAACAATAATAGAATATTAAAACCAAAAAAGCTATGAGCAGAAAAACAATCGGGGAATGCTATGGAATTGAGTAGAATATAGTTCAAGTGGTTAATATCAGAGACTATGGAAAATACAAATTTGTGTGTGTGAGAATAATGTGTGTATTACTTTATTTAATTATTAATTATTCAAATATTTCTGAACTTATTTTATTTTTTATTATTTTAGAAATAAATATTATTCAAAATTAATGCTATCGTCTACATAACCTATAGAAATAAGGTTATCACAATACCTTGAATATAACCTAAACTCATACATGGTAATAATGTGAGATTATAAGGGTTATTGTATAGCTTGAACCACCACACAAGGTTGGCTAAATTTTACCAAAACCACAGAATGTGGAGTATATGATATACTCCGTACTACGTATAAGATTTAAGATCAAATACATATAGTCCTTCCCACGAAAAATAGGAATAAATTTGGAGCACCGGATTTAGGATCTAATGACTCTAAATATATAAAAAAATGCATTAAAGTGGATGAAAAACGCAGTGCCATTTTCGTAAATAAATCAAAGTTTTTCTTCTTTCCAAAAAGTGGACTTCCAGCATGCAATAGTGTACCGCAAAGGACCAAAAGTGGATGGCGGGAAATTTTTCAATGTAATAGTGCAACTCGGCTGCTCAAAAGTGGATGTGTTCGCATTTTGTATTTTAAGACTACTTTTTATTGGAACTGGACCCTGATATATAATACCAACCAAGTGGCCCCTTATGTGACAAGCATTAGAGATGTTATGGATAGGGCAATATAGTTGCTTTCCTAACCTGTTAGCTTACCGCAGTTTTTTTAGTAAGTAACTTGCTTCATTACCGTACAAAAGTATCATCACTTTTCTTCAACTCATTATGAATTTTATAAGTTGTTCTGTTTTTATATGCTAAAATATCTAAAAAGGCTCAACCTCTCTTCAAGTGGTGAGGTCTGATTCCACTTATTTTGGTGCGGAAATCAACAACATATTCCATTGGCCGGACATATTCATCATATATAACATTTCCCCATCTGTTTATCTGTCCTGACACATGTAATTGAAAATAAAACAAGCAAGTATGATTAGAATAAAAAAATATATTTAAAAAGCATTGTTCTGAAACTTTTGTATTATTGTCTTTTTGGTAATGAAAATAGCTCCTACATACTGATAGGAACCCTAACAATTACAGAAGTTCACTAACAAACGGAAGAATGGTAACTAAGAAAACTGAAAGCTTCATTAATGGAGAATCCGAGTACACAGCCCCAAAGAAGGAGATAAACTCCAACTTCCCAGTCCCAGACCAAATGAGTCTCAACAGCCTACCTGACTTATCCCAGCTTATTCTATTTATACTACTCTAGCTATTACTCTTCTTATTTACTCTCATTCTACCGGGTCCCTAACATATCCCCCCCCCCCCCTAAACATCCACCTTGCCCTCAAGGTGGGTGATAGGAAACAGCCACAATCTTCTGCTTCCTCTTCCTCTTTCTTGTTCCTCTTCCTTCCCAATATCTAACTGGTTGATGGACTAGGGACTTCAGTATGGGATCTTTTAAAATCACAGAACCTTCAGCAGCAGAAAGTGAATCTTCCTTTGGTTCAGTCACCTTCCCGTACTCCCTATCAAAAATTATTTCTTCATTTTTCTGCAGCTTCTCCTGATTTCTATGTTCTGAAACTGATACTGTACTGAATGCAAACTCCTTTTTGTACCTTCCAACTTCTTCCTCTTTCAGTTCTTGGCTTATCTCATTTGATAAGGAAGACATAAAAGGCATTAACAAGCAAAGGTAAAAATATCCTATCCCATTCAAATGCACAATAGCAGAAGAAACAACTGGAGAATAGTCTTGATGATCCTTTGAAATATAAGGAGCAGAAAGTCCCTCTTCGACCTTGGTTTTCAAAATGGCTGTAATCATAGTAGACGAGTGCCTCCCAATAGTCAATTCCTGATTGTATATAGCTGTTTCCAATTCTTTATCATTCATAACAAGCCTGCCACCGCTCACAACCTTCATCCAAGTTAGTGAATCTCCATGTGAAATCACTGTCCCAATTTGAACATTAACACATGATTTCCTAAAAAAAAAAGATAAAGTTCCCCAGAAAAAGGATAAACATGATCCTCAAGACCCACTGGACCAGACCTCTTCTGTTCCAAGCATGTATATCCTGAAATTATGTCCTTGATTTTACGTAACCCAGTTTCAAAAGTTCCCAATGGACCTGGTTGGCGAAGATATTCAACAACGGAAATGTTGTTCAATCCTTCCAACACAATGTTTGATGACTGGCGATACATCATATCAGTTTTGCAGACATTTGGCCATTTCCTCTTCTGTTCAAGATGAGAATACTTTTCACATACCTGAAGAAATTTGAACCTATTGGTTTCAAGGTCTGATTGGTCAAGATCATACATGGGAAACATCTTACATCTGGAAAATCCAACAACTGCTCCCTCTTTAAGTTCAATATTAACTGAAGATTTCTCATTGCATTCCTCTTCAGGGTCTGATTCCTTAACTGACTGTACAACCAGTTCCAATTCTGTGTTTATTGTTGTTGGTAGAGTCCCTGGAGATCCCTTTTTTGATGCGATGACAAGAGTGGCTGAACTGTGAGATCCAGCGATTGAAGAAACCTGCGAACTGGGCACTTCTGCTTGCGTCACAGCCAGAGGACCAGAAGACTTTGTTTGCGCACTCAGAAAAACGGCTTGAGAGGAAGAATTCTGCGAATGGTGAGAACCCGTTCGCGATTCCGTTTGGGAACTTGTGAGCGTTTGGGGCGAATTTTGTTTGTCCGATAGCGAAGAGCGATGAGAGGAGTGATGCGAAGAGCTATGCGAAGAACGATGCGAGGTGTGCGACGATGGGGAAGACTCTGTTCGCAACTGGAGACGGTGAGAAGATCTTCGCGATTGCGAACTATGCGAAGAAGTTCGCGACTCCTTCTGCGAACTGTTGAGCGATGGCGACGAACTGGGATACGCAGAAGACCGGCAACTTTTGGGGCTCCTTGATCGATGTCTGCGATGAAATTGGTCCATACTGTTCAGCAGGTCTTTCATCTTGTTCAGCATAGCATTCATCCCTGCGTTCATCTCTTTCATCTGGCGATTCAGATTGTCCATTCTCTTTTCCATTTGCGGTGTCATGTAGAAATCCTCCATGATTCCGATTCTCCGTCTCCAGGAAGTAACGTGCTCTGATACCACTGATAGGAACCCTAACAATTACAGAAGTTCACTAACAAACAGAAGAATGGTAACTAAGAAAACTGAAAGCTTCATTAATGGAGAATCCGAGTACACAGTCCCAAAGAAGGAGATAAACTCCAACTTCCCAGTCCCAGACCAAATGAGTATCAACAGCCTACCTGACTTCTCCCAGCTTATTCTATTTATACTACTCTAGCTATTACTCTTCTTATTTACTCTCATTATACCGGGTCCCTAACACATACTTCCTAAAAGTTACTACGTATAATAGTTGGTGTAAAATAATGAATAGTTCAAAACATCCAAGAGTGTGTTCTTTTGTTATAAGATATGATAAAAACTAAAAAACAATTACTCTATTAAGAACCCGAAAGCTAGCCCTAGTCCAGGCCTTATAGCTTGGTTGTCTCGGGTGTGTAAGCCACCAGTTTGGGGTAATACCGTCCACAAACCAATCGGAAGGGATACCACCCAAGGCCATGTGGTAAGAATTTACCATAAGATGCTTTTAACAATATTCCACCCACAACAGCAGTTGCAATGGTGTGCGCTAGTCAGACAATGCAAAAATATCTCTAATGGGTGGTTGAGAATCTCTGATTGACCATCTGTTTGAGTGTGGTAGGCTGAAAAAAAAAGACAAGCTTGGATTCCACTAAACAGAATAACTCTCTCCAAAAGTTACTGACAAAGATTTTCTGTCTAAAACAATGGGTTCTTGTAATTTATGATGCTGGACAATTTCGGCAAAAACACCTCTGCAACCAAGACGGTGGTGAAGGGATGACCCAAAGGAATAAAATGTGCCGCTTTAGACAAGCGGTGCACCATCACCTGTATTGTGGATTTGTCGTGAACCTTCAGGAGACGTTCCACAAAATCTATTGAGATATCTAACTAGATCTGTTCTGGAATTAGAAGCACCTGGAGTAGGCCCATCCGTTGAAAGTGTAACCACTAGCATTGTTGACATGTTTGACAGTCCCATATATGTAGCCACTGAACTTTTCATACCGGACCAATAGAACTCACGTCATAGCCGCTTGAAAGTTTTTCAATGCCTTCATGTGCCATCCCGTGGAAGGTGGAAAGAAGTGTAGGTATCATAGCTGATTCTAAAAGCAAAAACAGATCGTGACAAAAATAGATTGGTTTGCTTGGATCCTGTCTAACAGTGTGTTAAAAGGAATTGGGAGAGCTGTCACAGAAGTCCCACTCTGTCAAGTCGAGATAGAGAGTCAGCAATGGTGTTAAAACGTCCTGGTTTGTCAATGCGGAAATTAAATCTAATTAACTTGTTGAGCCAGTGTTGTTTGGATGTAGCCAAACGTTGGTCCAACAGATATTTCAAACTCGAATGGTCAGTGCATATGACAAATCCTGGCTCCACAACTTACTGCCACACGTAAGTCCACCAGTGAGTAATTGCTTTGGCAAGACCGATGAGTCCCTTTCATATATAGCTAATTAGACATGTCGATCTTCAATTTTATGGATGAAATAAGCTATTGGGTGCCCTTCTTGCTGCAAAACAGCACCTATGTCACTACCAGAGGCAGCACATTCCACAACAAAAAAGCGATAGTTTAAGCACAGGTGTAGTACACAAATAGAGTTGAATGCTGCCTCTATTGCTGCGTTCTAGGTGAATTAATTATCGGGTATTAGCCCTTAATAGGATTAAAATTAACCCAAAATTCAATAATAGGAGTACAATCCCTTTATTCCCAAAATAGGACTAATATGTCCCTTCTTCTCATTCTACCTCTTCCTATAATTTCCAATAGATTTATTTTATTAATAAGAAAATCATAGTTTTATTTATAATAAAAATATAACAAATAATAAAATATTTATAAATTAATATAAATTAAGAATAATAACGTGAAAAAATAAAATAAAAAAATAAAAAAAAAATAAAATATTTAAAAAACTTTAAAAAAGTCTAAAAAATAAAATAGAATACCTAAAAAATATTTAAAAATATGTAGGTCACTGCCAACGCGTCCTCTACCTCCAAGCACCGCCAGCTCCGGTCGCCGGAAAAAAATGTCATCTTGTGTAAAAAATGCCACATTTCTCTGAAAATGCCATGAAGATGGCATTTTTACTCTTTGAAAATATCCATCTTTCTCTTCTAAATTGCCATCATGATGACATTTTCCCCCCAACTTGGCAATCTTTTCTGGTGACCGGAGGTGGCGGTGCTGGAAGGTGGCTGAGGTGGTGGTTGAGGTCTGTATATTTTTTATTTGTTTTTTGCGATTTTTATTTTTTTATTTTAGTTGTTTTATATTTTATAATGATTGTTTAAAAAATACTATTAGGAAGGACAAAGGAAAGGGTAGAATAGGAAGAGTTGGTCCTATTTTGGGGATGTTAACTTTAAACTCCTATTGTTGCAATTATCCTTTTATTTAGTCCTATTTAGGTAATAAATCTCCCATTAATTATTTACAAGAGATGGGATAAAAGTGCAGCTATCTCCCCAAAATGTTGAATAAATTTGCGGGTGTAGCCTGCTAGCCCCAAGAACCCTCTTAAGGCCTTTGTCGAAGTGGAGCACGTCAGTCACGGACAACCTGAATCTTTGTCGAGTTGATTTCCAGCCTTTTGCTGTGAATACATGCCCAAAATATTTCACCTTTGAAGCCCCAAAACTGTACTTGGACTGTTCCAGGAAGAGGGAATGTGAGCGTAGTAGTTCCAAGATGAGGCATATGTGAATATGTGATACACATGCTAACCACATTTTTTTGTAGATAAGGATATAGTCAAAGAAGATGAGGACAAACTTCCGTAGATATGGCCAAATGATATCATGCATGAGGCTCTAAAACGTGGAAGGTGTGTTAGGTAGGCCAAATTGCCAAATGGCATGACTAGGAATTTGAAGTGCCCATGATGTGTACGGAACACTATTTTCTCCACATCCTCGGGGGTTATTCGGAACTGGTGACATCCTGAGCGTCGGTCTATTTTTGTGAAGTCGCCCCATGAAGCTCATCCAATAGTTCATCAGAATGGGAAATTTGTCCTTGACAATTAGGAGTTTGATTTACAAACAAGGAGGGCGGGAGAGGAGAACAGAGAGTGACTTGATTGAATAAATCAAATAGACAACATCTCACCACATTGTTTTTCGATCCCATCCTTTTGAAAATAAGGATACCAGTACCGATGAACTACAATGGAACCCATGCCTGAAAGTAGAGTAATTCAGGTAATCACATACACGTTAGGGTGGAGCCTAGATGGAGTGTGAAAAAAGTTCATCGAAGTGTACAAGGATCTCATCGAGAGAGGGGCTAGTGACGTCTTGGCAGATTGCCATGTAAGAAACTGCAGAGACACTGGTATCACGACCCTGCCATGTCACTGTAGTACCTTTCCAGATTTTCAGGTGAAATGCAGGGATAGATTTGCAAAATCCCCTAGGATGGAATTGAGCCCGCATAGCAATTAGACACCCAAAAACGTATCAAATCCAGACAGCGGTAATACGTAAATATCAGCATGAAAGTGACTGAGACATATGATCAACAACTAACAACTAACGGTTAATACCAAAGAAATACCATGGCACAAGAGCGAACAAAGACTGAACTCGATAACTGTGTCAGAGAGGCTGCGCGAGTGCGCGACCACCAACACCACCTAGTGACTACCAAACGTGAACCAATGTGCTTTAGTGCTTCCACATAGAACAGACAGAGGTAACCAAATATTATTCAATTATTTTCGTGTAAAACTATATATATTAGGTTTGGTTGCGGTGAGAACACTTCTTCTCGTGAGAAATAACAACGATCCAAAACGATGCACATTATGGTTCAAGGAGATGCACATTTATGGTTAAAATAATGCACAGTTCGAATGTGCGCATTTGTGGTTAAAATAATACACAGTTCAATTGCACATTTTCTAATTTATGGTAGTGCACATTTTTGTATCACATAATGCACAATAACCAAACCTAACGCTCCAGAATCATTTTCATTTCTCTCCTTAGATCATGTTCTCATTTGAACCAAATTCTATGTGTGTGTGTGTGTTCATATTTTATATATTTCTACATATATGTAGAAAGAACTAGAGAAAGAAATCTCAATTTAGTTTATTCGTTCTATGTAATACAAGAAGAAGATTACATAATATATATAGCTAGAGAAATATAAGCTGGAATAAAGAAATAGTAGTATAATAATATAACTAATAGTAATAGTAATGGTAATGATAATGGTAATAAAGTGTGAGTAGTAATAGTAATAGTAATTGTAATAGTAATAGTAATAGTAAAAATAACAATAACAATAACAATAATAATAATAAATTAATAACAATACAACAACATCCAAACCTTATTCCCAAAAGATTTTAGGGTCGGCTAACATAATCGATCCATGATATTGAAGCCAAAAACAGAAGAAACATAAGAAGAATAAAAAGATAAAGCAAGATAAAAAGTATAAGATGAAGATAAATATAAGATAACAATAACATAAGATCATAAGAAAGATAAAAGATAAAAAGATAACAGAGCATAAGAAAGATAAAAGATAAAAATAACATAAGAACATATAAAGATAAAGAAGAGAAAAGATAAAAGAAAAAGAGAGAGAAGAGAGAAAAGAGATCAATCTTCCACACTGCGCTCTCCACTTTGCTCTCTCCAAAATCATACTCTCATGACTCATTCAACCCAAGAAGAAGCATATATGTTATAATTCCTCTAATCCAAGTCTGTTTGAGTCTTTCTCTCCCTCTCCTCGCCGCCTCTTCTCCCCACTCACAAGTCGTCTAATATGTGCTTCACTCGGTCTTCTGCGCACATGATCAAACCACCGCAATCGATACTCCTGCATTTTATATTCTATAGGTGTTACTTACACCTTTTGTCTGAATATCTCATTCCTCAAACGGTCTTTTCTGATATGTCCACACATCCAACGCAACATACGCATCTCTGTCACTCATCTTTTGGATGTGACATTGTTTCACCGCACAACATTCTACGTCATACATTAATGCATGCATAATTGTTGTCCGGTAAAATTTACCCTTCAGCCTAGTCGGCATACCTCGATCACATAGAAATCATGATGCACTCTTCCATTTCATCCACCCTGCTCTGATTCTATGAGATACATCTCCATTTAATTTACCATCCTTCTAAATTATGGAGCCAAAGTAAAGGAACATATCACACATTATTATCTCCTCGCCATCAAGAGTAATCCCACAAAAACAACAACAACATCATCAACATTAAAACAACAACAATAGGGACAATATCATTTTTTCAACTTCAGCCACTTCTAAATTGTTGACTGTTGGGTCTTTGGATTCTTAGTATATCGGTTGTATGTGTGGCCCGAAAAGGAGTCCACAACATATTCCAAGAAGCAAACTTACATTGGTGGAACAACTCCATAGAAAATAAATCAATAGATAGAGCAAAACTGCAAAAGAGAAAAGTAAATACCAATGTGACTCGCCCAAGTGCGCTCTTGTGTCCAAGAGAGCTGACACCAACCATTTCGCAATCCATGGCTATCACATTAGTAACACTGCAATACAGCAAATGAGCAATAAACACCTTAGGAATAATAACTGGAATGAAGGTCATGGGAATCTATGCATTGCACTTTGCATAACCGCTATTTCTACTACGGAGGTAAATTTGCAACAACTCACTAAGCAAGACTTCCATTCCCAAAATGTCGCTAATGTTAACTCGCTAAGGCTTGTCACGAATTATGAAGTTATTATGAAATTATTATCTTCCACTTTATGTTAACCAAGGGGTTTGACTTTTTTTGCTTACTTTTTCCCTTAGGTCATTAAGATCAACAAGTCCAAAAATTATTAAAAAAATCAAAGATATGAACAATTGGAACGGGAGTTATGTGAGCTTTCATTACTTGAGAATAGAGTTGAGGAGGATGCACATCAAAAGGTTGTATAGGTGTATCAATATGCAACCTGGGTTTAGATTTACCCAAACTGTGTTTCTCAACCGCTCTCCCAAACACAACCAAAAATTGATTGTACAAAAGAATATGAAACTAATGAAACATTAAACATTCATGAAAGATAGTCTATATGAGTGAAACATTCATGGAGACCATGTGTGAAACAAATTGAGGCTTTTCAATAACAAGCCTTTATGCCTTCTAATAAAGTCTTATTCAGCTCAAGTATGAGTGTTCAATGTTTAAAATCAGAAATAGCCTAAATATCAATTTTTTATTCTTCAATAAAGGCCATGTTTCGATAATTGCATTTTGCTAAATAAATGAGCGTTTTTACTAACTTTGGTGTTTTCAGTCAATGAAAATACTGATTTAATATGTTTGGTGCACTGCGGGTGGGCTTAGCATTTCGAGCCAAAAATGCCGAAATAAAAATGCTGAGAATAGTAACACTTTCATTCAATGTTTTGTAATAAATTACTATCGTATTAATTATTAAATGTTAAAATATAAACTAGAATAATATTGAAGATAGAGAGAAGGATTTTCTATGTGTTTATTGAAGGGTTGAAGTCCATATAAATATATATATATTACAAGATAGAATATTCATATAAGATTCTATAGCATAACAATATCCTAGAGTAACTTCCTAAATATTCCAAAGCATATTCCTACATGGCTACATCATTCTAATATAATTGACATTCCCCCTCAAGTTTGAGCATAGATATTTATCATGCACAACTTGTTACAAAAATAATCAACTCGAATCTCATTTAGTGCTTTCGTGAATAAATCGCCAAGTTATTCTCCGGTCTTCACATATTCGGTAGATATCCCTTTTGTAACTTCTCTCGAATAAAATGACAATCAACCTCAATATGTTTTTTCTCTCATGAAATACCAGATTATTCGCTATGTGTATAGCAGCTTTATTATCAAACCACAATTTAGCAAGCATTGATGTCTTCAATCTGAACTCACTCAATAAATGACCTATCCATATGATCACACATGCAGATTGCACCATAGCTCAATATTCTGAGTCAACACTCAAACGGGAAATCACATTTTGTTTCTTACTCTTCCGGGATACTAGGTTACCATCAATAAAGACACAATAGTCAGATGTAGATCTTCGATCATCTTTAGAACCAGTCTAATCAGCACCATAGCTCAATATTCTGAGTCAACACTCAAACGGGAAATCACATTTTGTTTCTTACTCTTCCGGGATACTAGGTTACCATCAATAAAGACACAATAGTCAGATGTAGATCTTCGATCATCTTTAGAACCAGTCTAACCAGTCTAATCAGCATCTGCCATGGCTTATGAGGCGGGTTCTGAGGCGCGCCTCAAGCTGAGGCGTACTGGTTGGGTATCAAGGTGTATATTTTTTTTCGCAGGTAAAGAGGCTTACGCCTCATAGATTGAGGCGCACGCCTTCAGGCGTGACTTGAGGCGTTTGTTGAGGCGCACGCCTTGAACACTTGCGCAGTGACTTAAAACAGGCCCAAGTATTTCATTTAATAAAAGCCCAGAGTTCTTTCTAAATAGAAGCCCATATACTAAACCCTAACAAGTCTTATTTCATTCAAATCATGATAAGGATTTGAAGGATTTGAACCTTAACGTATATTTTCTATTCACCTACGCAAAGAACTCTCTCTTCTCCTGCGACATCTCCTTACAACAGCCCAAAAGCTTCCAGGTAACTTTTCTTCTCCTCTCTTCTTCTCCATCCCCTTCTCTTTCTCCTATTCTTATTCAACTCCTCTCCTTCATTTCTTCTCCTTCACTGCTTTTTATCCTTCTTTTACAGAACTGTTGTTCTTCTTCTCCTTCACTGCTTCTTATCCTTCTTTTACAAAACTGTTGTTCATGTTTTCTAATTGGTAAAGGATTTACTTTGCTTCCTTAGTCATGTCATTAATAATACTTCTGTGTAGATTTAGTTTAATGGTGAGAGGTTCAAAGAAAAGATGTCATGCTTCTACTGTTACACCTAGTAGTTCTGAAGGCCTTGGTGATGCAATTTGTGTGGGTTGTTTCTGTGTGTTTGTGAGACTGTGATGTGTCTGTTTTTGTGAGATGTTTCTTTTTGTGTGTTTGAAGCCTAGTGACTTACTGGTAATAGGTCACATGTATTTGTGTCTCACACTTTTTGGACTTATAATTATGGATATCCTTTACTTCTTGAGTTGTTTGTTACTAGTTTAATTATATCAAGTTTTATAGTCTGTATTTTTTGAGGCTTACGCCTCAATACGCCTCAAGGCTTACGCCTCGCCTCTTAGGAACAAACCGCCTTGAAACCCAAACCCGCCTTTTTAAACCTTGGCATCTGCAAAACATTCTATTCTCTAGTGATCATGGTTTGATAAACAATATCTCGTCCTAGTGATCCCTTCAAGTAACATAATATGTGTTCTACATTAGCCCAATGATCAATGGTTGGAGATGACATGTACTGACTCACTACATTCACAGATAATTAAGCTTTCCAACCAATCTTATATATCTTTCTGGGTCTTCAAACCACATGCTTTCTTGAGTGAGTTGCACAATGGGAGCCATGGGAGTATTGTTCAGCTTTGATCCGAATTATCCTGTTTCATTAGCAAATCAGGTACATATTTTCGTTGAGATAGAAATATGCATTTCTTACTCCGTGTTACCTCAATACCTAAGAAGTATTTCAATGAGCCTATATTTTTTGTCTCAAATAGGTTATGAAGAAAAATCTCAAGGGCCAAAATACATGCATTATCACTCCATGTAATCACAATATCATCTACATACACCACAAGCAATGTAATACATGCGTTCGTTCGTCTATAAAAGACAGAGTGATCTGGTTGATCTTTCATCACTCCAAACCGTTCAATTGATTGAATGATTTTCCACACCATGCACTAGGACTCTATTTTGGAGCATATAGAGATTTGCGAAGTCGACAAACTTTCCCATGCTCGCTTTGAGCAACAACAAATAAATCTCAGAGGTTGCTCAATATAAAGTTCTACCTATAAACTTCTTCCTGCAGGTTACCGCGCAAGAATGCATTTTTAATGTCCAACTGATGTAAGTGTCATATATGAGTTACAACAAGTGAAATAAGTAATCAGACAAATGTTAATTTAGCAACAAGAGAAAAGGTGTCAGCATAATTAACACCATAGGTTTGAGCATAACCCTTCGCACCTAATCAGGCTTTGAACTAGTTTTAAATCCAATAGACTCTTTCCCTGCACGCAATGTTTGAAATTGTGCAATAGAATTGCGCCTTAAGGCGCGCCTCATCGATTTTAAGGCTTGTTGCGATTAAAGGCGAATCTTATTTTACGCCATAAGAACGCTAACGCCTTATAATAAGTCCCTACCTAAAAAAGATGGCCCAGACGAATTTCAAACCATCTCCCTCTCTACGCAGTATGCGGCAGTCCACCTCTCCCTCTATACTCGGTATTAAATTTTTTACATCAGCTCTTTTGTAAGCTTAGCGCCTGTCCATCTATCCTTCTTGTGGCTCTGCGTTGTTCTTATTTGTGTACGGCTGTCCCTCAAGTGTGTGTCGGCATGCTAAGTAGGTACTAGGGAGACGAGATTATATACAGAGTAATTACCTTCAGTGGGTTCCAAAGTATTCTTCTACACTTATGATGCACCGCGGGTAATATCCTTTGGTGTTTCTTGAGATGATTATTAGATCACTTTGAGTGAATTCCAGCTAGATTCCATTTTTTTGTTTAATGTTTGTTTAGGCTCAAAATTACTTCTTGCCACGAATTTTACTATGTTTTCTCTGTTTTAGGCAATGTTTTTAATTATTTATATTCAAAATTTTCTTTTATTCTTAGTGGAGATTTACTTTTCATATAATTTGAAATTTTGTTTCAAGTATAATCATATATTTACTTTAGTTTGGATTATATATGTATATCAAATAATGTTTAAATATTGCCATTAGCAATTCTCTTTTGCATTCATCAATCCAAAAACTTAGAATTTTAGAATAAACAATTTGTATGATGACATTTTATGACGTTATTGTTAATTTGGTAATTAAATATGTTATTTTGAATGAATTTTTATGTATTATTAGTTATAAATTTTTTATATAATTTTTTTCCTAAGCATTAAGATTTACGCCTTAGCCTTACGCCTCAATGCGCAATGAGGCTTACGCAATACGCCTTGGGAAAAACGCCTCAACTCCGCAATGCGCAATTTCGAACATTGCCGGCAGGTGAGTCTACCAAATCACAAGTATCATTAAGATCCACAGGATTCATTTCCTCTACCATGGCATGACGCCATGGTAGAAAGGGCCAATGCTTCTTTAACAGATTTTGGAATAGAAATAGAATCAATGGAAGCAATAAACAAACATGAGGTAGTAGATAAATGATGGTCGATGCTTCTTTAACAGATTTTGGAATAGAAATAGAATCAATGGAAGCAATAAACAAACATGAGGTAGGAGATAAATGATTATACGACACAAAAGAAGAAATAGGATGAGTACAAAACCGTGTACCTTTACATGGTGCTATCAGAAGGTCAAGGTCTGATGTAGAGACAGGATCTCAAGATCAGGTCAGGACATGAGGTAAAAGCTAGACAAGGATCGGGAGATGTAATCATATATGGAACTATGGAAGGTGATCGAATGCTTTGTGTGGACAAGTGTAAACCAAGTGTATTGGAGGTATGGGGTCAGGAACAGTAACATGTGTTAGAATTAGTGATAGTGTGGGCTCAACTATAATAAATGTGTAAATGAGTATTTCATCATTTTCCTGAACTCGAGAATAACCTAAGAAATTACACTTTAATGATTTGGGGTCCAACTCATAGTCACATGGTTCGCGGTACGGTTCGATACGGAAACGAGGAACGGGAACGCGGTTCGCTATTTCTAGCATATCCGATTCGGAGGGGGTAGGTTCATTTCGGTACACGTTCGGTACGATGTACCATATGTTCGGTACGTTGTACCTAACATTTCTGAGGCGCGCCTCAAGCTGAGGCGTACTGGTTGGGTATCAAGGTGTATATTTTTTTTCGCAGGTAAAGAGGCTTACGCCTCATAGATTGAGGCGCACGCCTTGAGGCGCACGCCTTCAGGCGTGACTTGAGGCGTTTGTTGAGGCGCACGCCTTGAACACTTGCGCAGTGACTTAAAACAGGCCCAAGTATTTCATTTAATAAAAGCCCAGAGTTCTTTCTAAATAGAAGCCCATATACTAAACCCTAACAAGTCTTATTTCATTCAAATCATGATAAGGATTTGAAGGATTTGAACCTTAACGTATATTTTCTATTCACCTACGCAAAGAACTCTCTCTTCTCCTGCGACATCTCCTTACTCTTCCGGGATACTAGGTTACCATCAATAAAGACACAATAGTCAGATGTAGATCTTCGATCATCTTTAGAACCAGTCTAATCTGGTATTTCATGAGAGAGAAAACATATTTTGGTACTATAATATAAATATAAAACTGAATTATAGAATACAGATTTCAACATTGAACAAAAACAGATTTCATAACATGATTTTTCATAACATTAAACAAAAGCAAAAACATTAATATTCAAGAAACATTTCAAGCAAAACAGAAACACAGTCCCACAATTTATAAGAGTTAATTAAAATGTAAAATTTATGAGTTGGATTAATTTGGACCAGTAAACGAAGAGCTGGTTTGAAATCCTTCGTCCTTACGTCTATTATTACAGGCGTCTTGAAACGAAGCGTACACATATTGTAACCTGCACGACTCATGCGTTTCAAACGACGATTCAGTTTGTTTCAAATTGCGATCGATGGGGAAACGCAGACGGAACGACCAGCTTCGATTTTACGAACGCGTCTTCATACGAATTAAGTCGTATCAGACTGCGATTACAATCGCTTCAAGGTGCGATTGCGAACGACTGGAGCATCGTACCGTATGGCGTTCCGAGGTGCGATCGGATCGCTTTCGTACCGCGATTGGGTACACAACGATCGGTACGCAGATCGCGCCTACTTTAGCGATTTCTGTTTCTATGGTCTAACTTCACATGATAAGTGTTAACATCTCTAACAAAACAAGTACAAACTAATATTTTAGGTGGGATAAGAAAAAGTTCTTTGTTTGGAAAAAGGCATTGATAAGGAGCTTTACCATCCAAAATGGAAGATGGTATACAATTTATCAAAAAACATGAGATAGACACGGCATGAGCCCAAAACTGTTTAGGGACATTCATTTGGAATAGAATAGTTCTTGCAGTTACTAACAAATGTCGGTTCTCGTTCAACAAATCCATTTTGAGGAGGTGTGTCGGTGCATGAAGTTTGATGAATAGATAGTTGTTACGGCGGGGTTTCACGGCGCGGCGCCTCTGGACTGCCATACTGCCATGGCGATATGGCGCTCGTCGTGGCGGCATCGCGGCGATAAGTCGACATAGGTACACTAATAAATTCATAATATGTTTTATATACTAAAATGCCTACATGTAACACTTATAGCCAATACTACTAATGAAGTAGTAAAACATGTAATCATAGAAATAACATAATCCATAAGATCATAACCATAGGTTTGTAGTTCATCAAAAAAATCACAAACATTATCCATAATCCAACAAAATAAAGAAATACAAAACAATAAAATATTAAATACAAATACTATAAAGCACTTAATTATTACAAGCTACTGGACAATGAAAAAAGAAATACAAAAAGTAAGCAGTAGATAGTAGAGGATAACTCGGGAGCAAAAAAACAAGTCTAAAGTCACCCGATGCCTATCCCAAAACTGAAGCAAAATAAATATGTGATGCCTATGCAAAATACCGAAGCAAATACTCCACAAATGCGATGAACTATGGAAATACATGGCGGAAGAAGATGTTTGAGTCTAGATGTGGACAACGACGACCAACGGCACACTTGACGACTCGAGTATGCATTTGGGATGGTGATGGCTTTGGAAGTTGGAGTCGCCAGATTTGCCAGATAGGTTAACTGGCTTTTTTTTTAATTTTGATGGGTTATTGCTAATCACTTATCAAATTACTGGGTTTGGGGGGGAAAAATTACTGGGTTTGGGTTTGGGCCTTTTGACTTGTGGCGTGTCAAGCTTCTATGGCGACCTGCCCAGAGTGCCACAACGATAAGGCGCTGATGCAGCGACGCCATAACAACTATGGATGAATCATGTCATGTTGAAGCGTAATAGACTTAAATGGAGCAAATAGATATTCTTGGTCATTGTCTCCCCTTAACGCACGAACAAGAACATTAAACTGGGTTTTAATTTCAGCACAAAATGCAAAAAATGAGTAAATAACTCCGATCAACGTTTCATAAAATATAACAAAGTTATACGAGAATAATCAACAACAAATGTAACAAGATATTTGAAAGCAAATTAGGAGACAACGAGACAAGCCCCCCAAACATCACAATGGACAAGACCAAAAGGAGCATTTACTCATTTATTAACTCTAGGACTTATTAGTATGATGATGTTTCGCAAATTGACATGACTCACATTGTAAAGATGAAACCTTATAAAACTGAGGATATGTTTGCTTCATTAGTGGGAGAGATGGATGTCCTAGTTGATAATGAGCCTCTAACAAAGTTCTAATTCCAAAAGAAGAGACACCTTCTATGATTGATGTGCCCAAAACATAAAGGCCATTGACTCATGTCCCCTTGACAATAATTTGTTTCGTCAACGCACAATATCAAGAAAAAAATGTCACGGAACAATTAAGCGTACTCGCGATTGTTTTGAAACTTTTAGAAATGGTCTGAAATTTTTTATGGATGTGATACCAAGTTGAAAAATAAACTAGAATAATATTGAATAGTGAAGATAGAAGGATTTTTTTTGTGTTTATTGAAGGGTTGAAGTCCCTATAAATATCTATTTCAAGATAGAGTATTCCTATAAGATTCTATAGCATAATAATATCGTGGAGTGTGTTCCTAAATATTCCAAAGCATATTCTAACACTGATTCTAATATATTTCACATCAATGTTGCTTCGATTAGCTTCGATTTATTTATATATGTGTGATGATTCTAATTTCAATGACATACTCTTTGAATGATGGGCAATAGATGTTAATGATACAACAACATCCAAGCCATAGTCCTAAAGAGTTTTGGGAATGGCTAGCATTAATCGACATGTGAAAAGAGTTTTGGGAATATGTTGTATCCACTTCACTCTCTCCAAAATCATACTCTCATCTCACCCAAGAAGACTTCTCTAATCCATGTCCATGCTTGTTTGAGTCTCCTCTCCTCCCTACCTCTTCTCCACACCTCTCAAATCATCTAAGAGGTGCATCACTCAATCTTCGACGCACAAGGCCAAATCACCACATCAAGACTCTCGCATCTTATCTTCAATATGTGTTACTCTCACCTTTTGTGTGATTGTCTCATTCCTCAATCAGTATTTTCTAATATGTTCACACATACAATGCAACATGTGCATCTCAACCACACTCATCTTTTGAATGTGACATTGTTTCACCGTCCAACACTCTATACCATACAATAATGCAAGCGTAGTTGATGTCGGATAAAACTTATCCTTTAGTCTAGTCGGCATACCTCGACCATATAGAAATCCTAACGCGCTCTTCCATTTCAATCACTTTGTTCTAATTCTATGGGATACATCTGCATCTAACTCACCGTCTTTCTAAATTATGGAGCTCAAGTAACAGAGCTACAGATGTTAATTGTGTACAACAAAATTAATTTGGATGAATTAAAACTTAATTCAAGAAATTATATATACATTAATTTCAAGATACGTTGTAATATCTTGTTGCCACACCTAATCTAAAGGAACTAAAACTAAATTTCTACATCTTTAAATATTTACATACAAATACAATATCATTGTACTTCTAAGTGATTATAACTTCAACTATATTATTGTTATTGTTACGACTAAAAATAATGTAAAAATATACTAATGTCCTTTTATGTCATTTTGTTGTTAACGGTTAAGAACAAAAAATCTAATTTACCAAAATGCAAGCCATCAGACTAAGCATCTCCAGTAGGGATGTCTAGTCTCATACACGTGGATCCCATTTTTTATCTCACAATTTTATGTGTAGGACTTGCATATCTCCACATTTATTTTAATTTTAATTTTTATACCACTTTTAACCCACTTTTAATCCACGTTTACTCATTGATTCCCGTGTAAAGTCCATGTCTGGACATTGTTATAGACATTATCTGCAATTTGTTTCTATCTCTCTCATTTTTCTCATTTTCCCCACAAACCACTTTCTCCATGTTAAATTAAAATAAGCATCCTATCTATATCTCTCTCTTATGCCACGTTAGTATGGACATCACTAGAATCCACTACCCCATTGGAGATGCTCTAACTAAACTCATTTATCATTGAATGCCATAAGAACATCAAGTGTTAAGAACATCACAGTTCTTAGAATGATTATAATTAGAGTGGAATTTTCTGCATCAGATTGGCCTGGATTGAGTCTAATCTAGTATGAACTGATTTTTCAAATGTTTATTCTATGTATACTTTAGAACAGTCTCTCTGTGCTTTAGTACAGGGGTAAGACTGCGTACATTCGACCCTCTTTACCCCACAATAGGTGGGAGCCTTTGAGGCACTGGGGTAAATGAAAATGAAATGATGTATACTTTAGAACTGTCGAGATATCATCTAGTTTGAGACTGAAACAAATTCAATTAAAAACATTCATAGCCAAAAAATGGGAAAACAAAAGTGCACCTGAAATCAGACGAGGTAGGATCCAAAGGGTTGGTCTGCGAATCACTCGCTAGCACATTATGCCTCTCTTTTCTCTTCCCTGCAATCTCAATTAGTCAATTACTCTTTTTTCTTTTAAAAATGTGGTTTTTTTCTCGAATGATCACAAAGTATACATGAAAGAAACGAATAAAGTTCTTAAGATCTGAACAGTACCCAAGATGGTACTCGGGGTTTCTGATTCTCGCAAAGGCTTTATGAGCTGTTTCTTTGAGCCGTTGATATTGAGTTTCTGCAAACCAGGAAACAGAAAACGGTGAAGAAGAAATGTGGGTAGGAAAATAGATGAAGAGAAAGAAGAAATAAGTAGTTGTACTTGACATAGCTCAGCCCAGTTGGGGTTAAGCTTCGGATGATATTTAGGGTTTTTCAGCTGACTTGCCATCTGCCCTCTTCCTCAACGCCGTTTCTATTCTTATTCCAGGGTTCTCAAATCGCCCGCCTAACGGCCTAACTAGGTGTGGGAAAAACTGAATAGAAACCGGGAAAGAGACTCGTCCGACCCTAATTATGATATTAGTCGGGGGTTTTACTTTTTAACCCGTCGGCAAAAAAACGACCCGAACTCGAAATTTTTGCTAATTAACGGACCCTAAAATCTATAATCTGGTCTGGACCGATAAAAACCCCAAACAATTAGCTTTAATATAAAATCAATATAATATACGAATATAATTTATAAATTAATTTCTAATATATGATTATAATCATGCTGGACGAAAAAATGACTAAGTAACTTTTAGTGCCTACAAATATGTTCAATTTATTTACCGTAATAACCATAAAATATATTTATAGTAACTTTAATCACATATTTATCCATAAATTTTACGTAGTATTTTCGTAACATTTTAGAAAACCTATATTATTTATTTATATGCATCTTAAACCAAATATTATGATAATTATCTTCTTTGGATTTGAATTGTTGGTGATTTTGGAGAGTAACTAGATTCTCACCCGTGTGATGCACGGGGCATAAATTAAGTAGTTATTACGGAGTAAGTGTATAATATGATTTGTTAATCCTATTAGCTATGTTTCAAAAATTGACCCGACCGGACCAGGTCAACCCAACCCAAAATCTTGTTTGATTAGTTAAAAACCGGAAAAACCCGATCAATTTGGAAAAACTCGGTCCGGACCCGGACTCAAAAACCCAAAAATTGCAATTTACCTTAAAAATTAAAAAAAATGTAATATATTTATTTTAAAATGAAAAACATGCCACATTATATTATAAATGTACAATACAAATAACAAATATTATTATATATTTTAATAGGATCAAAACAATATTTTGGAATATTATGAGATTGTTTTAAATGCTTAGTAGGTATTGCCATGAGTTAATTATTATAATGGAAAATCGTAATTTTGGTCCCTGAATTAGTCATTATATTGAAATGTCATCTCCGGTGAATTTATTGATAGTTTAGAATTGGAGATGAATTATAAATACATTGGGGTGACATTTACAACACATCTGTCAATTCAGGGGTGACATATACAATACCAAAAATATGGATCTGACATTTCAATATGGTGACAATGACAGACAAATCCCTTATTGAAAATAATAACTACTCTCTTCATCTCTCAAACTTTTACCAACTTTCTTTTTTTGGATGTCCCACTAACTTTGTCATTTTTCCTTTTAAGTAATGATTTGTGATCATAGTTAATTCTTTTTACTCTGCACAAACCTCAATCACACAATTTTAACTTTATTAATTCTCGTGTTGGTCACAAATTTTTTAGAGACAAAGGGAGTATCTTTGAGTATAATTTTTTGTATAGCTATATGGTTATTATTATTATTGTAAGCTCATACAATTGTTGACTGGGTTTTTCGCATTGACGAAATATGAATTAGTAGAGTCACACAAATATTGTCAATATAGTATAAAAAATTTAGGGGAACTGACGAAAAAGAAAATATGAGACAGTTATAATGTGATGAAGGGAGTAATAAGTTACTACGTATTTTGTTATTATTTCTTACAGTTCAGGACATTTCCTTATCTGCCCATATAAGCCCAACCCATGTCAGCCCACCAACATTTAACTGGCCCATTGTAAAAACCTAAGGTATACACTATATAATACGGAGTACTGTATTTCCCATCAACCATTTTATTTCATCCGTACAACACCTCTAAAGAAAGAAAGATCATCTAATAACCTCTCGTAGCGCAGGTTTCTGATAGCGCAGATCTAAGCCTTTTTTTACGGAGTATTGTTTATCATGTTGTCTATCGTACTCTTATCTGACTATTTCGGTGGTTCAATAATGTCGTTATGGCTATTCATTATTGGATAAACCCCTTGGCCGACCATTCGAATGTTGACGGTGGCTGAGAGGATATCGATGGATCTCACGCCATGACCTACTAAAATCTCGGATTTTGGGTATATCCCTTACATCTCCTTCCTTAATTTTTTATTTTTTTGCATCTATATCACTTGTTATGTTTGTATCACTTTTGCTTTGTGTGCATGACTCCATATCGTGATGTTCGGTTTGTAAATATTCAGATTTTCTTATATTCATTAAAGTCTTTAGTTCTTATATTTTACTAAATCTGTTATAAATTTATATGATAGGCAAATCAATGCTATTTAGATCCAACGGTGCCATTGGAATAGACGTATCAAAATCTATTTACTTGGTGTGGCCTAAATATTGAAAATAAAGTTTCTAATATCAACTTACGTATTAACTTACGTATTGGAATCATGGATTAATTTAATCTAAAATATACTTCATCTTGGAATAACTTCTAACTTATTCAAAATTGCATTAAGATTTAGAAGCTCAATTGGCATTGTTAGAAAATTTTGTAACTAATTATCTATTTTTAAAAAGAAAAAATAATATATTTAAATTCTGTCTACCGTTTGTATCATGTTTTGATAACATAAACTCAAGTTTGTGTTGATGAGATATACATTTTAAACTAAAATATGTATTGTTACTTATCATGTGTGTAAGGATCGTATCCGTCTCCGGCTCAGGTCTCCAACCACTCTAACTAAACTCACACACACCCTCTAGGGCTAGGCCACAACATCTCCCATGTTTACTCACTCTTCTTCACTCCACAAAGGAACTCTCACACAAGGAAAGGAAGAAGGAAGACACTGCTCTCTGGAAGAGGAATTCACGCATGCTTAATTCGCAGAGAAGAACCAAGGGTCGCAGATATAGTAGGCAGACTGCCTACAAGACACTCACGGGTAAACTGGAGGACAGTCACGGGTAGCAAGACAACAATAGAGCACTGCAGCGGACAACACACAAAGGGGCTCACATATTGTAAGTCAACAGGCACCAATGAGTGATTTCAACTAAGGGAATCAAAGTGGGAGTAAACATGGGGTGCAAGCCTTAATAATAAAGTGGAAGGGAGGTCTCGGTAGGACCAATACCTCCAACAATGTGATATGTAGTGTTAGTAATTTACTTGCATGTGATTTGAATATGAGAATTGTTCCATTATCAAACACACTAAAACCAAGCTATTGTGCCTCCTTGTATTTACGTTGAACCGCATTAAAATAATAGCAATAAAAACTTTACTAAATGTAAATTTTTATTGCTTTAACATTAAAGGAATGTTGAGTTTTATATCTGGGGATGAGTTTGTAGCTCCTTTCCCTCTGCGATAATGGTGTTTGTGATATACTACTCATATAGTTTTTGTTTCATCTTGCTATAGTAATATATATTTAGTTGTGTTGGATTACATTTCCTTATCTCCATCATACCAATTTAAGACTGCAAATCCTGGAAAAAAACACAACTAGGCCTGCACAAGAATAACCCGAACCCGCATAAACCGTCCGACCCAACCCTACCCGACCCTATTTAATCGGGTATTTGATTTTTAAAAATATTCATGGGTTAAATATGATCGAACCCGCACCTAATGGGTAGGGTTGCGGAATTAAAATCTTCAACCCGATAGTACCCGACCCTGGCGAAGTTCATTTTACTATTATTATGGTACAATGTTTTCTTGGATAATTTCAATTTAAGACCAATGTGCTCTATCTAGGACTTTATGATACTATGATTATAATTTAAACATTTAACATTTTGACTAGATGATTATTATATATTTATGTTTCCTTCTAAATGATCTTCCTTTACGGAAGGATGTTTTAATACTACGTAGTATTATCTAATATTTTTGCTTACAAAAGATAGAGTACTTGTATTTGTTTGTGTGTTTTGAAAACAAGTTAATCGAGTTTTAAATTGGTTACATTAATCTCTCACATAAAGATGCAACCCGAAGTGATTTTTTTTTTCAATACCCGACCCTACCCGACCCGTGCATGCATGGTTTACCAACTTATTTTGCGTACCGCGGGTTGAATAATAGTCAACCCGAACAAATCGGGTAGGCCCAAAAAATATAGCAAATCCGACCCAACCCGGCCGATGTGCAGCCCTAAACACAACATTAAGGAATTTCAAATACCAATCCAGGCTCAAAAGACACAAATATATGCACTTCAAATTCGGAATTTCAAACACAAAATTTACAATTTTAAGCAGTTCGAATTGAAATAGTTTTTAATGCAAAGCTTATAAAAGTTCAAATAGTTCTCGATATCACTGTCGAATAAATTTAAGTTTTAACAAAAACCAAGAGATTGTTTTCCATTTGCTGATTTTTCTTCGTAGTGCATTTCACTACGGCCATTTTTTGATAATTATTGTCATTCTCTAGTGTAACACCGCCCCCGAGTATTTGTACTGTACCAAATTATGTATTTAACCTTGAGAAATGTATAAAAGCATTTTTACGTGATTGTAAATTTTTATCATTTCTATTACGTGAATAGTAAATCCACGTGGGGCCCACACCGGATGTGGGGCCGCCCAATATTATCGGGACCACATATTATATTAATCTTGGGCTAGATAATATGAATATGGTGGTAGATATCCTAATTGGGCCATGGCGATGGCATATAGTTGACCGGTTGGTCAAACGGGGCCAAATTATCGGTGTCAGCAATTTATCAGGTAACAGCCCAAAAAGGGGTTCCGGAGATTTCTAAATTAAAGTTGGGGAATCATATTGATTCTAAGGACCAATAAGGATTGGGAACAAGTGTTATATTTTATTTGACCCGATAAAATAAAATATGCTTAAAACAGTCTGGAAAATACAACTTTCGGGACCGATTGTACACTCCGGTACACAAAGGGTTGACCTCCCACATAAGTGGGGGCCAACCCACGTATTTAGCTCTGAAAGGGATCAAGGGGAGCCGCACAAGGACATGGGGGAGAGGCATGAAATGATCTGGGATCAAAACAAATAAATGAAATGGGACCCCTCCCATATTATTTGATGAGAAATGCCAAAAAGGCATTCTCAATCAATCCTCAACCCATAGGCTCGGCCAGACCATCATCCTAGAGGAAAGAAGGTCTGAAAAAACTCCATTGTTACCATCCTAACACGCACCAAGAACAAAGGAGGAAGAAGGAGGGGAAAAGAGAAGAGAAAAGTTGGTTTTGGAGAGGAAAACTTGTGTTTAGCAAGGTAAGGACTCCATTAATCCCATTCCTTGTTCTTCAATACTCTTTTATGATTATTCAATCATAATCCACACCCTAGGATTGTTCTACACGTTTGGAAGTGTATAATGAGGGGTTGGAAGGTGGTTCTAAGTCCAAGAACGGACTTAGAAGCCAAAGTGACCGGTTCGCTGGAAAATAACCTTTTTGAGGTTATTTGTATTACTATGGGTTTTATGATGATAAAACCTTGTTAGTAACTTGTCTAAGGTATTCAAGGAACTTTCACGGAGTTGAAAAGGTCGCCGGAGTTGTCGCCGGAGTTCGTTGAAGTTCGCCGGAGTTTCGTCGGAGCTAAATCGGGAAGGCTAGAACTTCATAAGCTTCATTAAGGTGAGAAGACGGCTTTATGCTTTATAACTTTTGCGTGAGGCATGAGATTACCTAAAGTAATCAGGAATATGTTTTGTGGAATGATTAAAGATAACCAAGTGTGTGTTTATGCCATGATTATACATAAAACATAATTGAAAAGCATGTTATGTAGGTTTGGTGATAAAAAATGTGATAACTTCTTATGTGTGATGTTCCAGGGATCCAAAATGGTATTTTTGGATCCAGGACGTCAAGAAGTATAAGTGTATAAAATTTCACGTTAATCGGACTTCGTTTGGGCGGTCAAACGAGCGTTGACCGCCAAGACAAAGGTGATACCCGACCGGGTATGGGTGAATACCCGACCGGGTTTTTATTAAAAAAGGTCTCCAGAAGCCACTGCCACACTAGACCCGACCGGGTATGGGTGTAGACCCGACCGGGTCTCAAGTAAAGTTGGACTGCCTCACCCCACCCGACCGGGTAAGGTGGGATACCCGACCAGGTCTTGGGTTAGGCTCAGAATGGGCAGTTTTGAGTAGGTTAACGTGGGCCGTTCGGGTGGGACCCGCCCACGTTGGATCCTAAGGATTGTTATATGACTATAGGGCTAGGCATTGTCCATAGTTAAAGGAATGAAAGGTTAGCCATATCCAG
The DNA here is from genome assembly GCA_945859875.1 of Cuscuta europaea. NCBI lineage: Eukaryota > Viridiplantae > Streptophyta > Magnoliopsida > Solanales > Convolvulaceae > Cuscuta > Cuscuta europaea. Next base: position 1,997,750 of record CAMAPE010000068.1, on the reverse strand, counting down.
GTTAGGATTTGGTAGAGAATAGACTGGGGATTGAGTACCCTTGGACGGTAAATGATCCAGAATACTCCAGGTGGGGTCGAGTACCCTTGGACGGTAAATGATCCAGAATACTCCAGGTGGGGTCGAGTACCCTTGGACGGTAAATGATCCAGAATACTCCAGGTGGGGCCGAGTACCCTTGGACGGTAAATGATCCAGAATACTCCAGGTGGGGCCGAGTACCCTTGGACGGTAAATGATCTTAAATACTCCAGGATGGGTTGAGTGCCTTGGACGGTAAATGATCCTAAAACAATCGGTAGTGTGAATCGAAGGTAGACTATAGCTTGTGAGCTAGGTAACCGGGAAAGGAGTGAGAAAAGTCAGGTAAGAACTTTATCTCTAAAAGACTCTTTAAGGTAAATGACCTACGGGTTGAGTATTTTACGAGTATATATACAATATGTATCATCGGGTGGATGGGGGACATCTATATGTATATATATCACCCTATTTTTGGGTCTCGTGTCTGAAACATTAGTTATTCTTCATATAGCCTGCTTGTCACTAGTACTTCTATGGAGTACTGACCCCTCCGGGGGCCCTCACATTTTTCAGGTTGAGGCTAGAGTCCTACTACCTGCACCTTTGCCTAGGGTGATTGATCGGGAAGGAAGACGTGGTTCGTGCTTCCATTCTTATTTCAAATGTATAAACTGCTCATGGATTTTTGAACAATATTTTCATTAAAACAGTTGGGGGCCTGCGTGCCCGTGTTTGCCACGTGTGGCTAAGTATCAAACATTTTATTATTCCGCATTTGTTTGATTATGATATTGATGTTGATTGTATGTGTTTACTAATCGGTTTGGCAATAGAATCAATCGGACGCCTTGTACAACTCAATGGGGATGAACTGTTGTTCTTATCGGGTTGTACGGCGGTTGTCTACGTGGCTCGGACGCGGTCCGGGGCGTGACAATTAAGTGGTATCAGAGCCAGGTTTTCTAAACTATATAATTAACCTCTCAATATGGTTATCCTCAAAAAGTTTTGAATAAAACCATGAGCAACAATTTTTGTACTTAAGGAACCGTTGGAAACCAAGTTATTGACCTCTTATTGTTAAGACGGTACCCTTAACAGTTTGTTGGCCATAATGTTGGACCAAGTGGTGTCTTTCGTACTAATCCGTCAATTGAAATTGAAACGAGTCTAATGACTCATTCCTTATTTCTTTCAGAAATGGAGGGTGGACGCAGGATAACTAGGAGGAACCCGATAGGGCATGTGCCGGGGGCCACCGGGCATGCCACTCGGGCGGAATCACGGACCTCTAGGGGTAGAGGCCGGGGCCAAGGCCGAGGAGGAGGCCGAGGCAGGGGTCGTGGGCGTTCTACCACGCCGACGACAAGTAGCACACGCGTCGGTTCCGTGCACCCGTCATGGGCCACCGAACCGGACGACTTCACCTATGCTCCAAGCACGGAGCAAGAGGAGACCCCGTACAACAGGGAGGACATTGAGGAAGAAGATGAGGATGATGATCTTCATTATGACCGTATGAGTGAGGTACTAGAGAGGTCTCGAGGTACCTCTCTAGGCTAGGCAAACCATGGGGCAGGGAAGCCGAGGTGCTTCTAGTGCTCCATCTGGAGCATTTGGGGGAGACACGATGGTGCGTATCTCCAAGTATCTCAAGGAGGCCAGGGCCTTGGGGTGCAAATCATTTGATGGCAAGGGCGACATATCTGAGGCCGCCGACTGGATTAAGAAGCTGAATGATGCTTCTAGGGATATGCAAATTGGACTCGACGTGAAGTTGAGGGTTGCCACCAGGCTACTAGAAGGGGTAGCTGCGGTATGGTGGGAAGGCGTGGAAGGAAAGTTCCACGGTGAGGCCACTTGGGAGAAATTCGAAGTGGAGTTTTATAATCAGTACTACTCAACTTTTGAAGTCAATCTCAAAAGGAGAGAGTACACAATCCTGAAACAGGAGGATGATTGCTCGGTGAGGCAATTGGAACAGAGGTTCTGTGACTTGGCCCGATTCATCCCAGAATACTCTTTGGATGAAAAATCGTATGGCCAATCACTTTTGGGATGCTCTACAGTTGGACATCCGTGACCGGGCTACTTACCATCACAGTATGACATTTAGCCAAATCGTTGATCAGGGGCTCCTTGGGGAAGCCCAATGGAACGAGAGGAAGTTGAGGGACGCCGAGGAGGCGAAGAAAAGAAGATGGGGAAACGCTGGACCCCAAGACCACTCCCGGAAGCATCATGCTGGGGGTGGCAGTTCATTCAGGGCGCCGGCACCACCGGCGAAAAGGAATAAAGGCTCAGGAGGGCAAGGGGCCAGACCAGGGAGTACGTGGTCACCGAGGTGTGCAAACTGCGGCAAGAGTCCTGCGGGGAAGTGCAATGAACCACCCCGGTGTTACAAATGCGGTAGCACAAGCCACCTCAAATCCTCTTGTCCAATGCTGGACGGGGGAGGACCATCGGGAGCCATGGGAGGACCTACGACTAGTAGGGGACGTGCGGGGCCGTCTCAGGCCGGCACGGGAAGGAGCGGACCCACGGCTAGCAACGCCGCGTCCGTTAACCAAGGGAGGACCCAAGCACGAGTGTATGCAATGACCTAGGCTGATGCTCGGGCCAACCCGGACTCCATTGCAGGTAATCTCTTGATTTCACACGTATTTGATCATGTAATGGGTTGAAAAATCTTCAAAAATATGAAGGACCCGATCGGGTACTCCTATAGACCCGACCGGGTATAAGCTATGCTTCGAGTTTGAAGTGTGCACCCGTTCGGGCAGCCAAGGCAGGATGCTTTATTTTTGACATTTCGAGCAATACCCGATCGGGTATGGCTATATACTCGGTCGGGTATGTGTAGATTTTGAGCTTCGAAGTGTGTACTCGATCGAGCGTAGAAGACAGGGAGCTTTTATTTGTGGATTTTGAGTGATACCCGACCGGGTATAGGTATATACCCGACCGGGTATTGACATTTTGCCCGAATTCGAGGCTGGTACTCGACCGAGCAAGGAAGACAGGGGGGTTTCCCCTTAAGAATTCGAGTGATACCCGACCGTGTAGAAGACCCTACCCGACCGGGTATAGGGTAATTCTAGGCTGAAATTTTTCCGTCCGGTCCTTTTCTGTCGGGATGACGAATAGGGTGTCTTACATGACTTATATATGTAGGAACACTAAAGATCAACGATAGGGATGCGAGAATTCTCATCGATACCGGGGCACAACGTTCGTTTGTGAGCGAAGCGTTTGCCAAGGGATTGAACATGCCTTTGGTAGCAATGATGCAACCTTTGCTGGTCTCTACGCCATTGGGAGATGATGTAGAGCGGAAACACTACTATCCCTCGTGTAACGTAGGGATAGGGGGGCACTGTCTAACGGGTGACTTTGTGCCGTTAGATATGCTCAAGTTTGATGCTATACTTGGCATGGATTGGCTCGAAAAACACCATGCGAAGGTAGATTGCTACACCAAGGTGTTAGAACTAAAGGATGGAGAAGGAAACACTCTATGCTTCGAGGGAGATAGAGGGAAATTCAACCCTTGTATCATATCGACCATAAGAGCAAGGCGTATGATGAGGAAAGGGTGTCAAGCATACTTGGCCTATGTCATAGGCAAGGAGGGCAAGGAAAAGAGTCTCATTGAGGTGAGAGTGGTGAGTGAGTACCCAGAAGTTTTCCCTGAAGAACTCCCGGGACTCCCACCAGATCGAGAAATTGAGTTCACCATTGAAGTAGAACCCGGTACAAAACCCATCTCGATTCCTCCATATCGGATGGCACCGGCTGAACTTCAAGAGTTGAAGGTGCAATTGGAAGAATTGCTGGACAGCGGATTCATCAGGCCGAGTCATTCACCATGGGGAGCACCGGTACTATTTGTAAAGAAGAAGGATGGTACACTCAGAATGTGTATCGACTACCGTCAGTTGAACAAGGTCACGATAAAGAACAAATATCCTTTGCCAAGGATCGATGACCTGTTTGATCAACTACGGGGGGCAACGATGTTTTCTAAGATTGACTTGAGGTCAGGCTACCATCAACTGAAGATCAAGGAGAGTGACATACCCAAAAGTGCATTCCGTACGAGGTATGGTCACTATGAGTTTCTAGTAATGTCGTTTGGGCTTACGAACGCCCCCGCAGCATTCATGGACCTCATGAACCGAGTATTTCACCAATACTTAGACCAGTTCGTCATAGTGTTCATTGATGACATTTTGATATACTCCATGAATGAAGAGGAACACGAAAAACATCTAAGGCTTGTGCTTGAAACACTGCGGGAGAAGCAACTCTTTGCCAGATTCTCTAAATGTGAATTTTGGCTTGGGGAGATCGGTTTTCTCGGGCATGTGGTATCGGGCTCGGGCATTTCAGTTGATAACTCAAAGATTGAGGCGGTCACTAATTGGGAGAGGCCCAAGAACGTGAAGGAGATAAGGAGTTTCCTCGGTTTAGCGGGGTATTACCGCAAATTCGTGGAAAAAATCTCGGTGATAGCATCCCCACTCACGAAGCTCACTAAAAAGGGGGCTAAGTTTGTGTGGGATGACAAGTGTGAGAAGGGGTTTCTTGAGCTAAAGAAACGTTTGACCGAAGCACCAGTGCTTGCCTTGCCCGTGCAAGGGTTAGGGTATGACATCTACAGCGATGCTAGCATTCAGGGACTGGGATGTGTACTGATGCAATCAGGGAAGGTAATTGCTTATGCTTCTCAGCAGTTGAGGAAGCATGAAGTAAACTACCCCACACATGATCTGGAGCTAGGTGCTGTGGTATTTGCGTTGAAGATTTGGAGGCACTACCTCTACGGGGAGTTGTGTCACATTTACACCGACCACAAGAGCTTGAAGTATGTGTTCACTCAGAAAGAGTTGAACATGAGACAGAGGAGATGGATGGAGTTGATTAAGGATTACAACTTGATCATTGACTATCATCCAGGCAAGGCTAATGTTGTAGCTGATGCACTGAGCAGGAAGAGCTCATCATCAGGGGTTTTACTCACATGCTTACGGGCACTGAGGGCACGCGTGGAGGTATCCACGGATGGGGCGCTATTCTCCAGATTTGAGGTGAGACCCACCTTATTAGATGAAATCAGAACATGTCAAGGCAATGACGAGGAATTTCAGAAAATCCGGGAACGGATGCTTGTGGGGCCCGTCGAGGGTTTCCGTGAGAGAGAAGATGGACTTCTACTATTCAAGGAACGAGTGTGTGTACCATCGGATGAGGAGCTCCGAAAATCTATCCTTGAGGAGGCTCACTCATCTGCGTATGCCATGCACCCGGGCGGTACAAAGATGTACCGGGACTTGAAGGAAAGCTACTGGTGGTCGGGGATGAAGAGAGAGATTGCAGAATACGTGAGCCGTTGCCTTACTTGTCAACAGGTTAAGGCAGAGCACCAACACCCGGCAGGGTTATTGCAACCACTTACCATTCCAGAATGGAAGTGGGAGCATGTTACCATGGACTTCGTGGTGGGTCTACCACGGACGGTTAGGAACTACGACGCAGTATGGGTGGTAGTCGATAGGCTGACCAAGAGCGCTCATTTCCTACCTATCAACACTACCTATACGCTCAAGCGGTTGGCCAAATTGTACACAGATGAGATTGTGAGACTGCATGGGGTTCCGGTTACTATAGTATCGGATAGGGACCCACGGTTCACATCACGGTTTTGGCCTAAGTTCCAGGAATCCATGGGTACGAAATTGAGGTTTAGCACCGCGTTTCATCCTCAAACGGATGGGCAATCTGAACGGGTGATTCAGATCTTGGAGGACATGTTAAGGGCATGTGCCTTGGAGTTCCAGGGGAGCTGGGACAATCAGTTGGCTTTGGTGGAATTCGCCTATAACAACAGTTATCAGGCAAGTATAGGCATGCCTCCATACGAAGCATTGTATGGGAGGAAATGCAGGACACCATTGTGTTGGGACGAGGTCGGCGAGGCTAAGCTTGAGGGCACCGAGTTAGTCGAGATCACTAAGGAGAAGATAAAGGTCATACAGGATAGGCTCAAGGCTGCCCAAGACCGACATAAGAACTATGCTGATAAACGTCGAAGGACGTTGGAGTTTGAGGTTGGTGACGAGGTATTTCTGAGGGTATCACCTTGGAAAAGGATCATCAGGTTCCTCAGTCGGGGTAAGCTTAACCCACGTTACATAGGTCCGTTCAAAATCCTTGAAAGGATTGGGTTTGTAGCTTACCGACTTCAGTTGACTCCGGAGTTAGAAAAGATTCATAACGTATTTCATGTTTCTATGCTCAAGAAGTATGTGCGGGACCCGTCACATATTCTTGAGAAACCACCGGTGGAAATCCGAGAAGACCTACACTATACGGTGCAGCCGGTGAATATCGTGGACCGACAGGTAAAGAAGCTAAGGAGCAAAGAGGTGCCGATGGTAAAACTACTGTGGAAGAGTGATCGTGTCGAGGAGCAAACTTGGGAAGTGGAGACCCTGATGAGGGAACAATATCCATTTCTGTTTGACTAGACGCGTGGATTTCGGGGACGAAATCCCAAATAAGGGGGGTAGAACTTGTAACACCGCCCCCGAGTATTTGTACTGTACCAAATTATGTATTTAACCTTGAGAAATGTATAAAAGCATTTTTACGTGATTGTAAATTTTTATCATTTCTATTACGTGAATAGTAAATCCACGTGGGGCCCACACCGGATGTGGGGCCGCCCAATATTATCGGGACCACATATTATATTAATCTTGGGCTAGATAATATGAATATGGTGGTAGATATCCTAATTGGGCCATGGCGATGGCATATAGTTGACCGGTTGGTCAAACGGGGCCAAATTATCGGTGTCAGCAATTTATCAGGTAACAGCCCAAAAAGGGGTTCCGGAGATTTCTAAATTAAAGTTGGGGAATCATATTGATTCTAAGGACCAATAAGGATTGGGAACAAGTGTTATATTTTATTTGACCCGATAAAATAAAATATGCTTAAAACAGTCTGGAAAATACAACTTTCGGGACCGATTGTACACTCCGGTACACAAAGGGTTGACCTCCCACATAAGTGGGGGCCAACCCACGTATTTAGCTCTGAAAGGGATCAAGGGGAGACGCACAAGGACATGGGGGAGAGGCATGAAATGATCTGGGATCAAAACAAATAAATGAAATGGGACCCCTCCCATATTATTTGATGAGAAATGCCAAAAAGGCATTCTCAATCAATCCTCAACCCATAGGCTCGGCCAGACCATCATCCTAGAGGAAAGAAGGTCTGAAAAAACTCCATTGTTACCATCCTAACACGCACCAAGAACAAAGGAGGAAGAAGGAGGGGAAAAGAGAAGAGAAAAGTTGGTTTTGGAGAGGAAAACCTGTGTTTAGCAAGGTAAGGACTCCATTAATCCCATTCCTTGTTCTTCAATACTCTTTTATGATTATTCAATCATATTCCACACCCTAGGATTGTTCTACACGTTTGTAAGTGTATCATGAGGGGTTGGAAGGTGGTTCTAAGTCCAAGAACGGACTTAGAAGCCAAAGTGACCGGTTCGCCGGAAAATAACCTTTTTGAGGTTATTTGTATTACTATGGGTTTTATGATGATAAAACCTTGTTAGTAACTTGTCTAAGGTATTCAAGGAACTTTCACGGAGTTGAAAAGGTCGCCGGAGTTGTCGCCGGAGTTCGTTGAAGTTCGCCGGAGTTTCGTCGGAGCTAAATCGGGAAGGCTAGAACTTCATAAGCTTCATTAAGGTGAGAAGACGGCTTTATGCTTTATAACTTTTGCGTGAGGCATGAGATTACCTAAAGTAATCAGGAATATGTTTTGTGGAATGATTAAAGATAACCAAGTGTGTGTTTATGCCATGATTATACATAAAACATAATTGAAAAGCATGTTATGTAGGTTTGGTGATAAAAAATGTGATAACTTCTTATGTGTGATGTTCCAGGGATCCAAAATGGTATTTTTGGATCCAGGACGTCAAGAAGTATAAGTGTATAAAATTTCACGTTAATCGGACTTCGTTTGGACGGTCAAACGAGCGTTGACCGCCAAGACAAAGGTGATACCCGACCGGGTATGGGTGAATACCCGGCCGGGTTTTGATTAAAAAAGGGCTCCAGAAGCTACTGCCACACTAGACCCGACCGGGTATGGGTGTAGACCCGACCGGGTCTCAAGTAAAGTTGGCTCCAGGGGCTACTGCCTCACCCCACCCGACCGGGTAAGGTGGGATACCCGACCAGGTCTTGGGTTAGGCTCAGAATGGGCAGTTTTGAGTAGGTTAACGTGGGCCGTTCGGGTGGGACCCGCCCACGTTGGATCCTAAGGATTGTTATATGACTATAGTGCTAGGCATTGTCCATAGTTAAAGGAATGAAAGGTTAGCCATATCCAGGTTAGGATTTGGTAGAGAATAGACTGGGGATTGAGTACCCTTGGACGGTAAATGATCCAGAATACTCCAGGTGGGGTCGAGTACCCTTGGACGGTAAATGATCCAGAATACTCCAGGTGGGGTCGAGTACCCTTGGACGGTAAATGATCCAGAATACTCCAGGTGGGGCCGAGTACCCTTGGACGGTAAATGATCCAGAATACTCCAGGTGGGGCCGAGTACCCTTGGACGGTAAATGATCTTAAATACTCCAGGATGGGTTGAGTGCCTTGGACGGTAAATGATCCTAAAACACTCGGTAGTGTGAATCGAAGGTAGATTATAGCTTGTGAGCTAGGTAACCGGGAAAGGAGTGAGAAAAGTCAGGTAAGAACTTTATCTCTAAAAGACTCTTTAAGGTAAATGACCTACGGGTTGAGTATTTTACGAGTATATATTTACAATATGTATCATCGGGTGGATGAGGGACATCTATATGTATATATATCACCCTATTTTTGGGTCTCGTGTCTGAAACATTAGTTATTCTTCATATAGCCTGCTTGTCACTAGTACTTCTATGGAGTACTGACCCCTCCGGGGGCCCTCACATTTTTCAGGTTGAGGCTAGAGTCCTACTACCTGCACCTTTGCCTAGGGTGATTGATCGGGAAGGAAGACGTGGTTCGTGCTTCCATTCTTATTTCAAATGTATAAACTGCTCATGGATTTTTGAACAATATTTTCATTAAAACAGTTGGGGGCTTGCGTGCCCGTGTTTGCCACGTGTGGCTAAGTATCAAACATTTTATTATTCCGCATTTGTTTGATTATGATATTGTTGTTGATTGTATGTGTTTACTAATCGGTTTGGCAATAGAATCAATCGGACGCCTTGTACAACTCAATGGGGATGAACTGTTGTTGTTCTTATCGGGTTGTACGGCGGTTGTCTACGTGGCTCGGATGCGGTCCGGGGCGTGACATCTAGTACTTTTCATGTTAAGAGAATTGGACCTTCAAATTATCATTAAGTGTTGCATTTCTAGTCAAACCCTATCTCCATTTATGTATTTAGCAGTTATCCATTACCATAAATGCAATGTGGATCCATTGCATTAATGTTTTGCAACGTGAATCCAGAATATTACCTTTGTTTTAGTGATTATCCAGACTTCCTTGTTCATTGATATTTCCCAAATTGGTTGCAATGCCACACACTCTGAAATAAAAAAACAAAATTAAGACATCTTTTGATAATCAGTATGGATAGGAAAACTTATAAATTTTAAAAAGTGAAAATATATTGATGTTATACGGAGTATCTTTTATTCTTGACATTTTTCTACCTTTGTAGTGATGGCGGAAATGGATCCATGTGCCACGGTAGTCCTAGAAAAATTTTGAGCCTTTGAATGTGGCCGGCAACTCTCATGCTCACACAACTCGCTCATGCAGTTTGCTGTTTTGTGAAATTTTAGTTGTAAAACATTCATATTTATAGTGGATTGGCTCTTGGTTAATATACATCACATGGGCAATAAGGCCTATCAATTCAAAATTTTGAGATCTAGAGCAATAAATATTGGATTTGATATTTTCTTACTTACTTGGTTATTACGAACTAAGTTTGACCAATCAATCTTATCAAACAATCAAACAATAAATAAAAACCATAGACCAATGCATGTAGATAAGCATGGCTTCTCCATCTTTTAAGCATTAAATTTGTAGTACTATTTTTCAAGATATAGACCCAAACCTAAGCTTTACCTGTGAACGACTCTTTTTTTAAAGATGTGTCAATGACTTTTTCAGAAACATAAAATCAACAATAAATGTGTTGTACTGTATCACCCCACCCCTTGTAAGATCCGAATCGGGGAACCCGACTCATATATTAAAAATGAGTGTTTGGGCGGGAGAAATGCCAGCAATCCCACGGTGCTTTGTATATAGTTAGATATTTGTGTTATTATTTGCGATTTGTACATTTGATTAATTTTATTCGAAAATAGGTTTTAAAATATAAAAGGACAATGAGATGATTTCACATTCGGGCTTTAACCGGCCCAACCCGAACCCGGACCGAACCCGGGCTACAAAAAACCCGACTACGACCGAATATAATGGGCTATGTTATGGTCCAAAAATTTCATAACTTGAGACCTTACGGGTAATTTCCGGGTTTAGCAAAAACCCGACCCAGACCGGACCGATCCCACCCCTACGCCTAAGGCCAACACAGCCCGAGCCCCAATCAAGACGCCACACAGAGATGAATAAAGTGGTTTAAAAAATGCATCAAACTCCATGTGTTATAATTATCTATGCGCGAAAACCCCTCTAAGAACAAATTTTACCATTTGAAATCACTTGAATTACTAATATGATTGAATATGCAAGTAATTTTGTTAAGATTTCTAAATTATATAAAAATACTAATCATTTTTCTTTTATTTGGCAAATAAATTTGTTCATATAGGGATTTTGCGAATGAATAACTATAACACAAAGAAGTTTGACGCATTTTTAAATCATATAGGCCAAATGCGTCGAATTTATATTTAATGAGATGGTTTGGTACATTAAACCTAGTAATAAATTAGTAAACGAGTACAAAAAACATTTGTTTTGTGTACATACCGTACGCATACTAGTAAGTAGTACTTTTTTTAACCGAAAACAAGCCATTTTATTAAATTAAAGCATCATTTGCTACATGGCTGACAATGTACTCCGGTAATACGTTATAGCTACTGCTAAGATCTAAGATGTCATGAGCTCTAGCTAACGCATGAGCCGCACGATTCGCAGACCGTTTACAAAAAGAGATTCAAAAGTCCTCTTTGTTGGAAGCAAAAATGAATATCATCAATGATTAGGTCCGTGTATGCTATGGCATCCCCTCTCTGAACTTCTCTTACTACCACATGAGCATCTGATTCAATCTCAACCTCTTCCCACCCTTCCTTGATGACCCCTAAGATTGCCTCGCGGATACCCACCGCTTCCATCTCGATCGGAGACCATTCCACTCTGCTTGATCCCTCATAAGCTTTGATAAACTCTCCTTGGTCATTTCTTGCTATCCAATCCCACGGTCTAACCCCTCGTGTCACATTTAACGATGCATCAACATTCACTTTTATTTCTCCATTTTTGGGTCACTGCCATCTCGGGTTCACCTTCTTCGTCGAGCTGCTATTTTTGTTGCATGAGCGTTGCGTTTCCCGCCATGCTTGTAACATATTGGAGCAGCGGCAAATAACTCTGTTTGAACTCTGAAGCTCTCCTTCCCAAACAGTTGCATTCCTCTGTTTCCAAAGCCCCCAGACCAACATAGCACAGTTGCAGCGTACCTCTTTATCCGACGCGGTAAGATGGTTTTGAAGCCAGGTTTGCAAAGACTCCTCCAGGTTGCCAAATCTGAAGCCAGCAGCCAGCCAGCCAGACTTCCTGCACTCTCCGGCACGTTCTCAGCACATGCTCCAAGGTTTCAGTTTCTTGTTCACAAAGCTTGCATAAGTTCTGCACCACCAATCCTCTCCGTTCGAGATTAGCCATCGATGGTAATGAGCCATCTTGAACCTGCCATAGAAAATATTTGACCTTTAGTGGATTTCTTAAATCCCAAAGGCCTGTCCACCTGTTCTGGTTGCTAACTTCTGCCCCATGCATAAGAGTCTGGTAGCAACTTTTAATCATAAAAATACCATTACTTCCCCCTTTCCACCAATACCCATCTTTTTTGTCCAAATTAGCTTTCAAGCTAATGGGTATGCTAGTAATAATTTTGCTTTCTTCTTCGTTAAAAATTGCTGAAATCCCCTCTCTGTTCCACTTTTTCCCTATGAAATCTCTTAGGGCTGCTACATTCATATCCGCAATCCCAGCTGGTTTAGCGGACTGTATTTTCCCTGACCCTGCTCTTGGTAGCCATGCATCTGCCCAGACTTGAACCTCCCTGCCATTCCTAACCCTGATTCTAACATTATTTCTTAGCACCTCATGGGCCTCATAGATACTCCTCTGGATAAATGAAGGGTTGTTGCCCAAATTAGCTTTCAAGAAGTCTGAATTTGAGAAGTAGCAAGCTTTCGGGATTCGCCCCCTCAAGCTGTCCGAATTTGAAATCAATCTCCATCCTTGTTTAGCCAACATTGCAAAATTAAATTCTCTTATTTTCCTGAATCCCATCCCCCTGCTTCCTTTGATTTGCACATTAGCTCCCAATGCCTCCACTGAATGCCTTTCTGATCAAATTTTGTTCCTTTCCACTAGAAGCCATTCATAAGTTTCTCAATATCATCACATAAGTCCCGAGGTAAAAGGAATACGTTCATTGCATACATAGACATCGTTTGAACCACATTCCGGAGTAAAACCGCTCTACCGGCTCGCGATAGAAATCGGTTATTCCAATTATTAATTCTATTTAGAATTCTATCCCGTAAATAACCTAGAATAACGAACTTACCCCTACCAACTAGGTTGGGAAGACCCATGTAACACTACTGCCCCTATCACGTGGAACCTCAAAAAATGGCAGCATTGTTCCTTGAAAGGTTCCGCCACGTTTTGACCAAAAGTGTGCAGATTTTGTGAAATTAATTGCCTGACCTGAGCAGCCTTCATGCACCTGTAAAATTTGTTTAACAACACAACATTCATTGTTAGTGGCTTTAAAAAATAAGAAAGTGTCGTCTGCGAAATATAAATGTGTAACACGTGGTGCCCCCTGCACACAGTCACTCCATGAATATCTTGTTTCTGCTCAGCCATTCTTAACAAAGCACTCAGACCCTGCGTGACCAGAATAAAAAGGTAAAGAGACAGCGGATCCCCCCTGACGAAGCCCCCTACCCGGGCTGATCGGTCCCAAAAAATCTCCACCAAACTGAATATAATAACTAACAGTCCTTACACACTCCATGATTATATGGACCCATCTGCTACTAAAACCCATCTTAAGCATCACGCCCCTCAAGAAAGTCCAGTCAACCCTATCATACGCTTTACTCATATCAAGTTTTAGCGCAACAATTCCCTCCTTCCCATAGCACTTTCTTTTCAGGTAATGTTGAGTCTCAAAGGCTACAATGATATTGTCAATAATGGATCTACCCGGTATAAAAGCACTCTAACTTCCCTACACTAATGAATCCAGAATGCCCTTGAGCCTATTAGTGAGGACTTTTGAAAAAAATTTATAAACAACATTACATAGTGCAACAGGTCTCTAGTCACCCATACAATCTGGCTTATCCTTTTTGGGGATTATGACAATATTAGTTGTATTAATACTTGTAGATAAGGAACTTGATTCGAACATTTGAGCACATAGAGCTGAGATCTCGATCCCACAACATCCCGCTAAGTCTGAAAAAATGTTGGGTTCATCCCGTCCGAGCTCGGTGCCTTCTCCGAGTGTATATAAAAAAACAATTGCTCTAACTTCTTTCAGAAAGATAGCTTTACTCTAACTATTTTGTCCTCTGTGACCTGGGCAAAATTCCCTCTTATCTTGGAGGGGGGGACAACATCAGAGCCTGAAAAGGAGACAAAAAATGATCCATTACAGTTGTTTCCATTTTTCCCATATCTGACGTCCATGTTATGTCTGCCATTTTGATTACCATCATCATGTTTCTCCTTCTCCTTTGCGGCAGAATTCCCCACGACAAAGAAGAAAAAGACGAGCGGCGGGTATACCCCGTCAGTATGACACGCCCTGAGTAGCAACAGGCGGTGGGAAGAGCCCGAGTACACCCCCTTGGTGCACCCAATGTCATAGATCTTCAAACACATCAAGGGCGAAGGGATTCTCACCGGGCCGATGGGCAACCGCCCGAATACATATTGTGAGTACCATCGCAAGACGGGCCACAATACGGACAACTGCAATAGCCTCAAGAGGGCAATCGAAGAACTCATCCGGAGGGGGCACCTCGGTGAGTATATTGCGGTAGCAGAACCACCTCCCCAGACGCAACCACACAAGAAGCCCAACACTTGACGCTGGGATGATCGGTGAAAGGCCGAACCCAAGGGTGTGGACTATCGCAGAGCGGACTGTTGGTCCCGTTTATAATGGGAACAGTCTAGAGGGGGTTGAATAGACTGTTCAGGATTTTTCAAACTTTTCTCTAAGTCACTACTGACTAATCAGAGATGGTCGAATCCTGGTGACAGAGAAGGTCAAGTTCTGATGGCAGAACTGGACCTCGCAGCGGATTGGTTCCTGTCCGGGTAGCCTCAGAAAACACTAAGGCAAATGCCTTTCTGATAACTCTTAAGGGAGATCAGCTGAACACAGAGTCCAACCTATTGAGTTAAACAGTCAAAGTCTAAAGTGCAGAATTAAATGCGTAAAGTAAATGACACCGGGGATTTTTATAGTGGTTCAAGGAACAACGTGTTCCTCTAGTCCACTGTTCCACTAAGCTTGCAAAAACAACAGTTTACAACGCCTTAGTCCCTAGAACTTAAGAAGCATTCCACGTCTTCTTCAAGCCTAGTTGCCACCCGGGATGCAGTCCTGCTTCCTGATGGCTGGTCTCGTTTCACTGAGTCTCTTGGAAGTATCCCCACTTCACTTACTCCAGTTAGTTTGAGATGTCCCTTCTTTTTCAAGAAGTGATTGCTTCAAGATCAGTTTTCTCTAACGTTGCTTCTTTACAAAAGATATGTAGGTGAGGCTTTCGAAGTGTTGAAGAACTGGAGGAACTTTGCTCCTTGTTGGATGAGAGGATATGTGTTGATATATTTCCAACGCAAACTTTTCTTGTTGAAGTGAATGAATTTAAAGTCTCAAAAAAGCTTGTATGCTGAAGTGTAGAGCAGAGGATTAACAAGGTTATGGAGCAAAAGTTATCCTGGTAGTTATTCGAAGTGTATCTTATATACTGGGAGCAGTCTTCCCGTTGGAGTGTAGAAGACAACTTCATTAAATGTTTGTACTGTTGATTTGACCGGTTGGACCTTTGACTTGCTATTTTCGGGGCGTGAAGATACCCGCATGGTCAATCATCAGCTTTAAATATATCTTCGTACGTACAACACTAATTGAGCATTTAATGCGTGTATAGTATCATGTTTCCGTCGAATGGCTCCTAGCCGTTAGAGGATTTCCCGTTAGTTTCACGACCATTTGTAAGTGCCTTCGAATTCTGCTAAGTAAGAGCAAGTCTGATGAGCCTTTCTGATCCGAACTCTGATGTCTGCCTCTGATGCCAACTCTGGTACCCAACTTTGGTAGCTTCTCTGGAGAGCAACTCTGGGAGCAACTCTGAGAGCAACTCTGGTAGAGACCAAGAAGGTTTCTGGCATGTCGACTATGCTAATACTTACAAAGAAAAATTCTAATACAAAATTTCTATAGGGGTACTTTCAAATTATAATTAACCTAGTATCATCAAAATCTAATTACATTTATTCCTTACAATTTCTCCCTTTTTGATGATGCCAAAACCCTTTAACTATTTCGAGAGAAGTGCCTTTCACCATAAAAGAATAAAGTTAAAAATATTCATTAAAATCTTGGTGGGCAACTTAGCATAGGAAAATAGTGAGAGTACAGTACAATCAAATAGCAATCAATAACACATAAGGTATCAGAGCAAGAAACTAATTGTTAGTCCCAATATCAATCAACAATCATACAAACAATATAACGAGTACATAAGAAACGATGATCCAATTCAATACCAATAAAGATGTCGAAATACAGAATAGGATATGAACGGCGTTTTTCTCCCTTCTCACTAAAACTGATATGTGTGTTAATGTGTGTGAGGCTTGTGAGAGTTAGGGTTTGCTTAAGTTAGCATCCTTTAATACATACGGATGTCTAACTTAAGGCTTACAAGTGGGCTAATGGGCTGAAATACATTTGTGGCCCATATTACACATTTAACTAATAACTACACAAATACAAGGATATTTAATTAGATTGGACACCATAAAATATTCCCAACAATCTCCCCCTTGGTGTTCAATCGTGTTCAATCAGTATTGCAGCGCAAATATCTTTGTCTTTGTGTGTTATTCAGCAATGTAGAGGAGAGCATAGATAAAATATGTTGAGTTGCTCCTCTTTTGTCTTGATCTTCAGTGGAACTCAGCTTCCTTTGTCTTCGTGTTGGACTCGATTTCTTTAGAGGACTTTCTGAAGAAATCCTAGCAATCTCCCCTTTGATGTCTTCTTGGCAATTTGATATTTGATGCCGGGGGTTGAGGAATCTTTTGTTTGTAATCCTTGCCTTCAAGAAGTAGCTCTTGATCAACTTGAATGAACTCAGGTGGCGCCTCTAGAATGATGGTCTGATGGTTTCCAGGCGCGCACGGGATTCATCTTCAGTACGTGAGTATCTGACATTTGTCTCCTCCACAATGTAGTCTTTTTGATTATTTGAAATGAATGCTTTTGAGGAGAGCCAGTCGGTTGCACAGCGGAAAATGATAATTGACTTGTGAGCGTAGCTGACCATTTGACGTGAAGCTGACTTTGTAGTTGATGCTTTGAGAGAATAGAGAGTCGTCGTTTTTTGTGTCGGAGGAGAAGTGTCCAAGAATGATTTTTTTGAGTAAACAGCATGCGGACCCCCCCTCATGACGATCCGATGAATCGGGGTGTCATTCCTTTATTCTTTTATTATGTGAAACAAAATAGAAAAAACAAAAAGGTAAACACCGGAGACACCATGGTGTTCCGTTATCACAACATCAATGTCAACACTGACGTGTGGCCTGTATAAAAATGATAGAAGCATTAAAGCTCTAACAGGACTTCCAACCAGTCATTGTGAGGCATCTAAAGTAGATGTCACTCTGGTTGTTATGGCATGATCATAATGATCAGCAAAGATAACGTAGCCCCCCGGGGTCGTGTTGACGCCCGTTATCATCACTATAGAGAAACTCTGAAGCGATGGCCTGAACATGTTGGTGAATTCTATGTTGCAACAGCAGGACTTCCTTCCAATCATTGGTCTTCATCTATAGTAGATGATCCCTATGGAAGTTCTCGCGGGTCTTGAAGACCTGCAACTGACTCTAAAAAGTGTCTGTGTCCTAGAAAATTCCAAACATTTGGGAGTGAGATTACTAGACACGACGTGATCAATGAATGTTCAGTGGCGTGGGGCTGTGGGCCACTGTAGTCAGTATCAGTCGCCTCAGAATGAGACGGTGATTAGAGATGAGGTTCCCCATGAAATATGATTAAACATATGTCTGTTGGGAGACAGGTGAGTGGTCTTAGGTAGGGTTGTGCATGCGCCGTTTGGACAAAATGCAGCGACTTCTACCCGGGATCTGAATAAATTCAGTCCTGAACCTATGGGGATTGTCCAGAGTATTTGAGTGGCTGGGAGTAATTCTCTCGATTGATAGCACAATAGAGGTAGCAGATTTGACAATGATTATTGTTCTCTTGCTCACTTGAGCTTTTGCTTCCGCCGCACTCTCATAGTGTTCACTGAGTTACTCACTCATTTTCGGCTTTGTCCCTTGGGTAGGCTTAGTTGGGTTTACTAAGCCATTAGGACTTATCTCTCATTTCTCTTTATTCTTTTCTTTTCTTTATGTACTCCCCCTCAATTGGAGCACTCAGTAGGATGCCTTTCACGATGGTTGGCGCTTGAGAGGAGAACTTTGAAAACTCCCCCTCAAAATTCGCATCCTTGAGAGAATCCGTGCATTTTATATTGTCTAGCACCAGGAGGAGAAAAATGAAACTCCCCCTCAAAAGTTGCAAGTAGTGGTTTTTGTTACCCGGGGAGTAAAGTATAAACCCCCCCCCCCCTTAGAATGTGCTTTCTTCGTTGTTTGGCTCCAGGAGGAGTGAAAAAGAAACACTCCCCCTCAGAATAAGCACATGTTGTTTGTTCTTGGCGTGTGTCGGTGTTGAAGTGTGCATTTTTTGATTTTCTGCTCAGTAGAGAGTATACACGCCAGTACTCTCCCTCATAATGTGCACCATTTGATTGTTCCCGGCTCGTCTTCATACCCGCCATGTGTGTGGAGCAATCGGGTCAGTTACCACACATGACGGACCTTCAACACATATTAAGTTTGTTTGGGTACCCATTTCCAGATGGGTCCTTCCTTGGCAGTAGCGAACAACTCTTTCACTTTCTGTTTAACCTGGGATCCTAAGCTAGCTGACTCAGAGGGAGGCCAAAATGATGTGCAAATTCTCTTTTGGTCAATGAACGATTTTCATTGAGTAAACGAAAGGTGATGGTGTCATTTGCATGATCATCATCATCCTTTGTATACACATATGAACTAAAGAATTCATAAACCAAATGAGGATAAATCACATATTGCATTTCTAGCAACCTAGTCATTCCAATTCTTGCAAATATATCACGCATGATCACATCAATCCAAAGGAGGGCTAGAGTAGTAATGCACATGAATCGGGATTGTTTTACCTCCCTTTGTGCTTGTCCCTCGAATAGTAGCTTTTGTGCCTCCGTTGCAAATTCCACGCTTTCATAGCCCGCTACCGGTGGAATTGCCCTTGAAGAAGAAGCTTTGGATTTTTTTGGAGCCATTGGAATTGATTTTTTTTGTTTTTTTAAGGGGATTTTCGGACTTTGGGGTAGGGTGGGATTTGGATGGCTTTTATGGGTATGGGGTTGAAGAGGATGGTGAGGAGAGTAAGAATATGGTGTTGGTTGAGGATTTTTGGGGAGATTTCGGACCTTGAATGTCCAAGAATGGGGATTTTCAAATTTTGGGTAGGGTTTTTGGGTTTGGTTGATTGGGAAGGTTTTGGGGGATTTTATGGGTATAGAGATGGAGAGGGAAGTGAGGAGATGAAGAAAATGGGTTTTTTTAGTGGATTTGGTTAAGGAAATGGGGGGATTCGAAGGTTGGGATGTTTGAAAATGGTGGAATTGGGTATTTTGGGTGTTTGGAGGAAGAAGAAGAAGTGGGAGGGGAAGGCGGTGAGCCCGACCTGGTATACTCTGTTTTCCCGTTCGCCCGGTCAGGTGGGGTAGTTTACCCGGTCGGGTGAACGCTATTTAACCAAGGCAGAATGTTTTTGTTGGGTGGCCCGGCCGAGTGAAGTGGTCTACCCGGTCGGGTGTAAACTGTTCACCCGAGGCAGAAAGGTGTAGCTAGGGTGCCCGGCCGGGTATAAAAGTCTACCCGGTCGGGCGCAAAATTAATTTTTGTTTTTTTTCTCTCGCCTCGCCCGGGTGGTTGCCCGGGTGTTTAGTTTTTAGAAGTAACCCGATCGGGTTAGGGTATTTACCCGGCCGGGTCCAATCCCAGTTCATTTTTTTTACACACACTATTAAAAAATTAAAAAAATGAAGAAATTGGGTTGCCTCCCAAGAAGCGCTTGATTTAATGTCGCGGCACGACGTTATATATATATATATATATTTTCTTTTATGTGGGATCGTGAACATCCCTTGTTTCATTTTTCTTTTTCGGCCTTCTCCAGTAAGGCCGGGATTTCTTTTCTGGTATCACTTTAATCCCAGGTGGGATCCATTCTCTTTTTGAAAATTTGAATAATTCTTCTTTTTCAAAAAGTTTGATTTTCTCATTTTTTTCTCAACAAAAATATTCGGGGTTTGTGGTTCACAAACATTTAGAGCACAAAGAGATTGGTCTTTAATTTGTTTTTTCGTAGAATCAAAAATGTTGAATTCTACCTTTTGATCATCAAACTCTAAAGTTAATGAACCATTAGACACGTCTATTTTTGTTTTTGCGGTTTTCAGAAAAGGCCTACCCAAGAGGATGGGTGTAGTTTGGTTATCATCTCCCATTTCCAGAACATAAAAATCAACAGGGAAAATCAAATTTTTTACTTCTACTAGCACATCTTCTACTACACCCTTCAGGTAAGTATTAGACCGATCCGCTAGTTGAATCACTACACCAGTTTGATGTAGTGGGCCGAGTTGTAAGGATTTATATAAGGAATAAGGAATGACATTTATTGACGCTCCTAAATCCAACAAGGCCTTAGAAAATAAGGTATCCCCTATTTTGCAAGGAATAGTGAACATGCCTGGATCGCTACATTTCTCGGGAAGTTTCTTTTTAAAAATGGCCGAGACACGTTCACTCACTTCAACTTTTTGTTTCCCTTCCAGTTTATTTTTCTTTTTCATTGTGCATAGTTCCTTTAAGAACTTTGCATAACGGGGAACACTGTTGATCAGTTTGAAGAGTGGGATGTTTACCTCAGAATTGACGAATGTTTCGTAGATGTCCTGATCATTCTTCAGCTTCCTCGTGTCTTTCAATGCCTCAGGGAATGGAGGGAGTGGTTCATATGATGACAGTGGAGGGAATTTAGTCTTCGTTGGCTTCTCCTCTTCCTGTTGAAAGCCTTTTTCAAGATCAACCTCTTGCTTCTCCTCCTCAACTTCCCGTGGTTGCAATTCTTTACCGTTTCTCAACATGATTGCATTGACATGTTGTCTCGGGTTTTGCTCAGTTTGGGAGGGGAGCCTACCCGAATCTTTTGCTTCAAGTCGACTCACGACATTTGAAATTTGGCTAACTTGAGTTTCCAAATTTTGAATGCTCGACTTGGTTTCATGTTGGAATTGCATCATGGTTTGTTGGAATTGCCCCATGCTTTGCTGCATTGTTCCCATATTAACGGCCAACGCTCGAATCATGTCTTCGGTGGACATACTCGAGTTCGATGTTTGGCCTTGTGGTTTATGTTGTTGAGGAGGAGGATTTGTTTGAGAATTTCCGTACCTTAAATTCGGATGATCCCTCCATCCCGGGTTGTAAGTATTTCCTTGAGGATCGTACCTCCTTTGACCTTGGAACCCCAAAGCATTGACTTGCTCGGAGTTCTCTTCTTGTAGCGTTGGGCAAGAATCTGTGGGATGCCCTTGTGTTGAACAGATGCCGCAGACCTTGACTTCTTGGGTTTTTGGATTTAAAAGGAAATCTTTAACCAAAGAAGTCAAGCCGGCTACTTGACTCTCCAACGAGTTGTTGGATTCTGCTGCCATGACTCGTTTCGATGATGACCTTCCGTTGTAATGTCTCGAGTTTTCAGCCAACTCCGAAATGAGGTCTTTTGCTTGAGAAGGGGTTTTGTTAACAATACCCCCTCCGCATGCCGCATTCACCATGCGTCTATCTTGTTCAACAAGTCCATCATAGAAGTAGAGGATGAGATCTTGTTCTGAATACCCATGATATGGGCAACTAGCACATAATTTTTTAAAGCGCTCCCAATATTCATATAAGGTCTCATTATCCGCTTGCTCAATGTTGCTGATTTGCTTCTTGAGACTTGAAGAGATAGATGCGGGATAGTACCTGTCAAGGAAGCTCTTTTTCATTTGAGCCCATGTATTGATGCTCCCCGAGGGAAGATAAAATAACCAATCTTTGGCGGTGTCTTTGAGAGAGAATGGGAAGGCTCTCAGCTTGATTTGTTCCTCGGACACGCCATTGGGGCACATGCTTGTGCACACAATATGGAACTCCGACAATTGTTTATTTGGATCTTCCCCTCGTAAGCCATGGAAAGAGGGAAGTAGATGAATGAGCCCAGATTTTAGCTCGAATGTGACCCCTGTATCAAGAGTTGGAAAAGTGATACATAAGGGTTGTTGATTTAGATTCGGAGCCGTGAGCTCCCTCAACGTTCTTGTTTCAAGAGCCATGTGGAGGGACTCTTCGGATTCGCTAGAATGAGAACTAGCACTTGATGATTCCTCCGAAGAAGTATTCGGAAATAGATTCCTGAACCTCTCGAAGGCTTGTTCTGTTTCAGGCTTTGTTTGGTAGGTGATTTGGTTTATAGATCGGTGTTTAACCATATACTCAAACAGAGCTCAGCCAACATAGAAATCTTTTAAATATTTTTTTTTATTTTTTTTTTGAAATAAAATAAAAAGAAAAATTAATTGCCTTTCCCCGACAACGGCACCAAATTTGACGAGCACTTTGTCACGGTGCGTCAAAATAAATTCAATACTAAACACTTATACGTAGTATAGCGTAGTAAAGTTTGTATCCACAGGGAAAGGAATAATTCTCTTTTTATGATACTTAGTAAATAAAAAGGGGGGATTTGGATTGAGTGATTTAATTTAATTAAGAACTAAGATGAACAACCTATATGTGTTTAATTCAAAGATAAAAAGGACTTGGCATTGCTACTTTCCACTTGTTGATATATTTTAGTCGATCATTGTTATATCTATAACTTATTCCCTCTCGAATACTCAATCGGGGAGTATATCCACTTCATCGAGGGTAGTTATTAACAACGACCGTTCATTAATAACCCTTACTATTAATCAAATATAGAACAACGCCTTATACCGATTTAATAGTAGCATTTAATCTTTCTAACTCCTTGATGAAATCAATTGAGATTGATAACCTCAACACAAGCGGTTTCGGTTTAACCAACAAAATTAATCCCTCTTAAGTTTATAAACCGAAGTTACTTACTTGTGAAACCATCAACGATTAACCATCGGTTCGTTGATCGTTTCTAGTAATAATTAATATATGAAACAAAACTAGTTGATCCTTTAAGTAATGTTCAAAATATTAATATGAAATAAGAGTAGGAATTAATTAATATTCAAGGAAGAATATTATTAATGAAGATGAATCCTACTATAATTAATATCAAGATGTTAACTAATTGTCATCTTAGCAATACTCCCCAACATTAATATAGAGGAAGAAAATACCATTCTAACTAATGTCGGGATGTTAACT
The DNA here is from genome assembly GCA_945859875.1 of Cuscuta europaea. Lineage (NCBI taxonomy): Eukaryota > Viridiplantae > Streptophyta > Magnoliopsida > Solanales > Convolvulaceae > Cuscuta > Cuscuta europaea. The sequence goes on along the minus strand of CAMAPE010000068.1, from coordinate 1,974,583 downwards.
ATTTGTCATCTTAGCAACACTCCCCAACATTAATATAGAGATGGTATTAAGGAAAGAACTATTAATTAATATTCAAGGAAAGAAGTTAAGAAAGTAACTCACAACTTTAATAATCAACAAGCTTCAAGAGCAACACCAAGAATGGAAGTTTAGCTCCTAATTTGGAGACTAAACATAGCTAGAAAAATATAAAGAAATGCTATTCTAAACTGAGCTAAAGAGTATGGAAGAAGGGATTGATTTTTATAGAAGAAAAAGTGTGTTATTTATAGGTGTTTTTCAACACTTTTGGCCGGGTACCCGACCGGGTCAAGTACTCACCCGACCGGGTCCGGTCAAAATCAGAGATTTCCCCACGTTCTGGCGATCTTCGACATGTTAAAGTGTCCGGGTCAAGTCGGACCCGACCGGGTGGGGTAGGGGACCCGACCGGGTGAGTGCAAAAATTGGATATTCTTCACGTTCGGGTGATCTTTGCACACCGGGTTGTCCCCGGTCACTTCTCACCCGACCGGGTGAGGTAGTGGGCCCGACCGGGCCATGCACTTTCTTTGCATTTTCGTTTTTCACTTCTTACCTGACCGGGTCAAGTGTTATACCCGGTCGGGTATTTGCTCCTGGGCAGCCAAATCTTCTTTTTCTTCACTTCAAAGTCTTCCTTTCCAACAGCACAAATCCTAACTAAACTTTACAACTGACAAATAAATACTAAAATACAATTACAACTGAAATCACATAAATGTTTACAAACTAAATAAAACGTCAAACAATCACCATCAATGAAACATAAAAACATACAACTATGCACTACTAATTAGTGTGCATCAAACACCCCCACACTTAAACCTTTACTCGTCTTGAGTAAATCAAATCAAATCCAAGAAGTCCTAAATGACAAGAATATCAATACAAAACATCCAAGAGTGTTTTTACCACAATACAAAGCATCCCCAATAATAATTAAAGTAAATTGGGGTCTTCAACTTCATCTTTATCTCCATTTCTCTTTTGAACTTATCACCTTCACGATCCTGCAAAATAGACATTTCTCTCATTCTCTCGTTTTGCCTAGGTGCCCTTTCAGGTTTTCATCCCAGCTTCCCACATTTTTTTCCCTCACAACCTCACTCTTTATTTTATTGCTTTAATTTTTGCTTGAGTTGCCCTTTGTGGGTTTTCAACTCAACAAGCTTTTTTTTTTGTTTTTTTAATAAAATAAAACAAGTAGGATTGTGAGCATACCAGAACAATCTCTGCACCCCCACACTTAGGATCTGACACTGTCCCTAGTGTTCGTCTAGACCTCCACCTTGGTGTCTGTCCTCATCCATGTGATCCCCGCCATAACCACCATCATAACCACCATCGTGGCCTCCACCACCGGAGCTCGATCCTCCAAAGAAACCCCACTGAGAGGGGTCATACCATGATGGTGCAGGAGGTGGAGTGGTCATAGAGGAAAAGGAGCCCTGGTGTGCTACATAGGAGTATATCGGACCAAAGGTTCGCCGTTGGTCCTCTTCATATCTACGCCAGTCTTCCTGCCGTTGTTCCTCCAACCTCTCAAAACTATGCCTCTGTTCAGTTCTATACTGATCAACTTGCTCTTGAAGCTGGATGTAGTTGTTGTTGATCATGTTCATGTTATTGAGCATCTGTTGCTCGAATGGTGAGTATTGGTAGACTGGGGCATCAGGTTGTTGTTGTGGTGGGTTAGGTATCAAGGGTGGGTTTTCTTCAGCATGTTCTTGATCCTGTTCATCTTGTGCATAGTGTGCCAGGATTGCCCCGGGGAGACAGTAGTGATGACCATCACCGATTTCATGGCCCACGATATCTAGGGGGACGTCAGGGGACGGGATATGGATAGTTATGTTTTGACGTGGGATGATAAACCAGTTGTAGATTGGTGTCCCGGTAGGTATCATGTGAGATAGAGCCAAATCTTTGGTCTTTTGCACAAGCCATGACGTGCAAATGAGCTGTTTCGGGGTAATGGGGCCTGGGTCTACAAAACCATATAAAGTGGCTAGATGTGTGATTAGGCCCCCGATCACAATTTGTCCGGATGACGTTGCCACATTTTTTAAATGGGTCCATAAGATAGAGGCAACGTCAACTGGTTCTGGTCCAGGTAAAACAGCTTGTGCCAGAACGCACACATCCCACATTCTTGTGTGGTGATTGTTCGGTCTTCCGAGGAAACAATTTGAACAGAATTTTAGGAAAATACGGAAGACCGGGTGTTGAACACAGTTCACACTCAACTTAGAAAGGTCCATCACACCTTGTCCTGTCATTCTTTTCCATAACTCGTACCCCACAAGCGTATCATAAGCACGAGCTTCATCAAACAGAGGGAGGCCAAAATGATGTGCAAATTCTCTTTTGGTCAATGAACGATTTTCATTGAGTAAACGAAAGGTGATGGTGTCATTTGCATGATCATCATCATCCTTTGTATACACATATGAACTAAAGAATTCATAAACCAAATGAGGATAAATCACATATTGCATTTCTAGCAACCTAGTCATTCCAATTCTTGCAAATATATCACGCATGATCACATCAATCCAAAGGAGGGCTAGAGTAGTAATGCACATGAATCGGGATTGTTTTACCTCCCTTTGTGCTTGTCCCTCGAATAGTAGCTTTTGTGCCTCCGTTGCAAATTCCACGCTTTCATAGCCCGCTACCGGTGGAATTGCCCTTGAAGAAGAAGCTTTGGATTTTTTTGGAGCCATTGGAATTGATTTTTTTTGTTTTTTTAAGGGGATTTTCGGACTTTGGGGTAGGGTGGGATTTGGATGGCTTTTATGGGTATGGGGTTGAAGAGGATGGTGAGGAGAGTAAGAATATGGTGTTGGTTGAGGATTTTTGGGGAGATTTCGGACCTTGAATGTCCAAGAATGGGGATTTTCAAATTTTGGGTAGGGTTTATTATAGTATAAATGTGGTCATATTACAAATTGTTTTCGTGAAAAATACCAAAAAATTGAAGCTTTTCACATCAGTTGTAAAATAACCGATGTGATTGCTTTTCTACATGGGTTATAACCGATGTGAAACACATGTTCTGGGAAAAAATGAAGCTTTTCACATCGGTTGATAAAATGACCGATGTGAAATCTTTTCTACATGGGTTATAACCGATGTGAAAAACCTATGCTCCGGGAAAAATTGAAGCTTTTCTACATCAGTTGTAAAATAACCGATGTGGTTTCTTTTCTACATGGGTTATAACCGATGTGAAATATCATTAAAAACGTCGTTTCGGACTATCTTCTAGATCGGGCACTAAATGACCGATGTAGAAAGACTTTTCACATCGGCTGTTTGACTGATGTCAAAAGTCAATACTTTTCACATGTGCTGGAACCACATCGACTGTTTGACCAATGTGAAAAGCCTTTTTTGACCGATGTGAAAAGCCTTTTTTGTAGTAGTGATTAATATATGAAACAAAACTAGTTGATCCTTTAAGTAATGTTCAAAATATTAATATGAAATAAGAGTAGGAATTAATTAATATTCAAGGAAGAATATTATTAATGAAGATGAATCCTACTATAATTAATTTCAAGATGTTAACTAATTGTCATCTTAGCAACACTCCCCAACATTAATATAGAGGAAGAAAATACCATTCTAACTAATGTCGAGATGTTAACTAATTGTCATCTTAGCAACACTCCCCAACATTAATATAGAGATGGTATTAAGGAAAAAACTATTAATTAATATTCAAGGAAAGAAGTTAAGAAAGTAACTCACAACTTTAATAATCAACAAGCTTCAAGAGCAACACCAAGAATGGAAGTTTAGCTCCTCATTTGGAGACTAAAAATAGCTAGAAAAATATAAAGAAATGCTATTCTAAACTGAGCTAAAGAGTATGGAAGAAGGGATTGATTTTTATAGAAGAAAAAATGTGCTATTTATAGGTGTTTTTCAACACCTTTGGCCGGGTACCCGACCGGGTCAAGTACTCACCCGAACGGGTCCGGTCAAAATCAGATATTTCCCCACGTTCTGGCGATCTTCGGCATGTTAAAGTGTCCGGGTCAAGTCGGACCCGACCGGGTGGGGTAGGGGACCCGACCGGGTGAGTGCAAAAATTGGATATTCTTCACGTTCGGGTGATCTTTGCACACCGGGTTGTCCCCGGTCACTTCTCACCCGACCGGGTGAGGTAGTGGGCCCGACCGGGCCATGTACTTTCTTTGCATTTTCGTTTTTCACTTCTTACCCGACCGGGTCAAGTGTTATACCCGGTCGGGTATTTGCTCCTGGGCAGCCAAATCTTCTTTTTCTTCACTTCAAAGTCTTCCTTTCCAACAGCACAAATCCTAACTAAACTTTACAACTGACAAATAAAGACTAAAATACAATTACAACTGAAATCACATAAATGTTTACAAACTAAATAAAACGTCAAACAATCACCATCAATGAAACATAAAAACATACAATTATGCACTACTAATTAGTGTGCATCAGGCATCAGACTCAGAGCAGCATTGCATGAAAGACTTGATATAGTTCTGAGTAGAAGAGCTTGAGCAGTGATTCTTAGGAAGTGTCTTCCTTTTGGCATAGAAGAGAGCACTTGAACCCCAGTTCCTATCTCTCAGACGAGATTCTTCTTCCTTCTTTCTTCTTCTTAACTTGTCCTCTATCCATTCTCCTCTCCTTTCCACTCTCCTCTTCACAGGGGCCCTTGTCGGTGAAGGTGACTCAGAGTGAGAATTGGAAGTTTCAGGATCATTTGTAGATTTTTCAGAACAGTTCTCTGAAGACGGAGGAGAGGGCGAAGCACAGTTTTCATATGATGGAGGAGAAGGAGATTGTGAGCCTGTGCTTGATTGAGAGGATGTTTGGAGTAAAGATATTTCATTCAAGAGTTGTTCTCTTTCGAGTTCAAAAGCTTGTTTTTCTTTATCAAAAGTTTCTTTCAATTCAGCAAACTTTCTCACAAGGGGTGGAATGTATGCTGGTTTGGCTACAGGCTCTGAAGTTGAAGGTTCCCCTTGATCTTGCACAGTCTCTTTTGTAGGGTAAAAGGTTGGAATCTCTTCAGGAGGAGTCAACGGGGGCTCTTTTGTTTCATAGCTCTCGTTCAAGGCAGCATAATCAAAAGGAATTTCCGTTCCGAGATTAGCTCTCTTGGCATCTTCTTCATCATTCGTTTCTTTAACACTGAGGAAAGACATCAACTTAGTCAGTGCAAGACCCATATAATTGATGTCTTACAGTTGAGCACAGTTCACCTTCTTCAAATTACATGAGTTAGACAGACTGAGTTCTTCTTTAGAATTATAGAAACGGGTGTCTTTGGGTTGGTTCAAGAAGATTGTTTGTTCTGTCTGCCCCTTTGTAGCAAGTAAGTCTTCAAGATCTTTGATCATACGGTAAAGGGCACTTCTTTTATCTTAAAGAAAATTGTTATCAGCTTTTGTTGTGCTTAGCTCTATCTGGGTCTGATTCAACTCCTTTGTTAGATCAGCTATTTTCAGAGTCAGCTTCTCTGTTTCCAAAGTTATTTTATGAACCTCTTCTTTGGAATTGTTCAATTGTATACTGAATGAGGTGGACTTATCCAGCTGCTTCAGTAGGACTTTGTGATTATTTGCTAATCTCTCTTCCAATTCCTTGATAATTTTGTCCTTATCTTTTGAAGAATGAGTTTGACAAATACATGAACAAGGATATATAGCGTCCATTGTTGTTGATTGTTGAATGTTGACCGTAGACGTGAGGTTGATTGAAGTTTCTGCAATTTTCTGGAGCTTGAAATGGTTTGGACCTTGAGAAAAAATAGTCTTAACCTTGAGATTTTTTTTATTAACTAATTAATTAATTAATTAATTAATTAATTAATAATTTAATTTTTTTTAATCTCAAGGTTGACTCTTGGAAGCTTTGATTGTAAGGTTGACCTTTGGTGTTGAAGATTTGAGCTCAAAAGTTGAAATGGCCTCAAAAATAGATCTTGAAGTTGGAGTTTTTAAAAAAATGTACTTATCCAAGTGTGGGGAGAAAATGAATCTTTTAAGCAATCCCACACCTAAACTCCTTGGGAAATTTTGAGCCTACATATATGAACCACTCCTTTCTTAGTATTAAAAGGTGAAGGAGAAGAGGGGAGCTCTTGCGCACATGGGATTTCGACTTTCAGTTCAAATTCGAAAATTCGCACCCCCCCTGCGTGGGCGACCTGCGGACACGAATGCTGCAAAATTGGAAGGTAACGGGACTGATTCAAGAGCGTCCCCCTCTCCCAAGCAAATATCCAATTTCTGCCTACCTCTATTCCTCCCTCCTTTCCCCTTTTATACAATTTCTATTCTTAAAGGTCGGCCCATACTTCATGAATTACATGGCCCAGAACCTTTATTTGTACAATAACACCCTATTTAATAATATTCTATTATTCTTATTATTATACTAATCTACTCGGATCCTATCATATGTCCCCCCTTAGACAACCACCTTGTCCTCAAGGTGGGTGATAGGAAACAGCCTTGACCAACAGCTTCATGTTTTCGCCTCTCCCTTCCTAGTACATCACTGATTTATGGACCTTTAACTTTAGCACTTGTCCAACAAAAGGTAAAATTTGAGAAACGAAGGACGGGATGCAACCAGGAGTTGTTTCCATTGCCTTTAAAACTTCTAGAGCATCAATAGTAGCAAAAGGGTCTGCGAGAGGTGCAGCCCACACATTTAGAATGCTAGGCGAAAGAATTGACTCCGCGGATGGCACTAGTTCCGGACCTGCCCTGGCAGCAGCCTGTAGTGTCACAAACACTGAAGCACCAGATGCACAAATTTTCCAACAGGTTGGTGAGTGATGAAATTAAGTCCCTGATATGTGGCCATATGACTCCAGAGCATCAGTAAAAAGCCGTGAAAGTGCTCGACCAGCAGATGCCCAATCAGCAATTCCATTTGGCCTACTTTTTTTGGATGGTGACTCTCCCGAGGACTTGGAACTAGTAGTTACCAAAAGAGGGTTCATGGTAGAACCAAATTTCTTTTTGACAAATAATTTTCCCTTGCAGTTCCAGATCTGTCAGTCCAGGCTGGGACATCCATACTCTCTTGCCTCTGAAGCATTCGTGATGGGCACAATGCTTATGCCGCTTTCTGTGCAGCTTGTGAGGCTGGCTTCTCTAGCTTTAGTTTCTCTTCATTGTGAGCATTCATAATGACACCTTGGCATCGGCCATGCTGGACCATCTCCTCAACATACCGCAAGCTAACCTCATCCCCTACTAGCAAGTCATCCTAAATGCCCTCCTCTCTTCACCTGAGACCAAGAGCAATTGCCATGACAGTCCTCGTGGTCACAAACGTTCCCATGAGGACCCCGACGATTCAGATCTTCATGAGGGGGAGAACAAGCGGCCACGAACATTCGAGCAAACTGCTTTCACCAGCCACACTCCACAACCCGATCAACCTGAAACCTCCACCACTCAACAGCCATCCGTAGCCAACCAAACCCAAGCCAAACTCTCTAGCCTGGTCGAGCTAGATGAAACATCCTGAGGCGTATCTCCTAAAGATACCGACCGAGGAGGGGATGGAAGTCCTGATGATGCTACTATAGGTACATCTTGTAAATCAGACCATCAGTTAGAACCTCGTTCGAAGCTGATGACAACGGGAAATCCTAGTGACCCCGGTGTCCCAGGTAACAGGTCTCCGTCACTACCAAATCAACCAGCTCCTACCACTATGTCATCAGACGAAATGCACGATCAACTTGAGGACATCTTCATTCATGACAAATGGCCCAGACAGTGGACGGAGATGGATCAGTGTAACGCCCCTCTCAGGGTTAAAGGAAACGTTACATAAACTTACTACTTTTAAAAAAAACTGCAATATAGCGGTCATTTGTTTAAGAAATAACTTTGATAAAATCACAAATATAACTAAAATATAACTCCAAATAAAAATCAATAAAATCTAGTTATCACCAGCAAATGTGATAACCACCTGGATCCAGGAATTTACTAAAACTTCAAATCCTCAAATAAAATAAAGTAATAATAATCACTTTACTATAACATCTGAAATGCTTAAATAAAATAATAACTAGATAGAAACCGCCAAGGTCGTTCCCGTTAACTTATTTCGGCACGCGTTCCACTCTCTCATCATCTTCCTAGGCCTTGGCCTTACCTTTAGTATCTGTAATTCTGTACATGAGAAGCAAGAAAACTGATAAGCTTTACGCTTAGTAAGTCACTATGGATCCACAAAAATATCTGAGAAGTCTATGCTAATTTATCAATAGATAAATTTAGGCTATAAGCATGCACTAAACATACAACTAACAAATAGCTTCCCAAATAAATTCTGAGAGAGATCCCTAAAAGGAAATATTTTCTAAAACAATTTCTCAAAACTACTCGAGAGATCTCAAAATTTCTTTCTTAAAACATCTCTGTAAAACTTTCTGAAAGAGATCTCAAAAACAACTTTCTGTAAAACTTTCTAAAAGGGATCTCATAAACTTTCTGTAAAACTCTTTGTGGCTAATTTTAGCTGTGGGCCCGTGATATGTACTCAAAGGCGCCAATCCGACAGCTCAGGGGAGCGACCCACTAAACATATCGGACTCTCTGAAACTGATAAACTGATAATCTGAGGGAACTTGTTCCCGAGTACATATCACCTGATCTTTCACTTTAAATATTAGTTCTTTTTATGGTGACGCTTGAATAAAAACATCATTAAATCTGGAAACAAAAGTACTGTCAAAATCTTGTCTATGCCAGATAATAAGCATAACTTAATACAACAGTTAAAATAACTCATCAAATAGTTCACCAAGTTCACATAATAGCAAATAGTCTAAAATCATCGATTAAAAATCAATCAGACTTCTTTCTTTCATTTGATTGAACAAACATGTAGAGGTGGTAGTGAACTTACCTGTCAAAAATGAACTCAAATCACTCAGATATGGATGGCACCTTGATAACGTCTTCCGGTAAGCTCTTCTTTAAAATCTTTAATTCAATGTAATAATATAAAATAAGAATTCGGGCAGATTTTAAAACAAAATCATGCGGCTGAAACTTTATCTCAAAGTTTGGGACATAGTAACCAGAGAGACTACTTAATGGACCTTCAATACGGGAAAACATTTAATATTTTTTTTCCAGCAAAGCTATGTATAATTAACAGTTTAGTTTTTTCTTTATAAATGAAATTGGTCACTGAATTTCTTTTCCTCCTGCTGCGTAGCAGTAAGAAAACTAGTGCTCACATACGTATAACTATTATTATGCATAATTAAGAATTCAGTGCTTTGAATCAAAACATTGATCAATACGTAGGTTTTGAACATGGGTGATCAAACCAACCACAAATCAAGGATTTGAAATTGGAACACAGCAATAGGCAATAAGAAACTCCTGATTTTGAAATTGAACTCCTTGTTAGAACTAAACAGAGGTCTCTAAAGAGAGCATGCTACTGGAAGTTTTATAGATGAATGTTTATCTGAAATTTAAACCCCAAAATCTAGGAGATACTATGAGACCTAAACATTAACTAGAATCGATCCACTGTTCAGCCACTATATAAATAATGAAGGTAACGAATCAGACTTACAAGACTAGGAGACCTTCAACAAAGAAGCCGACTGAGCAGGAAGAAGGCTTTGACGGATTAACTTTTCCAAGGAAGAAAGATACGGACTACCAGAGGGGAGTATTCGACTCTTAGGAAAGAGGCGTAGCTTCTCCAGGGATTGAATTTAAAAGAGACTGGTTTGGGCTATGATTGATTAGGGCTCCTAATATTCTTTTACGGAAATGCTTTTGTCCAAGCCCAAAATAGTAGTAATGTCCTTTCTTTGAAAAAAAAAACTGATTAAAATTTAAAACATTACTTATTTCTTCACTTAAAATTATTAGAGCTTACCGGTCAACGTTACCTGCCAAAACAACACGTGATCAAACAATAAATCACGTTAGTCATAAAAGAAACTTATATATATATAATAAATATTAATGTTGATTAATATAACTAGCTCATAAAAATCGGGGTGTTACAACCCCTCCCACCTTATAAAAGTTTCGTCCTCGAAACTTAAACAACCTGGTATAGTCTCACAAAATTTCAATCTAGACTCCTCACTTGGCTTTAGTAAAACTGTAATAGCGTTATACCTTTCACATGGCTACTTCCTTTATTTCTTGAGCATATAACTTATACGAGAGAAGTTTGTAGTGACTTTGCTTCTTATTTCTAAATTGATCAAATTTCCAAGATTGACGAAACACACAACTACTTCATATAATGACCAAAACAAGGACAAAAAAAACTCTCATTGTTTAAATCCACTTCTCATGATTTCTCATGGCGCTATAACACAAAAACACTAGCTCACATCAATCTTTATAAATGAATTAGTTTAACGTGTTTTCTTATTAATATGAAAAAGAAAGACAATACCAAACTTTAACCTCGTCATAAAAACTTATCCCACATACTACTAAAAATGAAATTCAGAATCACATTCTATAGGTGTGCTTACATAGATCAACTTGTCTTTTGAATTGGAGAATAAAACTCTTTTAATATTCATCCTTGATTGTTGACATTCTGGCATTATAATATATGAAAAAAATGGGTTCCATTCTCTGTCAGTTTTAAGAGTTCATCCTCACAATAGGATTATGTAGTGTAGAAGGATGGAGTTATCTCTTTCACCATTTTCTCCCTTCTGTCCAGTTGATGGTTTTAATTATGCTATATTGCCACTTTTTTTCTTATACTACTATCTCACCATCTGTTCTTAATGACCATGACAAGGACTCTCTATCTAACCCTAGAAACTCCTAAAATTGCACTATTTTAATGATGTTAATAATTGGACGCTGTTATAAGTTTATTGTTGTATCTGTGAGACAACATTCATACTCTCTGCTATCAAGACGGCTCAACATCGGGAAAAACTTTAATCTGGCTTATGAGAAAATCTTCATTAAAAAAAATCCACTATAGTTTGACTCAAGTATATATTGTATCAAAAGGAATTCTTTTAACGTCTAAAGTAGATTAAACTACTAAACCTTTTTTTAACCACTCAAGCATAAAAAAAAAGACATCTTTTCATCAAAAGAAAAACTTTCTTATAGTTCTGTACCTCTGGAACCAAAAACTATAACTTCATTGATTAGTGTCCCGAAGTGGCGAAGTAGTCAGGAAAGTTGATTGAAAATTTTAAAATATATTCTCCATTACACTTTAGAATTTCAGTTTTGAAAAGAACAAATTCTAATGAGGTGTGCACCTATCTTATTTAGTCTTGAACACAATTTACTAATTGAGGCTAATTGCCTTAAAATTTAGAGGAAACTTTCTTGTGGGTAAGTCTTTTGTTGATAAGTTATGTTGTAAGTTTTGAACTAAATCTCCTTGGCCTCCCTTTAGAAAATCAGTATGTGGGTTAAATTTTAACACTAAGGATTATTTTGCTTAGTTTCAAGTTTTCATATTTCTTATATGAACGACGTAATAATTTTTCTGCTTAACAAAAATTGACGTTGTCAAACACATAAATGTCTGACACAAAAAAAATACTTGACAACATAAATTCTTTTGTTTTCACTAATGATAACATATTCTAATCTCTTAGCTTCCTCATTCAGCTATAGAAAGATTCAGGAAAGTACTATTTTTTTCTCTCTCTCAATTAAACCTTTCATCCCTTCACTAATCAAAATGTGATATATTCAAATATGTAGTCTAAACGAGATAAAAATTAATAGTTTAATCGTAAACTTCCATTAGACCGTTCATTATCAATAGTTATTTCTTCACTGATATTCCACAGTATTGTTCCTTCTAACTTTAATCTTCTAACTATATAACTTTGGAAGTATGGTTCATTCGTAGTGGTAAAGTTTACGTAGCCTTCCAAACAATAAGGAAGTCAAACAGTAAGGAACACATAACTCCACTAAAAATTTCCGTAATAAAATTCTATTCAGAGCCTTTTTTTTACACAGCCTCTTTATTATTATGCTCTCTAGATTTCAATTGCAATAATAATCAACTGATCAAGGAATTTACACTGATATCATTCAAAAGAAAATCTAACATCATCTTTAGGTCCCTCTTACTAGTTTCGTATATTCTTAACTTTGATTGACACTATTTTACTCAATGAAAGAATCACATTATATAATTTACTCAACTGTTGGGATTCAAGCCCTTGAATTGTTGATGACTGATAACAGAAGAATAGTTTGACGTGCCAAACTCATTATACTCTTGTTCCTACTGAGACTTCTACTATTCAAGGAGCATACTACTTCCCAACACAAGCTCATAGGCTGCTGTCTACATATACTCGTACGTAAATGCTAAAAAGGGCTTGTTGGTACCATACCCTATATTCTGTTGAAAGTCTCATACTCTAGATCTTATTGTATTGAGACACACTTGACAATCCTTATATTGTGTACAAGAGGTCATAACACTCATGGTTTACCAAAAAGTGGTTTAATCTAGTCCTTCTACTAATCTCTTCTAATCTAACTTTTAGAACCAGATTCTATTAAAAACTTTTATATCATGTATATAGACTTTAATGGTAGGTCATTCTAAAGATTTTAAGTGATGAGACTCGATATCTTTTGGTAACTGAATGGTAACAATCATATGAGGACAACCTTGGTAAAAAGAATGTACAACACTGTTTACATCTCAGTGCCAAAAACTGAGGATGCTCTGAATATTTCTTTGAAAAAAGTTAAAACTCAAACTTTTTCTGAAACATGCTTTTGAGGAAATAGCTAAATATTATACTAATGTATCACTAAAAATACATTCTTATTTGACTTTTGGTAAAAATCACTGGCATGTGATTAATCACTAAACGCATTTAATGATTAATCATCACACTTTAAAACTTATTTTAAAATATGCATTTGCAACTTGAAAACACAACTAAAGCGGTGTTTGACCACCGGTATTTAATATTGGAATCGTCAAATTGATGAGGGGCCTTCCCAGCAACTCAAGATTCCAACATGAAATACCAACACACAACACTACAGAAAAATCATGCCACTTAAGATACTTTTTATAAAACATTTGAATCAATTACTTAAGAACTTTTGAAATCCAAGGTGAAGCTTCAACATTTTATACACACAAGATTAAGCTACAGCTTATAACTCCTTGAACTGTTTTTAAAATAATTAAAAATACATAACAAACTGATTTGTATGCTTATATAAAAAATCTTCTATCTCTTGTAAACTCAATTACTGGTGATGCTAAAAAAATTATCAGACAAACTCATTATTCTTAATTTGAAAGAAAAATATAACTGACAAGACTTAGGCCAAGAATAAACTACCAGCTATTTAAAAAGACAACTAAAATAGCACTGATTGTGACGTAATTCAAGTACTCAATCATGAGAAAATAAAGACTATATGACATTTTTTTTAAAATCAACTCGGATTTTAATCATGAGTAACCTCTATGTAGGAGACATACTTGCTATGAAAGATCAACCGAGGCTAATATGGAAGGCTGTGAATACGTAAATATGAGAGGTATTAGACAACAACCCTACGTATTTCGTGAGTAGAGTAGAAGACCTAACTCAAGAATATAGGCACTCAAATAAAATTTTAATCTGAATAACTCATAATAACACAAATGTTTTTACGAGTTGAGTACATATTACTCTTACTTGACTTTTCTATGTAACTCATACAAACAACACTCAAACATACTTTCACATAGATAACTTTTAACATGACTAAATACTTACTTGGAAGATGATGAGCACGTGCACGGGTGACAAATGAAGTTACGAGACAACCTGGGCTTTGATACCAAATTTGTAACGCCCCTCTCAGGGTTAAAGGAAACGTTACATAAACTTACTACTTTTAAAAAAAACTGCAATATAGCGGTCATTTGTTTAAGAAATAACCCTGATAAAATCTCAAATATAACTAAAATATAACTCCAAATAAAAATCAATAAAATCTAGTTATCACCAGCAAATGTGATAACCACCTGGATCCAGGAATTTACTAAAACTTCAAATCCTCAAATAAAATAAAGTAATAATAATCACTTTACTATAACATCTGAAATGCTTAAATAAAATAATAACTAGCTAGAAACCGCCAAGGTCGTTCCCGTTAACTCATTTCGGCACGCGTTCCACTCTCTCATCATCTTCCTAGGCCTTGGCCTTACCTTTAGTATCTGTAATTCTGTACATGAGAAGCAAGAAAACTGATAAGCTTTACGCTTAGTAAGTCACTATGGATCCACAAAAATATCTGAGAAGTCTATGCTAATTTATCAATAGATAAATTTAGGCTATAAGCATGCACTAAACATACAACTAACAAATAGCTTCCCAAATAAATTATGAGAGAGATCCCTAAAAGGAAATATTTTCTAAAAAAAATTCTCAAAACTACTCGAGAAATCTCAAAATTTCTTTCTTAAAACATCTCTGTAAAACTTTCTGAAAGAGATCTCAAAAACAACTTTCTGTAAAACTTTCTAAAAGGGATCTCATAAACTTTCTGTAAAACTCTTTGTGGCTAATTTTCGCTGTGGGCCCGTGATATGTACTCAAAGGCGCCAATCCGACAGCTCAGGGGAGCGACCCACTAAACATATCGGACTCTCTGAAACTGATAAACTGATAATCTGAGGGAACTTGTTCCCGAGTACATATCACCTGATCTTTCACTTTAAATATTAGTTCTTTTTATGGTGACGCTTGAATAAAAACATCATTAAATCTGGAAACAAAAGTACTGTCAAAATCTTGTCTATGCCAGATAATAAGCATAACTTAATACAACAGTTAGAATAACTCATCAAATAGTTCACCAAGTTCACATAATAGCAAATAGTCTAAAATCATCGATTAAAAATCAACCAGACTTCTTTCTTTCATTTGGTTGAACAAACATGTAAAGGTGGTAGTGAACTTACCTGTCAAAAATGAACTCAAATCACTCAGATATGGATGGCACATTGATAACGTCTTCCGGTAAGCTCTTCTTTAAAATCTTTAATTGAATGTAATAATATAAAATAAGAATTCGGGCAGATTTTAAAACAAAATCATGCGGCTGAAACTTTATCTCAAAGTTTGGGACATAGTAACCAGAGAGACTACTTAATGGACCTTCAATACGGGAAAACATTTAATCTTTTTTTTCCAGCAAAGCTATGTATAATTAACAGTTTAGTTTTTTTTATAAATGAAATTGGTCACTAAATTTCTTTTCCTCCTGCTGCGTAGCAGTAAGAAAACTAGTGCTCACATACATATAACTATTATTATGCATAATTAAGAATTCAGTGCTTTGAATCAAAACATTGATCAATACGTAGGTTTTGAACATGGGTGATCAAACCAACCACAAATCAAGGATTTGAAATTGGAACACAGCAATAGGCAATAAGAAACTCCTGATTTTGAAATTGGACTCCTTGTTAGAACTAAACAGAGGTCTCTAAAGAGAGCATGCTACTGGAAGTTTTATAGATGAATGTTTATCTGAAATTTAAACCCCAAAATCTAGGAGATATTATGAGACCTAAACATTAACTAGAATCGATCCACTGTTCAGCCACTATATAAATAATGACGGTAACGAATCAGACTTACAAGACTAGGAGACCTTCAACAAAGAAGCCGACTGAGCAGGAAGAAGGCTTTGACGGATTAACTTTTCCAAGGAAGAAAGATACGGACTACAAGAGGGGAGTATTCGACTCTTAGGAAAGAGGCGTAGCTTCTCCAGGGATTGAATTTAAAAGAGACTGGTTTGGGCTATGATTGATTAGGGCTCCTAATATTCTTTTACGGAAATGCTTTTGTCCAAGCCCAAAATAGTAGTAATGTCCTTTCTTTGAAAAAAAAACTGATTAAAATTTAAAACATTACTTATTTCTTCACTTAAAATTATTAGAGCTTACCGGTCAACGTTACCTGCCAAAACAACACGTGATCAAACAATAAATCACGTTAGTCATAAAAGAAACTTATATATATATAATAAATATTAATGTTGATTAATATAACTAGCTCATAAAAATCGGGGTGTTACAATCAGATAATGCAAGATGAAGAACAACAAGACATGCAAAGGAGCTGGCTCTTACGGGCTCTGATACCAAATGTTAGTCCCAATATCAATCAACAATCATACAAACAATATAATGAGTACAGAAGAAACGATGATCCGATTAAATACCAATAAAGATGTTGAAATACAGATTAGGGTATGAACGGCGTTTTTCTCCCTTCTCACTAAAATTGATATGTGCGTTAATGTGTGTGAGGCTTGTGAGAGTTAGGGTTTGCTTAAGTTAGCATCCTTTAATACATACGGATGTCTAACTTAAGGCTTACAAGTGGGCTCATGGACTGAAATACATTTGTGGCCCATATTACACATTTAACTAATAACTACACAAATACAAGGATATTTAATTAGATTGGACACCATAAAATATTTCCAACACTAATATAAACGCAGAAAGCAAATAAGAACAGATAATTGAAGATGCCATGCAAAATAGAGGCAGAGATGATATCTTATAAATAGAGAGTACAGATACAAGAGATAGAAGGATTTAAGAATCTTCTTCATCTACCTGGGGTCCTGCTTCATCAATTCTCTTGAGTTCTGCATCGACTTTTGCTCTCATGGAGGCTAGATTCCTCGGATGCTGGCATTCTGCCCAGTGAGGCTCTAATTTGTAGACCAAGTAGTTTCTGATAGCTTCTGATATGTTTTTGCCTAGAATGACCTTCATTTGCCACCAGATTTCAGCTTCTTGGATAGAGCCACCATGGTTGATCTGGACAAGTCCATCATTGTCCATGAACAGGTTCTCTTGCTGAAGTGGAGTCATGAGCTTCTTCATCTGTGCAAATTGGGCTCTGTCAGACTTTGACAAACCACTCTTCATCCATTCGTTGAGTGAGAAGTTGGAAGACTTCTTCTTAGATCCTCTAGGAGGTGGAGGTGGTGGTCTGTAAGTTCCAGTAGCAATCTTCTTCTTCTTAGCAGCTTCATAGTAAGGGGCAGGGTCAATAGAGGATGATGGGTTTCTGATGGACAGGTCTCTGGTGCTTGGGCCTTTTCTTCTCTGGTCTCTTCCCCCTTTTGGCATCAACAAGATAGCCAAGGAGAAGTTCAATCTTGGAGAATTCTGAAGCTTGAGCATCTCTGATTTCCTCAAGGGCTTCAGGCAGAGTCTGGGTAACAGATGACAGTCCTTCAATCGGGCTCTGTTGTCTCTCCATTGTCGATTGGATGCTCTGTGTACTTGCTTCAAGGAGTACCAACTTCTGGTATCGCTCCTTGTCCTTTTGAAGAAGATCTGAGGCTTGCGCTTTGTGTTCTTGGCAGAGAGTCCCTATTTCCACAAAATCGTTCTGAAAATTGATCAACATACCACTGTAGAACATCTATAGAGTCAGATATCTCTGTAAGCTGCTCGTTCTGCTTGTTGAGGGATTGAGAGTGAAAGTAGAGGATAAAGTTGATTCCATCCACTTCCCTAGAAACTGTATCAATCTTGGTACTTGAGGATTTCATGAACGCATGTAGGGTCTCAGTCAGAGAATCAACCTTTTCTGATAACTGTTGTAATCCAAAGTTGAGATTGATGTTGGTGTGGGTTAGATGTTCATAATGCTTGTCATTGATGAGTATAAGTTTGTTCATGTTATCCAGCATCTGGCCACCAAACTCTTCTGCAGATTGCACAAATTGATTGAAGGTTATTTGAGGTTCTTCTGTAGTAAACCCTGGCATCTCCAAACCTCTGCCCTTAAGTAATGGAGGATTGTTGTCAGTGGGTTTAGGAGAAAGATCTCTAGGAGGTGTCTTCCTCCTCTTAGATGTGAAGTCAGCCGCAAGAGAGGATGTGAGGAATCCATCATTATCAGCATCTGAGGATAATATACGGATGGGGATCTCTTTCTTAGGCGTTGAGGCTACAGAGTGTTGGGGAGAAATTTGTGGTGTGGCAGCTCTGGAGTTGGACTTGGATTTCTACTGAGGGGATGAGCTCTGGTGAGGAGGGGTTTGCTGGTGAGGAGAGCTCTGGTGAGGAGGGGTTTGCTGGTGAGGAGAGCTCTGGTGAGGAGGGGTTTTCTAGTGAGGAGAGCTCTGTGAGGAGGGGTTTTCTGGTGAGGAGAGCTCTGGTGAGGAGGGGTTTTCTGGTGAGGAGAGCTCTGGTGGGTGATGGATTTCTAAGGTTGAAGGGAGGGTGAAGGTGAAGGTGAGCGGTTTCTGGTAGGTGTAGGTTGTTTGCAAGGTGATGGAGACTTGGATTTTAGTGGTGTTTGACTTTTGGTGGGTGAGGGAGTTTTCTGTTGTGATGGTGGTGATGTGGATTTTGGTGGAGAGGTAACAGGTGTGGTGAAAACAGGTGAAGGTGATTTTGGAGAGGGAAGAGGGAGTTTTGTGGAGTGATGAACAGAGGGGGAGTTAGGGATTACCTCAAAGATGGTTTCCTCAAATTGAGAGTCCCTCCATTCTCTGATTAGCTTCTCAATGGCCAATGGAAGGTCATTAGAAGTGGAGGGTTCTCCTTCTCCATGAACGCTAGAACAAAATTTTATAAGAGATTCCTTCCTTTTCTTCTCAATCAGTCAGGCTTCAAAGTCAGCCATTTCATTTTCTTCTAAAGCCTTTACATGCTTTTCTGGTGAAGAACAGATCAGAGGTGCTTTACCTTGATGTTTTTCCTTCTTCTTCTTCAGTAGGACAGAAGTGAGAAATGCAAGGTCAAAGCATTGAGACACATCTTCAGTGCCTACCCAGTGAAGAACTTGAGCTTCCTCAGACTCATAGAAGTCAAAATACTGGATAATTTGGTGAAATGGCTCCATTCTCCATCTTCTCCATGCTAGAACCCTTTCAAACTATCTATCAAAGGCAACATTGAAGTCAGTCTCTGGTGCTTTGTCAGAGTTGACTTGAGGTTCTAGTAGAGTAGTAGTGTTGGGCAAGACTGGTACAGATGAGGGTTGTGCATCTGGTTTAGGTTCCCCCCTGAGTTTCTGATCCCTTTGCAGGTGAGACTGCTTTCTTCTTCTTCATTGGTTGGGGACCAGAGTTGTCAGAATCCTCACTCTGAACAATCAATTTTCTTCTCCTCTTTAGCTTCTGCTTCTTAGCAGGAGACTTTCTGATTGGCTTCGGAGAGGCCAACTCTGATGCAACCACCTCTGGTGCATCCCTTTCTGGTAAAACCTTCTTTTCATGAGTTTTCTTGGTTCTGACCTCCTTCTCAGCCCTTTTCTGTTCTGGTTGAGTGGAAACCTGAGAGGACTTCTTAGTGATTTTCCTTGGAACAGGTTTAGGCTTCACAACCTGTTGCTCTCTTTTCTTCCCCATCCTTTCTTCCCTTTTCAACTCAGCAGAGATAGCAATATTCAGTTTGGGAGAGGCAGTGAGGAAGATGGTCTTGGAGTGGTCAACTGGGGAAGGGTCCCTGAGTTGAACTCCTTGAGCAGTGAGGATTGCTGAGAGAAGGAGTCCATGGCCCATCTTGGTTGAGTATAGACCTGTCTTCTGGTCCTTCTTCTTGATGAACTCAGTTAAAGAACCGAAAATTACCTCACCCCAGTTGATATTCATTCCATGGTGCACTGCAAAGATTGCTTTGGCATTGGCTTTATTCAGTTCGTCAGTTGAGCCAGTTTTGCACCATAGACACCTATGCAATATACTGACAAGCTTCTCACAGTCCTTCTTCAGAAGGAATTTCTTCATATATAATTTGTCCAGTCCAGCGGCCTCAGGGCGACAGTAAGTCTTTACAAAGCCGTCAATGGAAACATCCACTGACTCTATGTCAATGAGAGTGGGGGTTTCCTCATCTTGAGCATCTAGTTCTACTCCAAAGAACTCATTCAGTGCATCTGAGGTTAGGGTGATGCTTTTTCCCTGTACCTGTGAGTGGATGGCGGTTTTGGTGACAGTAGCGTTGAGGTAGAACTCAGCCACGTCTTTTGTGTCAAAGTGCTCGTAGGGGTGAGCAACAACCTTGGTCAGTTGTGAGTCGTTCATCCCCTGGATGATCTTCGTCATCCTTTTTTGGTTCTCAGCCAGCAGAGGGAGTGCTGACATGTCAACCTTCATTCCAGTTACAATGTTGGCAACGAGGGTTTTCACTTCCTCCTTAGTAAGACCGTTGATGTTGATGAAGTTCATTTTCAGAGAGTGATTTAGAATGATTCTGGAGATTAGGAGTTTTGAGAGGGTTTGAAGGTTTGAGAGCAAATGTAAGTTTAGAGAGATGAAGTAGCAGTAGCGGTTTAGGTTGAAGAAGGTGGGTATAAAAGGCTTTGGGTTAGAGGACGTTTGGGATTATTTATGGTTTCGAGGTAGCATTTAAAGAAATGCAGGCGGAAAAACGTTTCCGTTAAAGGAATAATAATTAGGGGTAATCTGGTAAAAGACATGTTCAAGTAATTAGGTCTTGCCCGTACCTCGAAAAATAACTAAGTCCACAATGATCTCTGATGAACTTCTGATAAAAGGTCTCTATATCAGAGAATGTGTTCTCTGATGAAAGGTACTCTGGTGATCAGAGATGAGGGTTCTCTGGTAGAAGATTCTCTGGTCCAGAAAGCAGTTCTGGTCCACAGCAACTCTGGTTCATGCATCTCTGGGAAGATCATCCATCATTCCCACTTCTTCTCTTAGCTTGTTAAACCTTGCCACAGGTAAAGGCTTGGTTAGAAGGTCCGCTAGCTGATCTTCAGTTGGTACATGCTCCATACAGATATGTTTTTTCTCTACATGATCTCTCATGAAGTGATGTCTGATCTCAATGTGCTTTGTCCTGGAGTGAAGCACTGAGTTCTGAGTGATTGAAATGGCACTGGTGTTGTCACACAACAGCTTGATCTGCTTTGCGTGAATTCCATAATCCTTGAGTTGTTGCTTCATCCACATAAGTCGGGCACAACAGCTTCCAGCAGCAATATACTCAACTTCTGTTATACTGGTTGAGATTGAATTCCGCTTCTTGCTAAACCAGGAGACAAGTCTCCCACCCAGCAATTGGCAGTGGCCAGAGGTGCTCTTCCTGTCTAACCTGCAACCTGCAAAATCTGAGTCAGAGTAATCAATTAATTCAAAGTTACCTCCCTTGGGATACCATAGGCCTGCATTTGGATTTCCTTTGATATATATGATGATTCTTTTTGCAGCGCTTAGATGGCTCTCCTTGGGCTTTGATTGGTATCTGGCACAGATTCCAACAAAGAATGATATATCTAGTCTGCTTGCAGTGAGATAGAGAAGAGATCCTATGATTCCTCTGTAGGTTTTTGCATCGACATCTTTTCCTTCATCATCTGGTCCAATCCCTGATGAAGTGTTCATGGGGATCTTCACTGAGGATTTGCCTTCTACTCCAAACTTTTTGATCAGGTCTCTGGTGTACTTCCCTTGGTTGATAAAGATCCCTTCAGGAACCTGTTTGTCTTGCAATCCTAGGAAGTAACTTAGTTCTCCCATCATACTCAGTTCAAACTGACTCTGCATTACTTGAGAAAATTTCTTGCACAGTTCTGGATAAGTAGTACCAAATATAATATCATCAACATATATTTGTACTAACAGAATATGATTAGCAACAGAGATTTGAAAAAGAGTTTTGTCTACCTTTCCCTTAGTAAACCCATGGTTCACTAGGAATAGGGACAAAGTTTCATACCACGCTCTGGGAGCTTGCTTAAGACCATAGAGGGCCTTTCTAAGCTTGTAGACACAGGAAGATTGAGTAGGAATGACAAAACCTGGTGGTTGTTCCACAAAGACTTCTTCCTCAAGATCTCCATTCAGAAATGCACTTTTGACATCCATCTGGTAGACCTTGATGTTGTTGTAGGCAGCATAGGCTAGGAAGATTCTGATGGCTTCTAGTCTGGCTACTGGTGCAAAAGTTTCATCAAAATCTATTTTTTCTTCTTGGCAGTATCCCTTGGCTACCAGTCTTGCTTTATTCCTTACAATGTTGCCTTCTTCATCAGCTTTGTCTTGAATACCCATTTAGTTCCAATGACATTCTGGTGCTTTGGTCTAGGAACAAGTTCCCATACTCTGCTCCTTTCGAATTGAGTTAGCTCTTCTTGCATAGCATTGATCCAATCTGAGTCTGCAAGAGCTTCTTCAACAGTCATAGGTTCCATCTGAGATATGTAGCATGCAAACATTGCTTCTCTTCTTGTTGTAGCAGATCTGGTTTGTACTTCACTTCTGATTTGACCAATCACTTGGTTTGGAGGATGATCTCTTAACCATGTCAAATCAGGTTCTGATAAGGGTTGCCTTGGTCTCTCTTGCTCTTCTTCTGAATCTTCATCACTTTCTTTGCTTTGTAGAATGGGATTCTGATGATGAATAGGAATAGCAGAGTTGGTGACCAACTCTGGTGTAACTAACTCTGGTGTAACCACTTCTGATGATTCTTCAAGATTCACTTTCTCCAAGTTCTCTGTTATGCTCTCAACAGAGTTGAGATCGTCAAACTTGACATGAATCGATTCCTCAACAAGTAGAGTCCTCTTGTCAAGTATTCTATAGGCCTTGCTTGTGCTTGAGTAGCCTAAGAACATGCCTTCACCAGCTTTTTCCTGGAACACTTTGAGATGTTCCTTTCCATTGTTTAGTACATAGCATTTACATCCAAATGCATGAAAGTAGCTGATGTTTGGTTTTCTTCCTTTCCATAGCTCATAGGGGGTCTTCTGATGGGTTTTGTGAATCATACTCCGATTCTGAGCATAGCATGCAATGTTGATTGCTTCGGCCCAATATCTGAGAGGTAGACCAGATTCAGCAATCATGGTCCATGCAGCTTCCTTCAATGTTATATTCCTTCTTTCTGCAACTCCATTCTGCTGAGGAGTTCTGGCTGCAGAGAGTTGGTGCATGGTTCCATTCTGGTCACATAAATCCTTTATGATCTTGTTGACGAACTCTGTTCCCTTGTCTGATCTGATAGTCTTGACTTTCTGATTCTGCTCATTCTATAGGAGCTTCAACAGAGATGGTAGTTTCTGTAGAGTCTCATTTTTCTTCTTCAGAAAGATTGTCCAAGTGTATCTCGAATAGTCATCCACCATGACTAGAGTATATCTTTTGCCACCTACACTTGGAGTTTCAACTGGTCCAAATAAATCCATGTGGATCAGATTTAAAGGACTTGTAGAAAGATCTCTAGCAATGGGTTTGAAGGAGTTTTTCACTTGCTTTCCTTTCTGGCATGCCCTGCAGAGATTCTCCTTCTTGTACACAATGTTGGGCAGACCATTAACAATGTGATCCCTTGCTAGTTTGTTGATTGTTTTGAAATTCAAGTGACTCAACTTTTTGTGCCATTCCCAGCTGAGTTTTGAATCTCCTTTGGCTATCAGGCAAATTCCTTCTTTTGCAGTAGACCAATCAACAACATAAATGTTTCTTTTTCTGGTAGTTGTTAGAACCACTTCCTTAGTTGTCTCATGCTTGACAGAACAACCTTCTTTGGAGAATTCAACTGTGTAGCCTTTGTTACAGAACTGGCTAGCACTTAGCAAGTTGAATTTCAGGCATTTGACATAAGAGACATTTTCAATGATTATCTGGTTCCTGATCAGTTTCCCTCTTCCTTTAGTTTGGCCATCTTTGTCATTACCACCAAAGGTAACTCTGGGCCCTTTGATTTTCTAGAACTCTTTTAGGCAACTTTTGTCACCTGTCATGTGCCTGGAGCATCCACTATCAATATACCAATCTTGCTCAGAGATAGCTCCAGCACACAGTTCCTGCATCAATAACAGGAAGATTTAGGTACCCAAGCAATGTTGGGTCCTAGGGGGGTATGCGGTCTTGGCAGCCGGTACCACTTTGGTCTCATCAGGTGAAACCTTGGTGGGTGGTACCCATTGTCCACCTGGTAGTCGTAGTTAACGGAAGTGTGATTCACTTTAGGCGGATGCTTGTGAGGATCGTGCTTCCTGTTTACATACTTCTGCATAGCCTTTTTGGTTGGGTAGAAGTCCCAAATACTATTCAGAGCAGAGGGACGGTTAGCTTCGGGCTTTTGAGGTTGACCAGCCAACCTCTTCTGCTTGAAGTTTACCTTCTCTTGATATTTGCCTTTCTGATGATCATTTCTGGTGGGGTAGTCATGAGAATGTCTGGTCAAGTTCTGTCTTTGATTTCTTTTATTTTGAAAACCTTTTCTGTTGTTAGGTTTTCTGCCAGGTTCATTAGTTTTTAAAACTTGCTGTGGTTGAACCTTTATCTTTTGCTTATCTGGTCTGACCTTCTCATGAACGACCTTGGTACCAGATACACTAGCTTGACAAATGGGGCTAGAAATCAATGGCACTATGACCTTATCTGCCGTAGCAACTCTGGTGCTAGGCATTACAGAAGGCTTACTTGATTTTGTTGAGCCATAACCAAGACCAAAACCAAAACCAACGCCTATTTGTTGATCAAGTAGTAACCTTTCCATTGAAGACTAGGCCTTCTGGTAGGTGTTATACTTGATCTCAAGAGGCTCTATTTCTCTTATTCTCTTGAGAAGAGAAACATTTTCAGCTTCCAGCTGATCTCTTTCCTTAATGAGAAGATTGATTTTGGTCTCAACCTCCTTTCTTAAGTCAAGAATCTCAACCTTCACCTTACTATTTTCTTCTTTGACAGAGGAATAAGTGGCTTGGATGACTTGAAACTCTTCCCAAAATTCTGATATTGAATCAGAATCAAAGGCTTTGCCTACCGAAGAAAAACCAGATGAAGAAGTGGAGGTTACCTCATTATCAGATTGACTCATAAGACACAGGTCTTCAGTTTCTGTATCCAGGCAACAGAATGCCTCGTCGAACTCTGATTCTGAGCTGGACTCTGTCTCAGAGAGAGGGTCCTTTTCTGGTTGCTCTGAGATGAGTGCCTTTCGCCTTCTGTGCTCATACTTCTTTTCTCCTTCTTGGCCTTGCCTTTTGGAGACTATAGGGTGTGGACAGTTGGCCTTGAAATGCCCTGGTTGTCTGCAGTTGTAGCAGAGAAGCTCTCCACTACTTTCTGATGGTTTGGACTTCTGGTGTGGCTTTCTGCTGGAGGATGGACTTCTGCCATCATTGGGCTTCATGAATTTCCTGAACTTCCTGGCAAAGGCAGCCATGTATTCGTCAGTTAAAAGTAAGGAAGGGTCAAAGTTATTTACCTGTGAAGTACTAGTTGCGATGGCAGTAGTTGTCCTGTCTTCAACTTCTTCTTTCTCTTCTTCATTCATCTCGAACTCATAAGATTTGAGATCAGAGATGAGTTTCTCAGTGCTGTAGGTCCTGAGATCTTTGCTGTATCTCATGGCAGTAACCTTCATCTTCCAGAGTGAAGGTAGACCTCTTAGAACCTTCAAGTTGACTTCCTTGGGAGTCAGTTCCTTCCCAAGTTCTGAAATTTCAGCAGTAAGAGTGAGCAGGCGTGCATACATCTCAACTATGCATTCCTTGGGGAGAAGTTTGAAGTCTTCAAACTTCTTCATGGCAATTGTGAGCTTGTTGTCTTTCTCCTGCTCATCACCAGCTCCTATCAGGGTAAGGGTATCCCAGATAGCCTTGGTTGATGTGCACTTCTTGATCCTTGTGAAGTACTTGTCATTGATGTCCTTGTACAGAATGTCCTTGGCTATGTTGTCAAGGTTGTACTTCCTTCTTTCTTCATTAGACCATTCATGGCGAAGTTTAGTGATCATTTGGGGTTGACCACTACCAGCAGAGTACTCAGGATTCACTTTGATGAACTCAGTGAAAGGACCTGCATCTAGGACTTCCCACATTTCATCATGTAGTGCACAGAGATGGGCCTTCATGTGTATCTTCCAGTCATCAAACTTGGTAACTGAAATCATCAAATTCTTTGACAAAGTGTTATCCATAATAAGAGATTGAAAAGGCTAAAACAAGTGGATCTCTGTTCAGCAAGTAACCTAAAAGATTACAAGAACGAGGAGGCTCTGATACCACTTGTTGGTCCCGTTTATAATGGGAACAGTCTAGAGGGGGGGGGGGGGGTGAATAGACTGTTCAGGATTTTTCAAACTTTTCTCTAAGTCACTACTGACTAATCAGAGATGGTCGAATCCTGGTGACAGAGAAGGTCAAGTTCTAATGGTAGAACTGGACCTGGCAGGGGATTGGTTCCTGTCCGAGTAGCCTCAGAAAACACTAAGGCAAATGCCTTTCTGATAACTCTTAAGGGAGATCACTTGAACACAGAGTCCAACATATTGAGTTAAACAGTCAAAGTCTAAAGTGCAAAATTAAATGCGTAAAGTAAATGACACCGGGGATTTTTATAGTGGTTCAAGGAACAACGTGTTCCTCTAGTCCACTGTTCCACTAAGCTTGCAAAACAACAGTTTACAACGCCTTAGTCCCTAGAACTTAAGAAGCACTCCACGTCATCTTCAAGCCTAGTTGCCACCCGGGATGCAGTCCTGCTTCCTGATGGCTGGTCTCGTTTCACTGAGTCTCTTGGAAGTATCCCCACTTCACTTACTCCAGTTAGTTTGAGACGTCCCTTCTTTTTCAAGAAGTGATTGATTCAATATCAGTTTTCTCCAACGTTGCTTCTTTACAAAAGATATGTAGGTGAGGCTTTCGAAGTGTTGAAGAACTGGAGGAACTTTGCTCCTTATTGGATGAGAGGATATGTGTTGATATCTTTCCAACGTAAGCTTTTCTTGTTGAAGTGAATGAATTTGAAGTCTCAAGAAAGCTTGTATGCTGAAGTGTACAGCAGAGGATTAACAAGGTTATGGAGCAAAAGTTATCCTGGTAGTTCTTCGAAGTGTATCTTATATACTGGGAGCAGTCTTCCCGTTGGAGTGTAGAAGACAGCTTCATTAAATGCTTGTACTGTTGATTTGACCGGTTGGACCTTCGACTTGCTATTTTGGGGGCGTGAAGATACCCGCATGGTCAATCATCAGCTTTAAATATATCTTCGTACGTACAACATTAATTGAGCATTTAATGTGTGTACAGTATCATGTTTCCGTCGAATGGCTCCTAGCCATTAGAGGATTTCCCGTTAGTTTCACGGTCGTTTGTAAGTGCCTTTGAATTCTACTAAGTAAGAGCAAGTCTGATGAGGCTTTCTGATCCGAACTCTGATGTCTGCCTCTGATGCCAACTCTGGTACCCAACTCTGGTAGTTTCTCTGGAGAGCAACTCTGGAGAGCAACTCTGGGAGCAACTCTGGGAGCAACTCAGGGAGCAACTCTGGTAGAGACCAAGAGGGTTTCTGGCATGTCAACTATGCTAATACTTAGAAAGAAAAATTCTAATACAAAATTTCTATAGGGGTACTTTCATATTCTAATTAACCTAGCATCATCAAAATCTAATTACATTTATTCCTCACACGGACAAACGCCCCAAAAGTTCCCTTGGGCTGGGCGGTGCCAAGAAGAAGATGGAGATAAAGGTGATCTTCGGGGGAGCGGAGACTGAGGATACACTGGCAGATTGGAAAAACTTCGAAAGGGCCCTTTACGTGGGTTCCGTGTCCGCGTCCCCCACTAAGAAGAACAAGTGCGAGCCCATCACCTTTGGGCCTGTGGACCTACCAAGCTCCCCACGGCCACACGGGGACGGGCTGGTTATCAGCATGAACATCAAAGACGCCATTTTTCGGAGGGTCCTTGTTGATACGAGAAGCAGCGTGAATGTCATATAGTCGGACGTTTTCGAGAAGATGCACTTGAGCAAGGCCGAGCTGACTCCCTTGCAAACCCCTCTGACTGGATTTAACGGAGACTGCATTGACGCCGAGGGGACCATTACATTACATGTGGAGATCGGGGGCGATCAGCATCGGTCGACGATCCACATGACCTTCGTCGTCGTGTGCCTGAAGTGTGCTCACAATGTCATCCTTGACAGACCGGGCTTGGAAGACCTTGAAGCAATCTGTTTTGTGCGGCATTATATTCCTGCATCAAGTTCCCCATGCAGACAGGGGTAGGGGTGGCCCATTGGATCCACACACGGCCATGGCCTGCTATAAGAAGGCTATGAAGAAAGTGAATGATCACGACATGTGGGTCAATAGCATAGCAAAAACCGCACGGTGAGCGGATATTGTATCCTATCCTGAGCCGACGACGCTGTTGGAAGAGGTCGAGTTGGATGAGTCTTCGGATAGGAAGGTATCTATTGGCGCAGACCTGGAACCTGAGATCCGGGAAAAAGTAATCCTCGTCCTCCAGAAGTACAAGATCATGTTCGCTTGGGGGGCCGTCGCCCGAGGACATGCCGGGGATAGACCCCGAAATCATCTTTCACAGATTGGTTGTTCAGCCTGACGCCAAACCCATACAACAGAAGAAGAGATATGTGGCGGCCGAACAAAGGAATTTCATCAAGGTTAAGGTCACCACGTTGCTCGGCATCCACCATATCGGGGCTGTTATCCATGTAGAATGGTTGTCCAATGTTGTGTTGGCATCGAAGGGTCCTACATGACGGATATGCATTTATTACTCAGATCTGAACAAGGCTTGCCCGATGGGTCCTTATCCCGTACCCCAGATTGATCTGTGGGTAGATGAGACTGCTGGCTGCGAGCTCCTCAGTTTCATGGATGCCTTCCGAGGCTAACATCAGGTCTTCATGCACCCCGATGATGTAGAGAAAACGGCATTTATCACGTCGGACGATGTGTATTGTTAAGTTGTCATGTCGTTCGGCCTAAGGAATGTCATGACAACTTTTCATATGATGATCGGGATATTGTTCAAGGAGGTCCTCAGCATCATCATGGAGGCCTACGTTGACGATATTATGATCAAGAGCAAGAAGAAGGAGGATCATATCCGAGACATGGAGAGGGTCTTCAACATCATACGGGGGGGAAACATGCGGTTTAATAACCTAACTTACCAAAATATCCATTTGAAATCCAAGGGGACATGTTGGGCCCTTGTATTGACGAAATAAACCTCAACAATTGTGTTAAATGCAATAGATTAAGGCATAGCAAAGAGGACTGTGGACTTCCCAAGCTGCATTTTGAAAAAAAGGGAGTGACCAAGGAATTGTTGATAAGACATCTCGAAATGGATTGAGGTTACCCGGGAGAACAAAGGCAAGGGTAAAATGGTGGAAAAGGCAGAATCTTCAAAATAGAAGGAGATTAATGGGGTTTCAAATGAGTTAACTACTCATATCATGTTGGAAAAATGTGTTAAAAATTGCATTAAATGGTCAATTTGGGGCAATATTTTGAGTGGGGTCCACTTCCGATTTGGATCGGGTCAAAGTGGTTTCGGATTGTCCTTGTTAAGGGCTACATTTAAATACATGGTACACTCAAAACGGATAAATGGAAAAACTGGGAAAATGATGGGTTTATAGTGGATTTATCCCACACCGGAAAACCCAAGGGATTTTCACCCCCTTATAAAAGGAACCCTGTTTGAAGGAGTTAAGATTCCTATGGGGAAAGACTCTCTTCATGCGCAGGGGGTGCCGATCAAATCCCAAAAACGGGGAAGAAAAACCGTGACTCGTGTGCGCGGGCGACCTACGGACACGAATGCCGTACGAAAATCTATCATTCAAAGATACGAAGTAATTTTTGTTTCTTCCCATAACGTTTTATTTTTTCCCAGAACCAGAAGATCATGGGGGTTTTCTGTTGGCTTCGGAACCAAAAGCCCATGGGGGTTTTCTGTTTGCTTCAGAACAGAAGGCCATGAGGTCTTCTGGTGGCTTCCGAACAGAAGACCACCGATCCTTTCTGGTCGCGCAACTGAGCGGTGACAACAATAAATGCCCAACGTTCTTATCTTTTAAAGCAGCGTTAAATGGACAATTCATGGACGATTCAATGCCCAACGGACTGGTCATTGATGTCCAACGTTCAGGTCCCTTAACTCTCCTTTAACACACATCAAATCATCCTATAAATAACTGGCAGGTGCTTTGCAACAACACATGCAATCATACACAGTTAGCACATAATTTTGAGCTCTAAAACACTTCCACCTTTCCAGAAAAATTCCTCAGTGTTCTTCCTTTGTTCCCATTCGCCGGAACTTTCGTTTGTGTGTTCAAACGTTAGTTCGTTACCCACCGTATCCTGGGAAACGAGCATTGCAACGCTCCTAGCACCGTGGGAGGCGACGAAAACGTTTTAAGGACATCGTGGGTAACACGAGCTCTGACTAATCTTTGTCCCATCTATTTTATGTTTTCTTTATTTAGTCATTTAATTAACTAATATTTATTAATTATTTTCTTTGTTTTTCGAAACACACCCAACATATCCCATGACAAGAAGAAAATGCTCCAATAGAGGAACACATTACAGTGGAGGGACCTAATTTGGTGGTTTTACTGGAAAACAATACAAGGAGAAGGTTGTGGTTGAGGCAGCTATGGTGGATTATGTCACTGTAGACGTGGAACCTAGTATGGTGGTGGTTTTATTGGAAAAAAATACAAAGGATACGACTGTGGTTGAGATTCGAATACATATTGGGGGGGACAGAAGATAGCAATACTCAACATCAAAAGGGACAAGGAATTGAATTATTGAAATCTTATATTGATGTCACTAAGCTCATTTCATTCGAAGAGGGTAGTACTCTTCCTGGAGAGGAGAGGGTGGAGATTGAAAAGGATGGTTTTGTGTTAGAGGAAGAAATTGTTAATGTGGAGGAACTTACAAATGAATCTTGGAAATCAGTTTGGGGAGAACCATGTGAGAAGGTGTGCTTAATAGTGAATGAGCAAGCGAATGTTCTGGGGGTGGTAGCGAGAAAGAAAATACAAGAGGCTCCTCCTCTTTCGGTCACTACATGGTTGGCGACCAAGAAGAACATAACAAGATCTTTCTTAAATGTTTCTCTATGAAGATTCCAACATGGAACTTGCGTGGCTTAGCCTCGTCGTGCCCGAGGTTACGTGAAATTGTTAGCCACAATTCTGTTGATTTAGTTGCTATTATTAAACCTTTAGTTTATCAAAATAAAGGGGAATACTTTATGCATAGCTTGGGTTTCTCTAAACTATATATGTCATCTTCAAATAAAATATGGGTGATGTGGAATACTAACTCATTTGAAGTAGATTCAATTCGAGAGATGGACCAATTTTTTATTATCAAAGTTAAATTCCTTCCTAGGGATTTAACATTACTTTCTCGCCAGTTTATGGTCTTCATACAAGGAGTGATATGGCTAGTTTATGGGCGGGAATGGTTGATTTTGTGCAACAGGATAATTCAGCCTAGATTTTGGGGGGTGACTTTAATGTTGTGGTGTCAGTCTCGGACTATAAAGGAAATTCTAGCCCTTTGATAAATGATATTGTGGACTTCAGGGACGGTATAGACTCTTGTGAGTTAATTGATTTTCCTACGATAGGGTCTACATATACATGGACGGCTGTTCGGTCAAGTGTTAAAGTTTGGGAGAAGCTGGATCGATATTTGGGAAACCAAGGCTTTGTTACTAAATTTGGGGCAGTTTGTACTCAACATTTGAGTAAAAATCCCTCGGATCACCGCCCGATTCTTTTAATTTGCGAAGAGGCTTCTGTTGGGCCCCCAAACAATTTCATTTCCAAAACATGTGGTTTTCCCATTGGAGATTTCTTGCCATGGATGAAGGAGAGGTGGACTGGCTACCCCACAGTGGGTGGTATGAGGGGGTTAACTGACAAACTACGACGATTGAAGTTAGATTTGAAGCGGTGGAATAAAGAGGGGTTAGTGTTTATAACTGTGATGTTATAAATGTATTGTTTTTAATATTTAATGATTAATTTGTCATTTAAGATTGTTACTTGTTTCCTAAAATGGAAATGAGAACTTTTATATGGGACGTCCCATAAAAAAGTGAGAACCTTTCTACGGGACGAAGACAATATTAATAATGAAAGTCTTGCAATGACAAATAGCAAATTAAAAGCGGTGCAATTACATAGATCAGGGTAGTATTATTTATTTCACAATGGAAGTTTAGAATATTAAATGTATCCTCATGAATGGAAGTTTAAGATGTTAAATGTATCCTCAAACTATTATTGATTGTGCAATTAGGTCCCTGAATCAGAAGATTTACAAATACACTCATCAACTCATTGAAAATTAAGCGATTAGATCATTTTTACCGGATGGTGTCGGTAATTTTCATGAGAAAGGTATCTCCTTACATGCATCAACGGATAAAAAGGACATGTCTGCTAAATATTTAATGAGTTGAGAGTGTATTTGCAAATAGTCTAAGAGCTTATTTGCCCCTTTTGTCATATAAAACTCATTACACCTTTATTTACAACTTATGCTATAATAATCATTTGATTTGAGATATCTATAACTTAAATAAAATAATAAAAGAAACTAGATATATATAGAATTCTGTTCAAATGAGAAAATGATCTTAGGAGAGAAATGAGAATGAATCTGGACCGTTAGATTGTATTATGTGAATTTTAATGTGCATTATGTGAAAATGAAATGTATTGCACAAAAGGTAAGACAAAGTGCATTATGTGAAACTGAATTAAGCATTAGGTGAAACTTAATGGTGCGTTAGGTGAAACTGAAATATGCATAATAAATATTGTAGCATGATGTCTATAAATACTTCTTGTAATTACCCTAAAAGGGATCCACCTCTAAAATAATAATACTGCCTCACGTTGTCAAAATATTCTTTTCTCGTAAATTAGCTCTTGTAGTTGGAATTAAACTCTATCACTTGGTACTTTCATTGAGAGCTCATCAATGACGAACACGATGACTCGATCACACGGTCACAACCGGGTTGGTAGCAATTAGTGAGATGCCAAAATCGACCAAGTTGTCATCGAGGACGAAGGATCTCATTCGCGGTGAAGTGATTTTCAATGATAGAATGATAATGTGCTACCTCCAGTGATTTGATGAATCGCCCGCATGGCGTGGGGAGTTCCAGGCATCCTACAACATGCCCATCTCAACTACGAACACCTTCTGCAGGGCGTCCCATTCAGGACGTGGATCCCGCGCAGGCGTTGGTGGTAAGGTGTGAAACCCCAACCACGGCTTTTCAGGGAATCATCCCCAATACTACAACGAGGTAGCCTTCTCCCCATCATGTCACTATTGTGCCACATAAGGTAGAAGCAGGGGCATCACCGGAGGACTTCACCCCAACCGAGCCCCTGTGGATCTCATCGCTCGCACTAGACGCCAAGAACCTCATTAATGAATCGAATAGGGGTGAGAAGGGTTACTGTCCATGATAGACTCTCCTCGAGGGTTAGAGAGAGTGAGGGAACATCTTCTGCAACCATCTCTTCCCACCGCCATAGTGCGTGTGGGGGAGGTGATAGAACTAAGGCCTCAGACATCGGCAAGCTTGTAGAGACCACACCCCCACCTCATAATCAGGCGGCGGGGATGTGACCGACCTCGAAAGGCGGCTTGATAACCTGAGAAAAGTGGTGGACGGTAGGTCCGACCTCACACATGATGTGAGGATTCTCGAACCATGCATTTGTGCGATGAACTATGGACGACCCTCTACCACAGAAGTACAAGCCTTGTAACCTTGAGGTCTATGGTGAGAAGAACGATCCCCAACGCCACGTGTCCAGGTACATGGCTTCAATGGTTATGATGGGATTTGAAGATGCAATCAGATGTCGAGGATGTTCCATCACACTGGACCTTCCAACTCGGGAATGTTATGATTCATTACCCGACGAGACGATACTGAACTTCCACGAGTTGGCCCAAGCGTTTATTGCGTGGTTCGCTAGCTCAAAAGATTCCATGAAAAACTTCTCTCACTTCATGGGAGTCAAGCAAGGGCGCCAGGAGACATTGACTGCCTTCCTAGCTCATTGGAGGATTTAATCGGTGAAGGTCGATGGTTTGGATGACACAACGGTTGTGACCATTTTTAGCAATGCATCTTCAAATCATATGAGGGATGAGAATCGTCCAAAACGATGCATATTATATTAGTATGGTTCACAGAAGTACACATTTATAGTTAATGTGAAGTTCAAATATGCAGGTTGGTGGTTAAAATAATGCAAAGTTCAAATGCATATTTTTTAATTTATGATAGAGCACATTTATGTTTCACGTAATGCATGATACGCAAATTCAAACGGTCCAGAATCGTTCTTATTTCTATTGAGATGTATTTTAATTTTTGCTACACTTTCCGTTAATTTTCTTTTTAGAATACCGAATTACTTTTACTTTTACTACTTTTTTATTTCATGCTTTTCCACTCTTTTCATATTTTTTCAATACTATTTATTGATTCTTATTTTTAAATATTGTGTTAAATTGTACCTACCTAGTACTCACTCTGTCCCGTTGGAAGGTTTCCGTGAGCAAATCACACGTTCTTAGGCATATAATTAAATAAAGTAATTTGGATAAAAAAGGAGAGGAAAAAGAAAATTTAGGAAAATGGAACATGTGAAAGTAATTAATGAGAGATAAGTTGGGGAGACAAATTATAAGACTTGACATATAATAATAGGAAAGAGAAATTCGAGTAAAGATGTAATTAAAATAAATAAATTATTTCATAAAATGAAATGATAACCTTTAAATGAGACATTCGAATAAAGAAAGTGAGATCTCTCTCGGGAAATATTACAATAATAAATATATATATATATATAAAAGAGAAACTTTTTAAGAGCATCCAAAGCGCCACATAATCCTGCCATGTCATCCATCATATATAACAATTATTTAGTTATTTTTATACACCGTACCTTTTATTTTTATTGAATTCTATTTTTGATTGCATATTGATATGAAAACAAATGACTCTAGATTCCATCACTTTTGAAATAGATCGATTCCTAATCTAAATTAGAAAATCTTTATATGTTTACAAATTCTTAATTTTGTTTACTCTTAAGATGTTTTTAATTAGATTGATTTCAGTCTCAGAC
Source organism: Cuscuta europaea (assembly GCA_945859875.1). Classification (NCBI taxonomy): domain Eukaryota; kingdom Viridiplantae; phylum Streptophyta; class Magnoliopsida; order Solanales; family Convolvulaceae; genus Cuscuta; species Cuscuta europaea. The sequence continues at coordinate 1,939,542 of CAMAPE010000068.1, read as the reverse complement.
TAAATTAGATCAGATCAAACTTTAAAAATAATTGGACACATAAAATGTAAAACAGAAATCTACCAGATCATATTACTTTAGACCAAATCAAACTGAAAATTTTAATTCAATTAAAAACGTCCTTATTAATGACGTTTTCAGTGTGATGAAATAATAAGTAAAATGTAAAATCTTACTATTAAAAGTATGTACTCCATATTTCATACCAAGTTGAATGAGGAATATTAAAAAATATATTTTGAGGCGCATAATAAAGTAGTTTAGAGGACATGAAAATAATTAAGAAGCTTCTCTATGAATTCTTTAAAATCGGGTTCATAACAATTATGCTTAGTAGAGAAGCTTATGTAGAAGACCATTTATACTATTTTTCATATAATTTTTATTTATTTAACAAATGGAATATTTTTTTCATGATTCGGGATATTCACCTATTCAACCTATTCAGCTAGATTTCAATTAATTTCAGCAAAATAAACCAATTCCACCAATATTAGTATTATCAAACGGACTCTATATTTAGACTGAGTTTATTTTGCTTTTGTATCACATTATATATGAATCCGAAAAACAATCAAATTTTAAATTAGATAAATTACTATCCGTGCATCCCAGGGGTTTGAAACCCGGTGAACCATCATTCCAAATTGTCACTTAAAGAATATACATAGGCATACTAATCAAAACAAAATAAATAGGAAATCATTCCAAGAGCACCAAATCATAACGTTAGGTAATTTTCTATTCTCTCTCTACAACGTTTATGGATGTCTCATGACCCTATTCTTATTGGGATCTCCTCCACTTGATCAAACTCGACTTTGCCAGTTTTCTCACATATTTGTGGATATGATTGTGTTTTAGATGAAATGTTTTCTGAAATTTGCTTGCGCAGTATGGATATATATCTATCTGCCTACATTTGTATATAGTTTAACGTATACACATGTATACGTATGTGTCCATCCTGCTGGAGTTCTTTAAATAGGGTCTGGGGAAAATGGGTTTTCTTGTCACAAGTTTCTGACAAGTTAAGGGTTTTCTGTTAATCTCCTTTATCTTTTTTGAAATTTGGTAGGTTACTGAGTGTTTATTTGTGTTATTTACAGGTGGGACTGCAGAATCCAATCAGTTAGCCTTTATTAAAAGGTAAGATTTTAATTTGGATTGTTTAATCAGTTGCATATGAGTTCTGGATACATAGAATGTTTGAAGACAACGTTTTGGTATGTGTTAATCGTGTTATGTTTTCCAAGGAGGCTGGACTCTGATTTTAGATATGTATTTCTAAATGTGACTTTTGCAGTCAGGCATACTATCAAAGTATGGATTTTCTTTTAATAAATGAATTATAAAAGTTACACTAGTTGAACAACATAGAAATTTCTTTGTTGGAATAGTTTTTCCTTTTCCTATTAGATTTTCTTGCCCCAGAAGCAACTCATGCAATGGAATTGTTAAAGTAAGCTATTAAAGCTATGTTTGAATGACATTTTTCAGCTCAAAATGAGCTTAAATTTGATAGATCTAGAAAATTAGTTGACATGTAGCCTTGTATGGATGATGAGCATCAAGATCTTGAATGAATGTAAAATTAATTGAATGATTTGAAACGTTACTAATTGTAGCGTTTCATTTCATCCCTTAAATTTACCGCGAGTTTATGTCGACTTTACCCTCCCATTATTCAAATTTAATCTTGTTTTGTATTAGCCCATTTATTTTTAATTTCACATTTTTCAATTGTTATTTCAGCCAGGTTGCCAAATAAATATACTTTATTCAACTAGCATTTCACTTTCAACAACTTCTATGTGACTCAAGTAAATAATCTCTAAATCTCTAAATTAGACAATAGGCTCCAACTTCAGCCCGTTTTCCAAACATACACTAAATATTAATTGTCAAAGAAAACAATAACAACTTTTTTTTAAGAAAACAATAACAACTTCATTATTAGACTATGTTTTGGAATAATCTCAAGCCAGGATAGAGTAAGAGGGTATTTTGGTAGCCGCGTGATGGCCAATAGTACAACTTAGTCACGTCACATGACATGAATCAAAATATGAATATCACTATCAAGTCCAAATGTCCAATTTCATAGGTCGATTCATGTTAGCCAACCTTAAACTCTTTTGCGACTAAGACTTGGATGTTGTTGTAATTGTCAAACTAAAATGTCACAAAGATATTTAGACTCAACGGTGGACTGATATTGAGTCATCTCTAGAGTTGGGTGCAATATCTAATTAATTTCAAATTCAACAAGACGAACCGACAACAGAAACAAAATAAATGTCAATGGACCAAAATTGGAATTAGCCGTTCACATAAACCATCTAAAAATCGTATTAAACTATTGTATTTGTAAAACTTTTGTTGGATACATTATTCTTACTGTTGGAAGAAGATATTGTCATTTCCTTTGATTCTCTTTTACTATTTTGATTCCCCAGAAAACTGTATCATCATAATTTGGGACTTTTTTATTTGTTTATGCTTGAATATTTAGTGATGCAGTTTTGTTTTGGTTTAGTTGAAGTTGGATCATCTGTAGCCAACAGATAAACTTCCCTTAGCTTTTTGTGCATCCTTGGAACAGTTTTAATACATAAGATAAAAGATGTACTCACAGAGTAATCTGTTTTCCTAGTTAATGGATGCATGTTGCAGGGTAATCTTCATTTTCATGAACTTATTTTAATTTGATCGATTCCCTTTCATTCACCATGCTGTTTCTACGGATTTGAAACTTGGTTTTGTCCATAACCTCCCAACCCAGCGTCATAGTATTCCAAAAAGAAGAGTTTCCCCTTTCTTAAAACAAGTCACTTTTTTCTTCTTTTTTCGGTATACACTCTACCCTTTGCGTACTGTTCCTGAATGGTTTGTGTAGCTTCATTTTGGAGAAGGGTGGTAAATATTTCTTATTATGGAAGGGCTCAAATAAATTTGTGGTTTAATGATTTAACATCTGTCTTTTGTTATGACTTATGAGAAGGTTACTTTATGAATGTTTCTATCTTCAATAGACTCACTTTATTAAGTTCATTTTCTATAAGCAGATATGATGAGTGAAAATGGCTTCATTAGACCCTTTTGTGTTTGTTCTGAGTGCAGAGATTAATTGAATATATATTGTTCCTTAGTTATTATATGTACTTTCCCAGGTTTTATCTAAATATTCTTTTCCTTTATACATCTCTACTCTATAAATGTAGTGAACCATTATATACCAATTCTAATATCTATTTTCATTTCTACTGTATGCTTAAACGTAGTGTCAAACCCAAACCTAGGGCTTAGCATATTCCGGTCCGGACCCGAAAACCGGACCGGTCGGTCCAGACCGGACCCAGACCGGATAGATACCGGTCCGGTCTTCGGTCCAAGGGTTTTACCAATTCCGGTTCCAGTCCGTTCCAAAACCCGGAATATTCCGGTCTGGACCGGTTAGACCGGAATTTAATTATTATACTCCCTCCGTTTCTAAAAGAAACTCACACTTTCCTTTTTGAGGTGTTTCAAAAACAAAGTCACACTTCCCTTATTTCCTTATTTGGCAAAGAAATCTACATCCAATCAGTGCCAAACAGTGCGAAACAGTGCCAAACAGTGTCCAAACAATGCCAAACAGTGTTTAAACAGTGTTTTCTACAGTAGTCAATTTATTTCCTTAATAATCGTGAAGTCAAACCGTGACTTTCTTTTGGAAACGGAGGGAGTATGTATATATATATAGAGAGTCATTTTCCTGTCCGGCCAGGCCAGACAGGAGGCTCGTCCGGCCACTTCAATTTGAGGTGTTTCCCGGTGGAATTTTTTGCTGAAATTTTTTGTGTATGTTCTTCATCAAATCTAGTTCATCCATACCAAATTTGAGAACACAATTCAATCGAGAAGGTCGTCAAATGATTTTTGCATGATAACTGCTCCGGAATATACACATAAAACGCAATTATCTTGCAAAAATCATTTGATGACCTTCTCGATTGAATTTTTTGCTCAAATTTGGTATGAATGAACTAGACTTGTCGAAGAACATACACAAAAAATTTCAGCAAAAAATACCACCAAGAACCACCCCAAAAGGCGGACGCCGGACGGGGGTCCTGTCCGAACCCGCCGGACCTGAATAATTGTGTGATATATATATATATATATATATATATATATGTACACACACATACTCCATACACAGTACATTAATTTACTTAAAAAAGTACATTAATTAAGTGATACAATACCTTAGACATTAAGTCAAGTTACATACTCCATACATATTATTTACATATTTAATGGTACATTAATTGGGTCGGATGTACGCAGTCTTACCCCTGTACTAAAGCACAGAGAGACTGTTTCCGGATGACCCATAGTGAAAATCCCGTCCAAAATTGCATGGACTGACAACTGTTTCATAACAAAGAAGCGCAGACAGTTTAGTGAGCCATTTTGCTTTATTCCATCATAATCTCAAGCCAAAAAATAATGAATCTTTGGCTCCATTGCAAATAATGGAAAAAGATAATTCGTACTTCACTAAAAATAATCATCAATGCCACTTTTCAAAGAATGATCGTGTCAAGAACATGTCTAACTGCATGATATCGCTTCATCATAACTCCATAGTCATTTAAATGTCTTATAACAATTTACATATGCTCTTTGATAGAATTATGACATATTTAATAGTCATAGTTTTATATCAAGAAGCGGGGGCACTTATTTTGTCATAAGTACTAATACTAAATTTCGGGGTCGGAAGCGGGGGCACTTGCCCCGAGGACCCCCAGGTCCTCCATTGCTTGTTTTAATCATAATACATAGTGTGATTAATTGAATTCTTTTTGGCCTAGTCCCCCTCTCCGTTTGTAACCTTTACTTATTAATAAAACTTGACAAATGTTCTCCGACATTTGCCCCACTGATTTTGGTGGTTTGCCTTCCGGGTTAAAAAAAATAATTGAATTCTTCTTTGTGTTAAATACACAAAGTTATTGAGTCAAATTATTCATTAAATTAATCAAGCAAGAATATTAGTTTCTCGTACTAATATGGTCATTCGTAAAATTTTATAGAGCCAAAATATAATCACATAGTTTTGATATTTCTACTAGGCATAGTTCATGTGTTTATTTCTACTTATTTCATGTATTGTATGTATATTATATTGATTAAAAGAGATAAAAAATGAAAATCATACATATAAAAGAATAAATTAGATAAAAAAGAATAAATTAATACTCTGAAATAGAAACAACGAGCTAATAAGTAAATTATTGGACAATCAAAACTACGTAGTATTTTTTTAAAAGATGAAACATTGTAAAAATAATAAAATAAAAAATCCGGTCCAATACCGGTCCGGACCGGAAAACAAGGAATAATCCGGTCCGGCCCGGTCTTGGACCGAAATTATATAGGTCCGGTCTTCGGTCCACTTTTTTTTAGAATTCCGGTTCTGGCCCAACCGGTTCTGGTCCGGTCCGGTCTTGGACCTGTGCTCAGCCCTACCCACACCCACACATATCCTTGTCTGATATATATATGTGTGTGTGTATGTGTGTGTATGTGTGTGATATACTTGTCCAAAATTTGTGTTAATCGATTCAGCTTAGCCGTCCCTTATCAAGTCTTATGTACTAGCAGGTACCTTTAAGTAAATTATTATTTTGTTGTCATGGGGAAAAGGAATACACCACGTAGTAGCCACGTGATTGACTATGAAGCTGATCAGATGGGGCAAAGCTATATCAACAGCACTGACCCATTTGTCTTTTATGGGAATAATGTACCAACAAACCCACAGTCTAATGGTCATACTATAGCACCACTGTCAGGAAATACCTATTTATGTCCTCTGCAAGATCAGCCAGCCAATGCTTCATTTTACGGGATGACCCATTACAATGGCACTATTCGTCATCAAAATCCCTTCACAAACCATTATAATAATCCATACATGGCTGCTGCATCCTCTACTAGAGAATTTCCCATTACTATTCCTTATGGAAGGACTGTTCCTTACGTGGATGGTGTCAGAGGTTCATTTAAGAGTAAGAATGCTGATGGCTTCCCCATGAACTATCATTTACACCATGCTATGGTTGGCTCTACTTCTTCAGTTGAGGCTTCTCCGATCCCACCTGAATTGTCACCATTGGCCGAAGTTGTATTGCAGTGTGGTCAACAAGAAGCTGTAGCAGCAGGACACAACAATAATAATCACTTCATTCAAGGAAACTTTGTGGGTCAAGGCTTTCAGTTGCCAGCTCACTCTTGGCTGGACATGCAGCAGATCAACACTAATCAGGCTGCTCCTTTGCATTATTTACATGGTAATTTCGAGTGCTACCATAATTCTGTATCTAGAATTTGTGCTCAAGCTAGTTTTTTTCGATACGTTTTTAAATTTTAATGTCTAACTACAGCACTTCAATTCCTTCTTTGGAACAAGCTTTATAAAATTATAACCTCTGTCAGTGTCATTGTCTGTACTAATTTTCTTCAGGTTACTATCTCTTCGTGATCATTCTGGAAATGGAATAACAAATATTTGCCTCATTTTGTTGATTGCTATGTTAATAAATTATCAACTAAGTGGACTAGATGGACGCTTTAAGCTGGACAGGGTGGCAGGACTTTTTTCGGATCTATAAGTCATAACAGCATAAAAATAACTCAAGTATACAAGCTGTTTTAATCACTAAACAGCACAATTTCTGTTCCGTTTTCCATTACTTTCACTTTTACAAGAAATACATTTTAGAGCTTACATTGATATGTTGATGTTTAAATCAATTGTGTATATCTTTACTTTTTCCTTGACATACAACAACAGGCAGTGTGGAAGGTTGTATGGATGGAAACATGGGCATACAAGGTTACCAGGTAGTGACAAACAATGTGAGCTTGACGAGTTGTATATGTCCCCACATTCCACAAGGGTTTTCAAGTGTACACCATCTTCCACCACCCGCACAAGCGTTCAGAGACCATAATGTCAACTTCCCTCCTCAAATGGCAGCATCTTCAAACAGACTCCTAGCAAATTTCCCCTCAAGTCCTTCCTTGGGTGTTGTTGAGGCGGGTCCTACATATATCGGTCCTTTCCCACCACCTACAAGCTTTACATCGTACACACCTCAACAAAGGGATTTTATGTCTGAACCAAATATTACGAGAAACCGTAGTGTTCCTCACATGAGACTTCTGCCAGAAGATGTAGTACAGTTTTGTTTTTAACACTTCATACCAATATCTAGCTAACCAAACAAATAACACGTGTCTGATTAATTGGCGGTTTAATGCAGGGAGTAGCTATCTTAGAGATTCCTGACTATGAAGTAGTAGGGAGTTCTGTTGATCAGCACAGAGAGATGCGTATGGATATAGATCACATGTCTTACGAGGTAAAAATGAACAGAGTTCTAAGTAGAATGTTCTTGTATGGATTTAACTTTTGAGTGGGCCCAGTATTCTGATGAGGAGTGATGCTAAGATTATAAGAAGGCTTTAAATAGCGGCATTCTAGCGAGAAATTCCTATATGACACATTCAGCGGGTGATGATTACTTTTCTAACTTTTCATCAACCAATGAATGTGTTACACATAAGAATGTCACTGTGCAATGTCCATAATTAATGGTCCCTACTCTTCTGATGGGATTGAGTGACACACAAGAATTACACTAAAAGATGTAAAAAATAAATGTCTCCTTAGAATTGCCTGACAAGGGGAGGTGGCCTAGTTGGCGAAATGTACACTTACGCTTGATATTTTCAGAACAGGATCCCCTGATGTCATATGTAGCCTGTTTGGGAGATAACTAATTATATGCGTGTTCTCTTTTAATTACCAAAAACCACCAATCTGCTGCTTTCTTAGATAAGCACTACTAGTGTTTTTTTACTATTGAAAGCTTTTTTTCATTATCCGGCCAAACATTTAATTTTTAAGTTAAATTACTTTTATTCCTTAGAAAGCACTTATTCCTTCAAATTAAGTCACCCAAACACACTTTACAAATTTAGTGTGGTTGCGGGGATTGCACCAGATTGATGTTTAGTCTAGAGAGCGGTGTTTACCTAAAGGCTAAGGCCCACTGGTTATTGTTTGTAGCAGTAAGCAGCCGTGTGATCTTCTTCATTAGATTTTTTTATTGCTCGGGACTGGGTTTACCTATATTTCATATGTTGAGGGTTTCTCCTGAATTTCTTAAAGCCTTCTGAATAATTTCTATGTGCCAGGAACTTCTTGCATTGGGGGAGCAGATTGGCTGTGTAACCACTGGGTTGTCAGAAGAATATATCATCAGCCTTTTGAAAACAAGATTTTTTACTTCATCGGGATCTTCTCTTTCTAATTCCTACTTTGCAGAATGTTGGAATCAAGAAACAAACTTTTGTGTCATATGCCAGGTATCTTCCCACCATTGATCTGCGCTTTCCACCACAACCACAAGTCACAAGCAATTCCGTTATTTTACTCTAGATTTAGAGCCTCATAGGCTCAGTTTGATTGACAGAAACAATTCTCATCGAAAAGGTTTTGTGGACATGGATTCATCGATTTTTTTAGAAAATGATTTCCTCTCTTGTAAAGTAGACATTTTCCTGTCTGCTTTTGGGGGTTTTTATGCATAAAAGTATAAAACAAATTATCTTATCAGGTAAGTATTTCACTATGAGAACATTCTCCCAGAAAATATTCCCCACTCCTTAAATCAGAAGGAGCCTTGGTTTCCAATTATTCCCCTGCGAAAATATTTGGATGCATTTGATCTCCTGGGTTCCTTCACCATCACAGCCATCACCAAAGGTGCTTGTTATCTTTCTGGCTGATACTGTACAGTAATGTTTTTTCGTGTGTACTTGTTTGTTATTTCAGCATGAATATAAAGAGCAAGAGAACGTTGGGATAATTAGGTGTGGGCATGAATATCATGTAGATTGCATAAAGAAGTGGCTGGTTGTGAAGAACAGCTGCCCCATATGCAAATCCACTGCTCTTTCAACAGCAAAACCGAATTTGTGAACATTCCCTTTTTGTTTTCGAATTCGTAAGTATTTATTGGGGGGATGACACTGTCTTAACTGTACTATGTATACTCTGTATATACTTCGCTCATATGTGACCCAACCTTGTCACACCATATATCTTCTCGGACATGTATGTATTTCTCCCTCCTAGTCTTGCCCTTTGGAATTGTACAGATTAGAATTCTAAAGGTTTCTTTGTGTTGAACTGTGCATAGGTTGTATCAAATATTCAAATTGTTGTTGGTATGCAGATGCGTATCAAAATATATTCACCGATTCTTCATTTTGCTGGCTTTGCATAACCCAAGCCCCCTCCCCTAAGCCATGTTGGTTGTTGATATTCTTCTTTTAATTCTAGTACACTTTAGTAATCTATGTATATACCTAAAACTCGTAGATAACTGAAAATTGGATTTCCTACCCAAGTAGATTTCGTTTGCCACACGCCCATTTGTAGAAAAGTCCATCGTGAAATGTTAAAAATACATGCTCATTTATTTGTTCCTCAACATTTTTGCACAACTAATTGAAAAAAGTACTCATTATGTTTTAAGTCGCAGTTAATTGATTAAAAAGATTATATATAATTGTTTGATACTTTGATGTAGTCATGTTTAGTATAATAAATTGTTGTGTTTAATTAGTAGTAAAAGCGGTATATTTTCTCCAAGTTACTTCTCCAAAAAGATTGTAAATTTTTTTAAGTATCTTTGCTCCATAAATGTCATCTAACAAGTAACATAGATCTTTGCCCGGGCTCGGTTTGGGCCAAAACTTGTTTTTTTCAATTTTTTTTAAATTTTCGGGTTGGGCTGGGTATTTTGGGCCATTTGGGGTGGTTTGGGGGGTTGGGGGTGGGAGGGGGGTTAATTAGGAAGAGGAAAAAAAATTGATAAAGGGCCCAACCCGGTTCGGGCCTAGCCCGGACTCGAACCGGACCTGGTGGTTACCCGGGCCGGTCTCGGGTCCACCACTCCTGAACCGCCGGCCCGCCCGGGCCTAGGCCTGACCCGGACCCGGCCCGGACCCGAGTCCACCCCTAGTTTCATGAAGATGAGGCAGAAGGTTTACTTGTACGAATAAAGTTATCCATGAAAAATCGGGCCAATCTTTGAAGTGTGAGATATAATTTATGGAATTCCCCCTAAATATTACTAAATTGGAGTCAATTTTCTTAAATGTGATCACTCTTAGATATCGACTAAAATGTTACTAATAAGGTCATATATTTGAAAAAATGTCACTGCAAGTTTGTCACTACTGATTTTTTGTGTCACTGAATTTTTCGTGTCACTGAAAGTTTGTCACTACAGAAACTTTTTTGTCACTATTGCCGTCAAGTGTGTCACTGTAATCACCAGATAACTTTCCGGCGACTTTTTCCGGCAAAATTTTGACCACAACACCACCGCCGGCCACCTGCCGACATCGGTGTCCCATAGTCACTGCTCCTCCCCGAAGAAGGCCAACCCCAGCCCTACGCTCCAACAACTCCAACCCCAAACCCACTTACCTAACCTGTCTCCGTCAAAATCCCCGACCAGCCCCTGCCCTAGCCGCACCGCCCATCCATGACTGCCGCTACTGGCCCCTAGCCCTGTCACAACCCCGACAACCCTAGCATAGCCGCTCACCACCGCATATATGGTAACGCGGATGACGGAAATCACTGGTCTGACCTCGCCCTTCCATCTTGTCATCGATCCATCGAGGATGATGACAGATGTGGTCGTTCACACCCCCAAAATCAGTTAGAAATAGAAGAAAAAGAGGGGTAGATGGCGATGCAGGTGAACAATGACGTTGGTGGACGATAAGATCGATGACGGTGATGGGGCGGCGATGGGGCGTCGCTGCTGTGCCGATTTCCTCCTCAGCGACGGTGATGGGGCGGCGCTGTTGTGCCGATTTCCTTCTCAGAGGCGGTGATTTCCAGAGCTCTCCAAACCTAGATGATGTTTAAGAGATGCAGAGATAAGGAAGAGATGGAGACCTACGCGTTGATAAGGAAGAGACGGAGACTCAATGACGGGAGGGATGGGTTAGAGCATTAGGACAAATGGGCTAAGCTCAATGCAACTAGAGGTTCCACACTCCCCATCAAGCTTGGACATATAAATCATATGAACCAAGCTTGTTACGAATATACTCCACTATAAGACCTCTAAGAGACCAGGTAAAACATTTTCAATTTAATCAATTGTGTTGACATAATTTGTGAAAAAAATGTTCAACTGCAATCTTTTCTCGGATAAAGTGGCAATCAACTTCAATGAGTTTAGTCCTCTCGCGATATACCAGATTCGATGCAATGTGCATTGCGTCTTGATTATCACACAATAATTGAACATGTTTTGTGCCTCCATATTTTAATTCCTGGAGGAGATGCTTCAGCCATAAGATTTCACATGTAGCAAGGGCTATCACGTAGTATTCTGCTTCACGTAGTATGATGCAATGTGCATTGCGTCTTGTTTCTTACTCTTCCAATAAATTAAATTTCCACTGATCAAGATGCAATATCCCAAAGTAGAAAGTCTATCCATCAGACATCATGCCCAATCCGCATTACAGTATCCCATAATATCACAGTGATCTCAGTCTCCGAATAACAACCATTGCCATGGTGTTTTCTTGATGTATATCAAGACTCGAGTAGTCGCATCCCAATGTCCATTACATGCTTTATTGAGAAATTGACTAAGAACACTTACCAAAAATGAAATTTCTAGTCTCATGATGATAAGGTAATTTAATTTGCCAATGAGCCTTCTATATTTTCCTTTGTTGGGAAAATAATCTCCTTGCTCCGATAAGAGTTTGACGTTTGAATCCATTGTTTTATCCACTAGCCTACACTCTAGCATACATGTTTCCTCAAAAATGTCCATGGCATTTTTTCGTTGTGATAAGGCAATTCCGTTTTGAGACTGTGCGACCTCAATGCCAAGGAAATACCTTATCTTTCCCAAGTCTTTTGTTTGGAAGTTGCTAAAAAGATATTGCTTGAGAAGTTCAATTCCTTGTTCATCATCACATGTAATGACAATATCATCCACATACACAACAAAATAAATATATCTATTGCCTACATGATGTCTATAGAATTCATGGAGTATATTCCAATATACCCCAGGGGTATTAACATTCACGAACAAAGAGCCTCCAGAACACCAAGTCGATATTCTACCGAGGCCGACCTCGACCCACCCAAGGTCGGCTCAACATTAGGCCCCCAAATTATCAAGATAGGACCAAATCCGAGCTCGGCCCCTGATAAGTCCGTATTACAACACACATTTGATGCATGTTGGGATTGGGTTTTTATGTTTTCCTAACTTTTAGGTGTCACAAATCTCAATTTTAGCTCAAGTTATGTGTACCAGGTGATGGAGTATATGGGTCTAGGCCCCAGGACCCACATACTCAGGAGAACAGAAGGCACATCTGTCACCCAGTGGGACCCTCATCGGCCAGGTGAGCCTCATCGGCCGAAACGAAGTCAACCCAGAACATGATCCGGAAGCAAGAAGAACCGGGTGACCTCGTCGGCCGGGTCTTCATCGGCCATGCACTCATCGGCCAGACCCTCGTCGGCCACAAAGAACTCCCAGAACCGGATTTTACACTTACTCATTTGTATACTCCATCATTTACTTTGTATTCGGCCCAATAGCGGTCCAGTTGTAAATGGACCTCCCAAGCCCAAGGCTTGGGAGCCCAACCCATATTTTTCCTATAAATACTTCCTCTGGAGGTAGTTGTATGGGTTGGAAAATCATTTATTGAAGCATTTACTTGCACTTCTCTCTCTAGCTCTCACTTCTCTCTAGGAAATAATCTATCATTTGGTGCTCTCGTTGAGAGCTAGAACAATCAAGTTAGCATCCTTCGTCGCTACCAAGCACAGCTAACCACTGATCATGGGAAGAACTAAGTCAAACCGCAACCTCATCAGCAAAGCCATCCCTGAGGACCAGGAGAACAGGGAGCGTGAGGAGGACGCCACGGCCGACCAGGTCGGAGGAGGGGATGTCTTCCAGGAGGCCATCAACCTCACGGCGGATCTGCGCAACCAGCTCAACGGCGGCGCCCCTGATGCCCGCATCGGCCTGGATAAGAAGCGCGCAGAGAAGGCAGACAATGCCACGGCCCAACCATTGGCCACTGCTTCTCCGTCTGTTGACCCACAGGTTCAGGCCGCACTATCGGTCATCATCGCCAGCCTGGCTCAGAACCCCACCGTCCTAAGCGCACTCATGCCAAGGACTGGGGAGAACATCACTCCACCTCCTAAGCCCCAACCGTTGGCCATCAAGCTAGGCAACGGTGAGGGGGTGATAGCCCAGGACACGGCGTTTTCCCACTCCCACCCTGCTTCCCTTCTTCGGCTCGGACCGACCCCAGCGCGTGGAAAAGCCTCTGCCTTCAATAGGCTGGGTGACATGCGCCGTCGTCCAGTATCAGAGAGGATGGCGGGACGGATTGGTGAACACCGGTCTGGCTCTCCAAGGGAAAGCCTGGGGTCTGTGTCCCACACAGCGGACCAGCCCCACCTGAACAAAGGCAAGGGAAAGTTGCACGAGGACGACGTGCGCCACCAGATCAACACGGCCCACGAGGTCCGCATGCAAAACCAACAGGGCGCCACTACGGCCGCCAAAGACCCTAGGGACGAGGTTATCGCCCAGCTGCAAAGGAGATTGGCTCAGATGGAGGCCAGACAATCGGCGAACATTCCCACAGCCGGTGCCTCCAATGACCACGACCTCAATGCACTCATGAACAAGGTCAGCGCCCTTGAGAGGGAATTGGCTGAAGGACGAGGTGACCCTGTCATCCAGGTCAGGACTAGGACTCCCTTCACTAACAGGGTGCTCTCGCCTCCCATCCCGGAGAAGTACAGGGGAAACGCCATCAAGTCCTACGACGGCCGCTTCGATCCCCAGGAACACTTCAGCCGCTACCAGAACAACATGCTGATGGTGAACGCGTCAGATGAATACCTCTGCCGTTGGTTCCTCTCCACTCTCGAGGGTCCAACGTACGAGTGGTTCAACGCGCTTCCCGAAGGAAGTATAGACTCATGGCAGGACCTTGCCCAGCGCTTCCTCACCCACTTTGCTGGGAGGAAGCGTGCGAAGAAGTACTTCACCCATCTCCTCTCGGTCAAGCAGCAACACGACGAGTCACTCCGGTCTTTCATAGATCGGTGGACGAAGGAGATCGAGGAAGTTGAGGGGGCCGATGAGCGCACCCTCCTCGTCCTCTATCAGGGAGCTCTCCGCAGCACCCCATACGCAAAGAGCCTCATCACCGACCCCCCGAGGTCATACGCAAAGGCGCTTTAGCACGAGAGTTTGTACGCTGACACCAACGAGCTCCATAGCCACAAGAAGGACGGAGGCCACCCCTCCAAGAAGACAAATCCTTCGCCGGCCCCGGGAACATCCCCGGCCGGCTAGGGTGCCCAGGGCCATCACGGCTTTGGTGGACAAAGCAAGAAAGACCGCCATTGGCGGCCGAGACTGGAACGGCCGGGGATCCCCCTCACACACTCGGTCAGCACCATCCTCGACTACGCCGAGAAGCACGACCTCATTGAACAAGCTCCTCGAACGACGGAGGAAGTTCATACCATTCAACAAGGCGGCACCTACTGTCGTTTCCAAGAGAACACCTCCCACAACACCGACGACTGCATCACCCAGAGCTGCTGGCAACAACCGCTACATCATCGTCGCAGTCGACTACTTCACCAAGTGGGTCGAAGCGGAACCTTTGGCCAGCATCACAGGGGCGAGATGTCAGAAGTTCGTCCATAAGAACGTCATTACACGCTTCGGCGTCCCCCAAGAGATCATATCCAACAATGGCACCTAGTTCGAAGCGGCACTCTTCCAGGAGCTCCTTCGAGAATGGGGAATAAAGCACCGTTTCTCCTCCGTCGCCTATCCTCAGGGCAACAAGCAGATTGAGAACGCCAACAGAACTATAATGGAGGGGCTGAAGAAGAAGCTCCAGGACGCAGGAGGAAGTTGGGTCGACGAGCTCCCCAACATCCTATGGTGCTATCGTACTACGCCGAGGAGGGCAACAGGTGAAACACCTTTTGCCCTGTGCTATGGCTTTGAAGCAAAGGCACCCACAGAAGTCACCATTCCCAGTCGACGGGTGGAGCAGTATGACCCTGAGGTCAACGAGGAGAACATGAAGATCGACCTCCACCTGGTCGAAGAGAGACGTGAACAAGCATTCATCCGGGCAGAGAACTACCAGCGTCAACTGAAATCATACTATGACGCCAAGGTACGTTCCCGGGAGTTCAAAGTGGGGGACTACGTCCTCCGCCGAAGGGAAGCAAGTCAGCTGACGGAAGGAGGCAAACTGGCCTTGAAATATGAAGGTCCCTACATCGTCAGTGCCGTGGTGAAACCCGGTACCTACAAGCTTAAACGCCCAAATGGGACCAATGTACCACGAACGTGGAATATACACCACCTGGTGAAGTTTTATCAATAATCCGAAGGAGGTGCAGCCGTCGAAGCCCTCACCCCTTAACGGGTTATTGATTGAATACCACCCTCGGCCTTGAGCCACTTATGAATAAAAGTCATGTTTCTCTTGATTTTTTGGAATTTAAAGTAAACAATTAACGGGTGCCCGCATCGGCCACCTTAGAACGAAAGGCTCAGGTATGGCCGACGCAGCGCCTTGCATCAGCAGCCTTAGAGCGAAAGGCTCAGGTATGCCCCATTGTATTTTGTATCAGCAAAGGGCTCAGGCCTGGCTGAGTGAGCACGTCGTATCGGCCCCTTAGAGCGAGACGCTCAGGCAGGGCCGACGATGTCCCCAGGACGAGGGGCCCGCAAACGGCCCGCGTCTTGAAATGGGAAGTTCACCGCGTCGTCCACGCGCCAGATCGCAGGACGACAGGCCTGACATCATGGACGAGGCGACAAAATCCCCAAACTCGTAGTTGGGCAACGGCAGCCGTTGGAAACCAACCAAAAGTCTAGCCCACGTCATAACTAGGCGACAGAACCCCCCGAGACCATGGACGTTATAAACGAAGTCCAAACCGGCCGGAGGACTATCGACCCCTTCGGCCGAAGCCTGAAAGAAGGACACTCCCCGAAATAGGGAACAAAAAAGAAAAAGAGGGAAGCCGACGGACCGTGCGCACTTTCCGGCCTCGAGCAACAAAAAATGAAATCCCCACAACAATACTAAGTACATATCAGTCCGATACGAAGGCTACACTACGAATAGGTGTCACGACCGAGGCGTGCATCTACAAAATCCCAACTGACTTGGTTGGGTGAGACAAGGTTGGTCATCCTCTTCGGCCACGAGAGGTTGAAATTCAACACTTAGCACAATTTCCAAAATGTGGAGAAATGAAAAGAAATGTTACTTTCATCGGCCACACTACATACAGGGCCCTTGGCAGCCCCAAGCGAAATCAGCTACTAAATTTCGAAACATAGAAAAAATTTCAAGTGTGAAATGATGAAGGGAAAACATGCAGGCCGACAACACTGCCAAACACGTTACCTTCCCCGATTGGTTTCAGCGACGAGGCCCTCGGGAAGGATGACACAACTCAGCAGCGCCCACATCGGCCGGGAAAACACGAAGATGTGTAAACCAGGCCGATAAGGTCACTGAACTAAAAAAGCTACAATAGTTGGACACTTAGAAGAAAGGAAAACAATTATCTAAGTCTTAGCTTGACACTTAGAAAAATCTCAGAAAAGGATATAACATAAGCAAGAGGGAATCCAAGACAAAGAGGGCACAATACATAACAGAGACGAAGGAGACAATATATATTCATTCTCCGCAGAAAGTACATGGGGGCACAACGGCCATTACAAAATGAGGGCACTACATCACCTATCTATACTACCAGATACAAAAAAGGGAAGGGGAAAAGGGGATAGCTGGTCAACTCTCCTGAGCAGCCTCATCAGTAACATGCCCCACTACGGCCTGCTAAACCTCGACATCAGTGCCCTCATCGGCCTCTGTGTCCACACTGGCTTCAGCAACTGCGGAAACTGCGGTGTCGGCTAGGGCGTCGTTGTCATACCAGTCTGACTCACCAATGCCAGAGCTGTCTATAACGGCCTGCCTTTCAGAAGGGGGGAGCTTAGCCTCGGCCTCCGGGTCCTTCATAGTCTTGGGGAGCTTCAAATTCTTCCTAGCCCACTTCCGGGTGACCTTCAGCTTTTTGAAGGCGCGACGCAGGCTCCGGTAGATGAGCCGTTGCATCCGCCGCTGGACCATGTTGTAGTATATGGACATCTCCTTCTCGAAGTATTCCTGGCCGGCAGAGGAGTTCTCACCCCAGTCCTCGAGCTTGGCCGCCACCACGTCATAGCACCAAGGCAGATTCTCATCGGCCTTCCAGTCTTCCTCAAGAAACTTCTTGATGGCAGCATCAGCGGCCTTCTCCGTGGCAGCCTCGGCATCAGCTTTAGCCTTCTCGGCCTCATCGGCACGACGGCGCTCAGCTTCCAGCACCGCCCTCTCTTCGGCAGCAGCTACTTCACGGTAGGCCGCGTCGGCCTCATCGACCTTCTTCTGCAGGTCCGCCACATCGGCCCTCAGTCGATCTAGGCAAGCCATGGCCTCTTCGGCCGAGGCAGCCTTGTGCTCAATCTCCCTCAGGCGGGCAATCTCCCGCTGCTGCCTTCGCTGGTTCTCCATCAGCAAGAAGGCACCCTGCACAATAAAACGGTCAGACAACACATTCATGAAAACAATGAAAGAAAACGACAAAGTACAAGGGAGAGAACTCACTTGGACGACGAGGTCCATCCCACCGTCGTAGATCTTGACATCGCCAAGCTTGTCAAGGTAAACCCGGTCCTTGGTCGGGATGGCCCGGGAAAGCACATTGTGGCCGTCGACAACTTCATTGAAGACGCCGCCGTCCACATGATATTCCACTACCTTTTTGTACGTGGCGGTGGCCACGTCTTTGCCAGCCCGCTTCGGCCGGGTTTCTTGGACGAGGGAGAGGGGCTGATCAATGTCAAACGATGGCCCAGAGGTGAGGTCCACTACAGCAGCAGCACTGGAACCTCCTTCGTCCCCAGCCGGAACGGCCAAAACTCCAGCCACGGAATCAGTGGCATCCGTCTTCTACTTCTTAGAAGGCTGCATTCCGGCATCGGTCAACTTCTTCTGACCGTCATCCACCGACCGTTTCTTCTTCAGCTGGGTGGGTGGCTTCTTCAGCACATCAGTGCTCAGCTGTGCCCCACTCGCCGCCGCCTGTTTTGCGGCCTCTTTGCCGGCCAACTCCGCCTTCGCCTTTGCGGCAGCCCTGTTCATCACTGAACGACGATCCATCACAAAACCTGCATAACAAAGGAAACAAACATCAGACAAGAAGCATAACAAAGTCAAGGACGATGAAAGGGTATTACCGTCGGCTTCAGCGGGCACACCCAAGTCCGAGCCGTCGGGTACCTCAAACGTAGTGGTCATCTTCGGCCACAATTCGACGTCCTCCTCATTATCGCCGTATACAAAGTACCTAAAGAAGCCGAGGGCGGTCATCTTGTACTCGGTGATATAGTCATTCACGCTCCTCGGACCTCCTTCCAAGAACGCTGCCACCTGAGCGTCCAAGATCGAACTCTTCGGCGTATCATGAAGATTGAACCTCCCATCATGGCCGACGGAAGGAAACTCGGTGCCTCCTTCACCCAACGACACAAAGACGAATTTGCTCTTCCAACCATGGATGGAAGAAGGAAGATCGACGAAGCTCCTCTTCTTTGGCAACTGTTGGAGAGTGGCATAGCTGGCGCAATTCTTGTGACTCCCTCGGCCTATATGATACAGATTTGTGAAGAGGGCCATCGTTGGTGTGTAGTTCAGCTCGGCGCAACGAAGAAGAAACCCGACTATCAGCGAGTAGCTGTTAGGGGTCAATAGGGCTAGAGGAAGTCCCACCATGTCTAAATACTCAGTAACGAAGGGATGAAGCGGGAACCGTAGTCCGTTGGCAAAGCTCATTGGGTACACTCCAAAATATCCCGACGGTGGATTGAGAACATGGTCCGTCGGCCTGGGAGCCCTTACCCTACCGAATGGACCCACGTACATCTGGGCGACCAAGTACTCACCCGCGTTGCTCTGCGGCCTAATGATGTGGATGTTGGTGAGATCCAGGTAGGAGAAGCCTGGTCCTTTCTTCGGCGCTTGACTCTCTTCGGCGGCGCTGCCCCCTTAACAGCGGATACTGGCTCCGAGCATGGAATAGTAGCCGAAGTAGACGCCCCGTCTGCAGCTCGGGAGACCCCCACGTCCTCATCCCCAACCGACGAGGTGGATTCCTCATCCTCGCCATCTTCATCCACCTGCTCCCCGGATTTGAAGGGGCTCAAATGTTCAATCTCCTCGCAAAACTCTTCGACAACTTGGAAGTCAAGGGATTTGGTGGAGGGCTCTTCGTCGTAGGGATAATACTCCTCGTCCAGGGTTTTCATCTTAACAACTTCTAGGACACTAAGGGGATCTACTTTAGATCTAAGGTGTTTTTGTGGCTAACACTGAATCAAAGCCTAAAGGAAGCAAAGTATGCAAGGAGTCGAGGAAAAGTTTGAAGAACTGACCTTGAAGCTTTGAAGAACACGAAGAACACTTGTAAGGACTTTATATCTCTAGAAATTTGGGCAACACTTCGGTAGCTCAGACCGCAAATGAGGATTTTCTTCGGAATGGGAGGGGTATTTATAACCCCCCCCCAACGGTCACTACACGTGGCACCTCTCTAGTGGCCACACCAACGGACACCAATGGGATGCCACCACTTCGTAAATAGGCCAGGCCCAGTCCAATATCAACAGCCCACCAGCAAAGCAGGCTCTACGGAGCGAGGAATGGGAAAATAGCACCCACAGCGGCCAAGGCATTCAACGGCCAACACAGGCTACAGCTACCCAGGTAGCACCCGTATCGGCCATTCAAGCGGCCATACATATTATGTAAAGAAAGGCCTTACAACGGCCACAACACCACAAGGGAAGGGAACCCAACGGCCATCGGCCCTCGCACAAAACCCTTGATGATAACCCTTTGAAAGCGACCCGCGTCCAAGGGTTCTCCCACAAGGTTACCTTGGTCAGGAAATCGCCAAAGGGTTGGATTCAAGGGCAGTATGAGGATCCCGCTTCGGCCTGGGTCTCACACTACTCCTTCATCCCTCACTCACTCTTCGGCCTGAAGTAGTGGGGGACTGGGGGACTACATCGCCCTCCAACAAGAGATAGCCACAATGGCCTCCTCGGCCAAAAGTACGAAATTCAATCAACAACGGTCAGAAGGAGTGAACAGCGCCCTAAACGGCCACTCAAGGCAAAGGACGCTCATCGTCCTCAAGTAAGACGCAACCGCAGTGGCCTCCTCGGCCCAAAAACAAAATTCAGCCACCGAAGATCGTGAAAACGTAAGAATGTCCTCATCGGCCACTCATGCCAAAGACACATATCGGCCATTCACAACTGCGGACCTTCACCTCCCCCATCAAACAAGGGTATTCATCGTCCTAGAGAGAAAGGAACATGTACCATCCGCATGGCTAGGATCTCTCCCGTCCACAACAGGGGACACGCAACGGCCAGGCATAAAAAGAACAGGAATCTACTCTCCTTCACTTCGTCTACATCTCAGCTTAGAGAGTGGGGGACTCCTGATGGAGTATATGGGTCTAGGCCCCAGGACCCACATACTCAGGAGAACAGAAGGCACAACTGTCACCCAGTGGGACCCTCATCGGCCAGGTGACCCTCATCGGCCGGAACGAAGTCAACCCAGAACATGATCCGGAAGCCAGAAGAACCGGGTGACCCCGTCGGCCGGGTCTTCATCGGCCATGCACTCATCGGCCAGACCCTCGTCGGCCACAAAGAACTCCCAGAACCGGATTTTACACTTACTCATTTGTATACTCCATCATTTACTTTGTATTCGGCCCAATAGCGGTCCAGTTGTAAATGGGCCTCCCAAGCCCATAGCTTGGGAGCCCAGCCCATATTTTTCCTATAAATACTTCCTCTAGAGGTAGTTGTAGGGGTTGGAAAATCATTTATTGAAGCATTTACTTGCACTTCTCTCTCTAGCTCTCACTTCTCTCTAGGAAATAATCTATCACCAGGCGTTGGTTCGAGTTTTTGTTGTTTTGAGTAAAAAATCAGGCAATTAGATCTGGCACCGGCGATTGAGAAAGAAATCAAGAAGAGTTGATGAGCATTCAAGAAAGTTTCGAGAGTTTTAGAGGTCTCCGGGAGGTTCACGGTGAAGAATTGATGAAGAGAAGACCTTTGGAATCGACTCGGGAGCACTCAGGAGCATTTGGAAGAAGAAACGAAGAAAAAAGACGAAGAAAAGGCAAGGCACGGCCGTGCCCAGCCGCTAGGCACGCCGTGCATGCCTACAAGTTTACCAGGCGACGAAAAAGGCCAGGCACGGTCGTGCCTGGGGAGATAGGCACACCGTGCTTATAGTGTGGCGAAGCACCTGTCCGCTGCAGGTCAGGCACGGTCATGCCTGGGAGATTACGCACACCGTGCCTGTAGTATATCGAGGAACCCATTCCCTGGAAGCCAGGCACGGTCGTGCTTGGCAAGGCACGCACGCCGTGCCTGGATGTGAAAAGTGAAGTTGCTCCAGACGCACGGGCGCAGTCACGATCGTGCCTGGCGCCGTGCCTGATGCTAAAACCCTAATCCCAATCGAATTTTGACTCTTTTTCTTTAAATAAGGCCTCTTCACTCCCATTTAAGGGTTACGAACATTACGGAAAGGCCTAGGGACGAATTTACTTGAATTTTTACATTGTTTTCTTCAAGAACCCTGGGATTATTTGTAAGTTCATCTTTTTACTTGATGACAATTAATTCTGTTCATCCCAATTCTGTTAATTCTTCAATAATAAGTTGTGAGTAGATTATGAAGTATGACTAGATTATTGATGGATTAATTGCATGAATGCCGTTTAATTTGTGTTTGAATAATTTAAGTGATACCTCTTGTAACCTAGAACGCGCTAGAATTACAATTGCTTGTAGAATAAGTTAAGAGAGATCTAACTTATTCTAGGACACATTCACACACACTTAATCGCTCGCTAAGAGATTAGTAGCGATTAAGGGGTCGTAAACTCGCTCATCTTGGCAATAATTTAGGATCATGTCGCATGAGAGATCAGCCTGGTCCCCTATATTATTGTACTCTACGCCGCGAGAGCGGTAAGAGCTTAGTAATGATTAGCTAGGCTCATATAAATTAATTTCATGTAATTAAGCTTGATCTGCCAGAAATCTGGTTACCCCAGAATCAATCCATGCTCCCTTCATCGTTAATTAGAGAGAAACCAACCTTTTATTTTAATCGCTCATTCGCTTTAGTTTAATTTCAATTCAACCAACCAATCTCGCACGACCCATTTATTTTATTTATTTTTAATCGCTGAATTTAATTAATTCTTGATTCCCTTTTGTCCGTTCCGGTGGAAAAGATACTCATACTTACACCACTATATTACGATCTATTTTAAGTGCGAAAAAACTAACATCAGTTTTTGGCGCCGTTGCCGGGGACAATGTCAGTCTTAAAGGTTAATTTAACTTAGCGATCCGTTTTTAGTTTTCGTAGGATTTTTGGCGCCGTTCCCAAAATCAGCCTTCACCACAATTTAACCTCCCTCCATTATTCCAACTTTTCCAAAATACCTCTACCGCTCCTGAAACCAATTTTCAAAACCAAGTTTATGGGATGCAAGGAGCAGGGCATAGTATTCCCATCTTCCCGCCAAGACAGACCTCACCTCCAGCCACTCAACCTACATTCCAAAATCAGCCCCAGTACCAGAACCCGTATCCCAATCAGTACCACAACCAACCCCAAGTACCGCCTTCTCAGCCACAACTAGGGGTGTTCACCGGTCCAAAACCGGACCAAACCGGACCGGAACCGGTTAG
Organism: Cuscuta europaea; assembly: GCA_945859875.1. Taxonomy (NCBI): domain Eukaryota; kingdom Viridiplantae; phylum Streptophyta; class Magnoliopsida; order Solanales; family Convolvulaceae; genus Cuscuta; species Cuscuta europaea. The sequence continues at coordinate 1,916,494 of CAMAPE010000068.1, read as the reverse complement.
GACCGGAACCAGAATCTTAAATTTATGAGAACCGAAGACCGGACCTATTACTAACCGGTCCAGACTGACCCGGACCGGAATTTTCCGGTCCGGTCCGATTTTGACCCTAATTAACCCGATTTTTTAAACAAAAAAATAATAACATATATTTTTATTTCGAAAAATAAACTGATGAGAAAATATGCGTAGTAAATGTTTAATTCGTATATCAATATTAGCATTTAAATGTTTATTACTTCCCTAGTGCACGCTACAAACTAGCAGATTGTATTTGTAGTCTTGAATTCTTGCAGGTTGCAACTTAAGAAACAGACTTGAGAATATCATAAAAATATATAAACTACAACCATAGACCATATTGCACACCTATAGAAAAGGTACTGCATAAAAAACAAACTGCATTGTAGTTTCAAATCATAGCAAATCAAATAATGAAAATTCAATTTTGCAAAAAACAAAACATACTACTATTAACTTTAAAAAGATACTATGAACGTATCATGGGTTTTCCTAATTTAGTTCGTAAAATAAATGGGACACCGGTTACAAGCCCTAAAAACGAAAGTATTTTTTTTGGGAAAAATAATTTAACGGGCCACCGGTCCGGACCGGTATTTTTCCGGGTTTGACCCGGACCGGACCGGAACCCGGAATCTTAATATTCTAAAGACCGAAACCCGGACCGGTTAATACTGGTCCGGTCCGTTCTGGTCCAATCCGGTCCGGTTCAGGTCTAAATTACGGTCCGACCTGGTTAATGAACACCCCTAGCCACAACTAGCTTTCCAACCTAGACAACAAGTCCCTCCACCCAATACTTACGTTCCACACAATAATCCGCTCTACCAGGGGCAAACCATTGCAGAGTTCCTTACTCCAGAAATTTCAGAATATGATAACATTCAAGTGCCGGGTATTACTGCAAACCACTATGAGATCAAGCCAGCGGTCATTATCATGATATCTAACAACCAGTTTGGAGGAGGCCCTATAGAAGATCCAGTGACACATATTACTCAATTTCTGAGGATGTGCCAGACTTTCAAGATACCTGGGGTAGCTGATGATCAGGTGCGAATGATGCTTTTCCCTGTTCACTGAGGGATGATGCACAGAGGTGGTTAGACAACAATCCACACCACCACCTCCAGACTCGGGACCAGCTGCATAGTGCCTTCACCAAAGAGTACTTTCCTACATCTAAGGCATTAAAGTTGAAGAAGCAGATGCATGAATTAAAGCAAGGACCTCTAGAGACATTGGTAGAGATTCAAGGTGCTGAGAAGACCTTGCCCTCAAGGCAAGATGAGTAACTGTGAGATCCTATTTTTCTTTTATAATGGGATCAACAATGAAGGGAAGATGATGCTAGATGCTTCTGCCAATGGAGCCTTTCCCCAATTACCATCTGAGGTTGGAGAAGAACTCGTAGAGAAAATAGGTGCGAACAATGCATCCTGGTACAGTGACCGGAGTTCTCCTCAGCAAAAAGCTCCAGGCCTATACGAAATCAGTGATAATTCTGCTCTATCTGCACGGGTGGATACTTTGGCAAGCATGTTTCAAAAACTCTCCACTAAAATGGATGATTTAGGAAAGAAGGTGGAACTTGCTCACTCGGTACCGAGCCTGAATATGGTAGCTTCCGGTCATGTAAGCCCTTCTTATACTACATGTGGGGGACTCCATTGGCCGCATGAATGCAATTTAATGGCCTACACCTCGGTAGCCCCTGGAGTGGAGCAAGTGGATGCGATGAACTTTCAGAGGCAGGGCTACCACAATCAGCCCTACAGCCAACAACAGTATAGAAACTATAATCAGTCTCAAGCATCTCAGGCCCCACAAGAAGCACCTCAGCAAGGTCAAGGGAATTTCGAGAAGGTGATCGAACAAAGACTTGCTAGCTTGGACGATAAACTCGACAAATTAATGCAAACAACTACTGCCAGTCTACAGAACATGAAAACTCAAATTAGGCAGCTCGTGAAGGCCGTTTCCGAAAGGCCTATGGGATCCCTCTCAAGCAACACCGAAAATAACCCTAGAGAGCAAGTACACGCCATCACACTAAGAAGTGGAAGGAATCTCGAACTTGCTTCCAAAGAGAAGAAGCCTGCGGAAGTTATACCTGCTGAAGTTGCTCAGGAAAAAGAGAAGGAAGAAGAGAAGAAGAAAGAGGTGGAGGCAGCCCCAATTCAGCCCGCTCAAATCAAAAATCATTGCCCACCCATCCCATTCCCGCAACGATTGAAGGGAAAGAATGATACCGAGGACTTCAACAAGTTTCTGAATCTCTTCAGGCAGGTTCAAATTAACTTGCCATTCATGGATGCGTTGCAACAAATCCCAAAGTATGCCAAATTTATGAAAGAACTCCTCTCTAACAAAAGAAAGTGGGGAGAACCGAAATCGGTGATGCTTAATGAGTAGTGTTCAGCGGTGGTGTTGAAAGAGATGCCTAAAAAGCTCAAGGACCCAGGTAAGTTCACTATCCCTTGCTCCATAGGAAGTGAGATTTTTTATAATGCTTTAGCTGGTTTGGGTACAAGCATCAATTTGATGCCTTATTTCTTGTTTGAGAAGCTTGCACTCGGTCCACTTAAATCAACACGTATGTGCATACAATTGGATGACCGATCGGTCAAATATCCCCAGGGGATTGCTGAAGACGTGTTGGTTAAAGTGGACAAGTTTGTAATTCCTGACGATTTTGTTGTCTTAGATATGCCCCAAGATCTTGATGTGCCCTTAATTCTTGGAAGGCCTTTTCTGGCCACTGCTCGGGCCCTCATAGATGTTGGAGAATGGAAATTGATTTTGAGAGTTGGGGAGTAGAGAGTCACTTTTTGCATGGCCAAACTGGCAAAACAGTCATGTTAAGTTGTAGGACTTGTAGATGAGTGTTATTTGTTAGACGTCATTGAACCACCCGAAGAGGAGGGAGGGAAACCCCCACCTCTCAAAGAGACCACTTTTGATCCATTCTTTGATAAAGGGCCTGATAAAGGCTTGGAACCACCCTTTTGTTGTAGTTGTGATCCTCCATTAAATATGTGGTTTCATGAATTTCAAATTTTGCGCCATCTAAAGGCATTGGTTGACAAGAGGTTTGATATGTGGAGGACAACTTTTCTAAGTGGAAGTGTGTTTAATTGAGGATCTCGTGGGTTAGTTGCGTCGGGCAAACGACGTTAAAAATAGCGCTTCTTGGGAGGCAACCCAAGCTTTATTCTGCACTTTTGTCTTTGTTTGTTTGCTTTCAAGAAAACCCCCGAAAAAAAAATCCGGGGTGTTTTCTGTTTTTGTTTTTGTGTTTGTGTGTTTTGTTTTTACAGCTCAGGGTCTTGCATTAGGGATGATGTGCCGAGGACCACTTGACTCAGTTTAGTTCTGCACCGACAAGCGCCTTAGGGAAGTTTCTGCGACTCTTATAATCGCCTATTTGTAATGTTGACTTAAGTTGAGAATTGAGCATGCATGACCCTTTTCTCTTTAACCCCTTGTGCATAGTGCATTTTTAGTCATCGAGGGTGATGCCAAAGTTTAAGTGTGGGGGAGTGAATCGGGCATTCGGGCAGTAGTTGTTACGTGGGATTACTAGAGTTAGCATGCGCAAGTGTTAGTTGTATATTCATAGGAAAGTCATGTAAAATTTTTGAAATTTTCTTTAAACTGTGTCTTTGTGAGCTGGCTAGAGTTTTGACTATGCTTTTAGAATATCTTTGAAGTGTTTAGACTTAAATTGCTTTCACTGTAATCTAGTTATTGAGAGGATGAAGGCACTAGTCACCCATTTAATTCATAACTTCCCATCCCACCCGAATAAGTCCTTTAGGAGAAGCCACGTTGAGCCTGACCATTTTGTTCTTTACCCATGAATTGAGGTCCATAGCCGTATGGCCTTTGTTTCCTTACCCGTGAATAATTTCTGACAAAATCTTGGTGTTTTGTAGGAGCCACTATTGGCACTGTTCCTATGCCCCAAATGGGGTAAGGGTAGTCATTTTTAGGAATTTGATATTTTCGAGGATTGCATTGTAGCATGGATTCACTTTGATTAAATGAACCTTAATTGCTAATTTTGCTTGGTGAGGCTGAGATTAGAATGAGGTAATGTCTAGTGAAAATCTGAAAATCGAAAAAATTAATATAGCTAGACCTCTTACCTTGCAAAAGAGAGAATGGGAGACCCGATCAAAAAGCGTAAGTGTTCTGCACAATAAGATGAGACTTGGGGATCTTTCGAAATAAATGTTGTTCTCGTGCCAACATGACAAGGAAAACTGAACTTAATTAATTGAACTTGGAGGCTTTAGCAAAATTAGCTTTGGTCCTTCGCGTACTTCAAGTATACGTCAAAGCACCAATGTGCCGCGGTGGTTTAGCTTGGTTGTACACCATGTCTACTCTTTGCATAAGTTTAAATGATAGTTCCTAATTTGTGTCCTACTGAACTCCTTGATCCTAAGAATAGCCCTGAAATTTCTGAACGCATTAAGTTTTTGTCAGATTATTCCAAAACTCTCATTGAAAGGGACTTTTATTCTTTACCATTCACTATTCACCACCGCCTTCACAAGTCCTTCTGATCAGTAGCTAATTTACTAGTGTTTGCTGTCATTACTTCAAAGATGTTATGAATAATTTTGTCATTTAAATTAGCTAGAGTACAAAGATGTAGTTTAGGGAAGAATTTTCTTGATTTAGTCTTTCTGTTCCGTGAATGTCCCTTTGACTACGTGTGCATGATGATTGTTTTGAATTCCGTGTGGTGATTATCGTAAGTCTCGTTGTTCAGTTTGCTTGAGGACAAGCAAAAGCTTAAGTGTGGGGGAATTTGATAAGTTCATATTACAACACGCATTTGATGCATGTTGGGATCGGTTTTTGATGTTTTCCTAACTTTTAGGTGTCACAAATCTCAATTTTAGCTCAAGTTATGTGTACCAGGCGTTGGTTCGAGTTTTTGTTTATTGGAGTTAAAAATCAGGTAATTAGATCCGGCACTGGCGCTTGAGAAAGAAATCAAGAAGAGTTGATGAGCATTCAAGAGAGTTTCGAGAGTTTTGGAGGTCTCCGAGAGGTTCACGGTGAAGAATTGATGAAGAGAAGACCTTTGGAATCGACTCGGGAGCACTCGAGAGCATTTGGAAGAAGAAACGAAGAAAAAAGACGAAGAAAAGGCCACGCACGGCCGTGCCCAGCAGCTAGGCACGCCGTGCATGCCTACAAGATTACCAGGCGACGAAAAAGGTCAGGCACACCGTGCCTATAGTGTAGTGAAGCACCTGTCCGCTGGAGGTCAGGCACGGTCGTGCCTGGGAGATTACGCACGCCGTGCCTGTAGTATATCGAGGAACCCATTCCCTGGAAGCCAGACACGGTCGTGCTTGGCAAGGCACGCACGCCGTGCCTGGATGTGAAAAGTGAAGTTGCTCCGGATGCACGGATGCATGCAAAGTCGTGCCTGGCGTCGTGCCTGATGCTGAAACCCTAATCCCAATCGAATTTTGACTCTTTTTCTTTAAATAAGGCCTCTCCACTCCCATTTAAGGGTTACAAACATTACGGAGAGGCCTAGGGATGAATTTACTTGCGTTTTTACGTTGTTTTCTTCCAGAACCCTGAGATTATTTGTAAGTTCATCTTTTTATTTAATGACAATTAATTCTATTCATCCCAATTCTGTTGATTCTTCAATTATGAATGTGATTCTTTAATTAAGGATTTGAGATTGATGAAGGGGTTGATCATGATGTATGACTAGATTCTTGATGGATTAATTGCATGAATGCCGTTTAATTTGTGTTTAAATAATTTAACTGATACCTCTTGTAACCTAGAACGCGGTAGAATTACTATTGCTTGTAGAATAAGTTAAGAGAGATCTAATTTATTGCAGGACACATTCACACACACTTAATCGCTCGCTAAGAGATTAGTAGCGATTAAGGGGCTGTAAGCTCGCTCGTCTTGACAATAATTTAGGATCCTGTTGTATGAGAGATCAGCCTGGTCCCCTAAATGATTGTACTATACGCCGCGAGATGGGTAAGAACTTAGTAATGATTATCTAGGCTCAATTAAATTAATTTCATGTAATTAAGCCTGGTCATCCAGAAATTTGGTTACCCCGTAATCAATCCCTGTTCCCTTCGTCGTTAATTAGAGAAAAACCAACCTTTTATTTTAATCGCTCATTCGCTTTAATTTAATTTCAATTCAACCAACCAATCTCGCACGGCGCATTTATTTTATTTATTTGTAATCGCTGAATTTAATTAATTCTTGATTCCCTTTTGTCCGTCTCTGTGGAGACGATACTCGTACTTACACCACTATATTACGATATATTTTAAGTGCGAGAAAACTAACATCAGCCCCTGTCGAGGTCGGCACCAAATATGACCTCGATCGCGGGTATGAAGTCAAACCAAAGTCATTAAGCCAACATAAGCAAGAGAATCATCATTACTATACAAATAGAAGACCAGGGTCAGACCCTCTAGGATAAGCTTACTAAACCCTAGCTCTGACCCCATCTACAAAGCTTGGGGCCTCATTAGCCAGGTGTGGACTTGGACATTTCAGTAATCGAGTATCGCGCAAGCCACAACCACGTCACTACCACTGTACAAGGGCCACGTCAACCTGGTAGTTACCACAAGGAATATTTCGGATTATACACGTGTAACATTCATATATGTGGGTTCTGGTACAAATCTGTTACGCACAGTACCAATCAACCACTTGTCCCAAATATCTCTCAATCACCTTTACATGTGTAACCACAATAGAAAAACATATTTTTACTTGTTGGCCAAATATTTCTCCCTTAGTATAAATATCACGTTTTAGCTTGTGGAAAGGGATCCAAAATTTTCAATAAGAACTTCCTATAGCTCTGCCCAATTTTCTACCCAATCTTACTTTGCACTTTTCAGTCTCTCTTACTTTCCCAGATTCCAACTACCCCCTAGATCGGCAGTCCATCAAGAATATAGAATGGTCAACATCACTTTAAATCATGCAAAATCCACGAATAACAGCGCGAAACCTCCCAAACCATGCACGAGGAGATTGTTTCAAACCATATAACGAACGTTGTAATTTGCACACTAAACCTTACATCCTGAGCAACAAATCCACGTGATTGTTCCATATAAACCTCATGGTGTAGATCACCATGAAAAAATGCAGTTGGAAGTATCTCCTCGTGCATATCACCATGAGAGAGTAGTCTAATTGATTGACCGATTGATTGGTAGTGTTCTACAAGTTATTGTCCTTCACGTAACAGAATGCTTGGATAAGACACTTGTGTAGGCCTGACATATGGCTGTTCTAACTGATTGGATGATGTTAGCCCTAAAGACAATTGTCTTTGGTGTCGTAACCCTTGAGTTGTATGTAATGTTACTGCTGAATGTCTAGTCCACAATGTCTATCCAAGGTCCCGACCTCAGCTCAACCTCGGTTGCAGAGATGCTCTTCAGTGCCAATCCTAGAAGGTGAAGAGCTCGACCATTAAGATGGAATTAGGCCCACGTGATGCATTAGCCCATAGATTATGAAGCTAGGTCCAAGTGTATTAGGCTCGACTTGAGCGATAAATGGAGTTGTCCTATTGAACCCGGGAATTTGATGTTGGATTAGGCCTTGAGCTTAGCCGTTTTACCAGAATTGGCTTTGACCTCGACCGAGGGTTTGACTCTGGCTCGACTTCACATTTGGATCCGAGAAATGGTTTGGACTCGGCCTCAGTGGGCTCAAGCTCGGGCGGATTTGCCTAGGTCGATCTCGACGGTCCCTTTATGGATAACGGGTATCCGTGCGTCATATGGAAATTTACTCCATCAAGATGCAATCATGGCGACAAGGGAAAAAGTGTGAGTGTTATCTAACTCATAGATCTGAGTGTACCCTTTTGCCACAAGGCGTGCTTTAAAATGATCAATATTATTATCAGGACCAACTTTAACAGTGTATATCCATAGACATCTGACAACTGATTTGTCAGTTGGAAGGGAGATTAAATCCCACACCCCACTAGAATGAAGAGACTCCATCTTATCCCACACGGCTTTACGCCATTTCAGATGTGTCAGAGCCTCATGTGTTGTTTTAGGAATGGAGATATGAGACAAGTGTAAAATGAAAACAAAGTAAGGGGTAGAGAGTTGGTGATAATTCAAAAAGTTATATACGGGATGTGGATTCAATGTAGAACCTGTACCTTTTCGGAGGGCAATGGGAAAATAATCCTTACTGGGTCCAGGTGCTAGGTTTGCTGATGGTGATGATATTAGATCCGTCGTAGGGGAATCACGAGGCGTGGCCACAATAGGCACAATGGAAGGAGGTCTTGGACGTCAATGGTATACTTGTAATGGACGGTTTGCCATAGGAGAACTATTTGGGTGCTCATCAGTGTCGGGAAATAGAAGTATCTGAAAGGATGGGTCGGAGATATGAGGTGAAGTCCAGACATGAGGGGTATCAATCGAAGATCATTTTAAGTTCTAAGACCCATTTTCAGACTCAATGAAAGTGACATCGGCCGAAACAAAATGTTTCCTAAGTAATGGAAAATAACAACGATAACCCTTTTGGAGTCGTGAATATCGAATATCCAACAAAAATACATCTTATTGACCTAGTCGACATTTTACATAACCCACATGTCATATCATGGACAAAACACACACACCCAAACACATGAGGTTGTAATGTAAATAAGTTACGAGTAGGAAACCTTATAAAATAGAGATTTTCATTTTAAGAATTGAGGGAGGCAAGCGATTCATTAAACGACACACAATGAGCACAGAATCTGCCCAATACTGAGGTGGTGTATCCCTGTGTGGGAATGTAATAACATGGTGTGAGAAGTGTCAACTAAATGTCGGTTCTTGCATTCAGCAACCCCATTTCATTGAGGTGTGTGAACACAAGAATATTGGTGAAGCATACCCCGTGATCTCATGAATTGATTAAACGACGCCGTAAAAATTTCTTAAGCATCATCACCGCGTAAAATTTTGATAGAATAACCAAATTGAGTATGAATTTCGGCACAAAAAAATGAAAAATTCGACACAATTCAAAACACTCTTTCATTAAAAATAACCATTTGTAACGGTAAAAAATATCCACAAAATCACAAATATAACAAAATAATGAAATTCTAAAGTAGAAGTGACTCAGTAAAGACCTCATACATCTGTATGAACTAAACCAAATGGGGCCACACCACATATATTGACCTGCCTTGGAAAGGATTTTTGAGGTTGCTTTCCAAGGTGACACGACTCACACTCTAAAGATGAAAGATTTGAGAAACCTTGAACCAAACGTCAAAACTTTTTAGAGACTAGGATGACCCAAATGATTATGTAATGTAATTGCAGGTTCAATCGAGACACAAGCGATTGGATCAAGAGGATGTAAATGAAAATGACACATGCCTTGAGATTCATGTTCGACGCCAATCGTCTTTCCCATACAATGGTCCTGCACTATCATAGAATCAACAGAAAAGGTTATAGAACAATTAAGAGCGCATTTAATTTTTCTAACAGAGACAAAATTAAAGGAGTTCTTAGGAATATATAAGATTGAGTCTAATGATAATGATGAAAGTGAAAGGGCATGATTGGGGTTTGAAGGCCATTGGCGAGAGTAATCAAGGGAAGGTGTTGGTGCTTGGCAATATGAGATAACAGACGGGGATTACTAGAAGCATGATATGAGGCGCCTTAGTCAACGATCCATGAGCTCGTGGTCTTCGAAACACAAGCGATAGACGTACCAGATGTAGAAAAAGACATATCCATCGAGTTAAATTTCTGATATGCTGGATATTCCGCTAGAGATAGAATAATCGAAGATGACGGGATCTGAGCAACATTGGCTATGTTAGGAGGTTTTCCATGTAACTTCCAAGACCTATCTTTAGTATGTTTAATCTTATTACACAAGTTACACTTTTGACAGTTTCGTCATGGGTATTCTTTGTTGGTACCTCCGTCAGGCCCTGAAGCAAATGAAAGAAGACAAGACGACATTTTTTTGTCTTTTTCTTTTCATTTTAGGAATGAAGAAAAAATTTAAATTTTAATTATGCACGTAGGTAACAACCCAGCAGTAAACAACTCGCCAACTGCTCCGCAAAGCAGCATGAACAAAGCAAGTTATGGACATGAGAAATGTCATAGAATTATGATAACAGACATGTCCTTTGAGCAGCAGAACAACAACACTAGTTTGGTGTTGGTGGCGAGTACAGTCTAGCGTGAGCAGCGTGTGCGCTAGCAGCAGTGAGGGGACAGGTAACAAAATGCTGAACTAACATGATTGGATCACCATGTTGTTTTTTAATAATCTAGTCACTATCTATGTCAGACGAGTAAAAAGGAGTAGATCTGCAAAATGGTTGAAGGAGTTGAGGCAGAGGTTGGCGGTGTGTGGCGGCTTCCACACGAATACTGTTTCAGACAGTCAGACGAGATTGAAGGATGAGCAAGACGATGGGTGTAGTATTGATGTATCACTACCAGATTTGCTCTAATGCCAATCGTGGCTTCTGTTCACAAAGAAAGTGTTTGCCGGAAATAATATAATAGTTGATAGAGTATATAGAATCGGACCCCAGTCTCATGACTATTGGATTATTGGGCTTGAACAGCGGCCACACATGCCTTACAAATATTACTTGTATTATTGTACAGTCCATTTTGTATCCACTAGATTAGCCTTTTATATTATTAGTCCATTTATGTAACCGGGTCTGTTGGGCCCATATTAGAGGCCCAAACCCGGATTTTCCTATTTACACTCCTCTTGGAACCTCTTGTAACCCTATAACACAACTCACAATTCTATACTCATTCATACATATTACACATTCATCTTCTTCTCTACTCCATAGCTCAAATTTCTCCTAATTATATATGTTTGGATCCCTATAATCTATCAATAGTCCTAACTAGGGTTTGCCATATAAGTGGCTTTGATATCATGTGATATATATATATATATATATATATATGGCTTTTATATATATATATATATATATATATATATATATATATATATATATATATATATGTGTGTGTGTGTGTGTGTGTGTGTGTGTGTGTATTCATTATTGTTGATTCTTAGAATACTATACACGTAGCTCTATTTATAGCTATATTAGAGTGATAGCTTCCCGGTAAACCGTTAGTGGTATAGCCTTAGAGAGGGGAGAGCTAATAATAGAGAGAAAACGAAATTGCAATAAATGAGTTGTGAACCCTCTACAACTACCCCAAGAGGGTATTTATAGAGGGAAAATGGGTTGGGCTCCCAGGCTTTGGGCCCGGGAGGCTCGATTACAATAATTGGCCGTTAATGGGTTGTTTACATGTGTTCTACTCCGCTAAGGGTATAATGATGATCTTTGCTAGTTGATGGATAGTCTACCCGGGGGGTATATATCCGGTGGGTTATTGCTGAGAATAACTTAGAGAGAAGTCAGAGCACAAGTAAGTAAGAGAGAGAGTGTATTCAGTATGAATGTCGTGGTTACAAATGGGGAAATGGGGTGCTATTTATAGTAGCAATAAATTCTGGACAGGGACACGTGTCAAGCGCCCATTGGCCGAGAGGTCACCTCAACTGGTTGGCGTTGGCAGCCGCATGTGGCCGCATTTAATGCGGCTGTTGGATGGGACGTCTGTACAGGGTACGGTGATCTGTACGCATGTGAGGCGGATATCATGTCGGGAGAGGTGCCCTCGACTGCAGAGGACTAGCCGAGGGCTCTTAGTGCCGAGGACCCCTGAGTGCCGAGGGCTCCAGGTGCCGAGGGCTACTGCTTTCGCCGTTTTTTCCCAGTTCCTCTGTTTGTTCGAAATATCCACGCTGTGATAGTTCGGAGCCTTCGGCTAGGGGCCGAAGGCACCCCTGGTGCGTATTGCGGGCTGCTTGGTACTCTGGGCGCCGTGATTTGGGCCTGTTGGGCCTTCTGGGCCTGTTGGGCCTTCACTGGAGTAGTAGGAGTCTGTGGGCCGGGTGTTCCCGGGCCATATACTCCATCACTAGTGATGGGTCCAAGGTGCATGGGTGCCCCTCAGGTTTGGTGGTGAGCACCCCAGGTGAGTCCTGGCGGCCTGTGGCTGAGGTGTATTCCTCCAAAGTGGATGTGTTGAGGTGATGGTACGGACAGAAAGTCCTTTTCCTCATTCTGAAGTGGGCTCTTTAGTTGGGCCTTCGGGCTCTGGTGTCGATTGGGCCGTCCGTATGTCCAATAGTATGTGGGTCGTGGGTCCAAGCCCATATACTCTATCAGGGGCCCCCCACTCTCTGAGCTGAGGAGCATCGAAGTGAAAGGGAGTAGAGTTGCTCTGACATTGGTCCTGTACTTCTGGTAGCTGGTGTTCATTTTTGATCTTCTAGTCCAAAGTGATACCTTCTGGGGTGACCTTGGCATACATATGTCTGGTAGAATTTTTGAGTTTTTGAGATTTTTGTCCTTTTTGTTTCATTCCGAGGTGTAGTCCCTCAGTCTCCCACTCCTGATGTCGAGATGAATATCTGGATGAGGAGTATGGAGTTGCCACCGAGAATCCCTTGGTGATCATGTTGTACCTGTTTGCCGAGATGCCACCTGCGAGGTGGCATGATATCCGATCTCTTCGACGAACTTTGAACAAGGCAACCCTATGGGAGAATCCTTGTCCAAAGGTCACTAGCCTGAGACCCTCACCAAGGTGCTCAATTCGAGGAGCCTGCTCCGGTCTTTTGAGTTAAGGTGTATACCTGAGGTGCCCGCACTTCATCTCCTATTGGTGACTTGTTTGTTGTGGTGCACTAAATCATGGGATTCTTCTGGCGTGCTACTACATCCGTGTGATGAGCTTTGGCGCGTCATATAAAGGAGGCAGCTAGGGACATGTGGTGCTAGATGAGAGATCGAATCCGGGCGGTCACATGAATTGAATCCAATGGCAACCAGCGCATTGACACTTGTAATGACCGTTGGGGAGTCATCATCATGCTACCTACAAATACCTGACCTTAGCCTTCATTTCCCCTGCGCTATTTTCTAAGAACACATGAAGTGCTGCCAAAATATAGAGAGTGAAACTCCCCATAGCCGTTCTTCACAACCTTAAAACCTTCATGGTGAGTTCTTCATCCATTCTTAAAGCTTTTTCATATACCTAGCTTCTGAAACCTTAAATTAGGTGTTTGTAGAAATCTGAAGTTTGATCTATAGCGGCTAAGTGTAGAAATTGTTTAGTAATGTCGTCATTAGACTCGCAAACCATTTCTGGGTCTCCCGAAGTGCTATCTGAGAGGAGGGATACTCCTCTAGCCTAGACAGCTTTGAGGTGGAGTTAAGTCCCAAGATGCCGAAGCACCGATTGGAAGATTTTGAGACTAAAGTGAACATCATAACTAATTCTGAGGGGGGTGAAGCTGATTCCGCTGATGAAGCCAAGGAGCGGGCTCTAGTTGTTTATGAATCAGATTTTATGAAGGAGGCTAATGTTGCGGAGCAGGAAGGCCTGTCCACTTCGGGGTGAGGGATGTGTCAGTCGCCCATTTCAGTTGCGGTCCTAGCGAAGAAGAAATAAAGGTACCGCCGTTGTGCCCCTGTCGGGGTGCCAACGGGGTATTCTTTCTTGGACTGCTCTCTACTGAAGATCATCCGACATGAGAACGTGGCCCAGATGTTCATTGGTCCCCGTGTCGTGGTACGAGAGCCGTTGTCATCAGATTGTGTTCTACATACTCCGAATGGCTATTTTAGGGTTTTCACCTTTTGCTTGTCTAAAGGTCTGAGGTTTCCTCTTCACCCGTTCTTGCTCAAGTACTTTGAGTACACTAGCTTGCGTCTGACTCAGTTGTAGCTGAACAGTTACACCCTCATTACCGGGTTTCTCCTCCGATGTGCAGATCTGAACATCGCACTGTCCCTCAGACTGTTCATGAATTTGTTCAAACTCAGTCGCGGAGGCCACGAGAACTGTGGCAGTGTGGCCAATTTGCAGTAGCTATCGAAGAGGAGGAGCTTCAAGGGCCTGCCTTCTTCAATCAAGTGTCGGAAGGCACGCTTCGTGTTCATCTCGGTTGGGGACGAAACTGTTATCCCCTCGAATTTTAATGAGGTGTTCAAGAAACATCCTCCGAAGGGAAAGGTGGTCGATGATGACATGGTGGATTGTTTTAAAGCTTTTATCGACGGTGGCCCCCAGAACATAGAAAAGTACATGAACGAGGATAGAATGGTACTCCTCGTCTATGAGAGATATAGGCTCCCTGGTGAGGCTAAGGATGGCATGTTCCCCGAGATGGTGGAGGGCCCTGAATGGGCGAAGAAAGCCAAAGTGCCCAAAACCCAAGGCTGCAGTTATGCTTGTTATTTATTACCAATGCCTTTGTTAATTATTCCCCTCTCTAAATCTTGCCTTTCTTTCCTTTTTTGCAAAACGATATGGATAGGAAGTTCTTTCTTGCACAAAAACGTCAGGAGTCGATGGCGGAGAAGAAAGCCACCGGAGGCTACTAAGGCTGTGAAGGCCCCCCGAATTGCGACAATGCATCGAAGAAGGCTACCGATTCGGAGAAGAAGTCCAAGAGGGCTGCCGCTTAGAAGGCCGAGGCGTCCAAAGGGAAAAAACCGAAGGTGGCTGAGGGCCAGAAAAACCTCCAGTGGACTGGTCTCGTTTCCAAAGAGACTCCAATTTCCCAAGGCTCCGACGTGCTTATTGCCGATATGGAGCAGCTGGCTCCGACTAGTGACAAAACCAAGCCTCTTCAAACTATTGTGGAAGACGCCTCCTCCGAGGGAGCGTCTGGTAGTGTTGTTGCTCAGGGGCCTCTTGAGTTCCTTACAGTCAAGTTCTCGCCTTGTGCCAGCCTGGTTGCGGGAACAATCTATGGGTATGAGCTCGCTGATCGCGTCATGCTCCCTAGTGACCGTCTAGCCCTGAAAAATTACACTGATGAAGCTTTGTGGTAGCACGACATGAAAGATTCCATGAGGGTAAGCCTTTGCTGTGAAGCGCCTGTTTTCTTATTTTACACGTGTTTTTCTTTGCTGATAGTTTTCAATTCTCAGGGGAATGCTTTTTGTGCGAGAATTGGCGACGGATGTGCGCCAAGGCCACGAAGCTTGAGAAAATGGCTCGCCAGGTCGAGGAGCATGGATATGCCTTCTTGTCCCTAGAGCAGCTGAGGGGCGAGGTGTCACGCCTGCATGCTGAAAAGGTCGATGCTGGGGAGACTTAGAAGAAAAGCGTTGTCGCTCTGGATTTAATGGCGAAAGCTAAGGAGTGAATCGAGGCTTCTGAGGTCAGCCTCATCGAAGAGTTGAAGAAAGCAAACACCGAAGCTACCGAGGTGTTGCCTAAGTTCAAGGTCGGAGGGGTGGAGGGTGAAGACCATCGAGAGTGGGCACTCTCGGTTCTTGCTTACTGGCATGAGGAGTGGCTGGCTATCCCTGTAGGCAGGAAGTTTCTTGGTGACGAGGGAGACATTTTCTACGTTGAGGGAGAGTAGCATATGCAGCAACTTGTCTACAGGCGTTTGCACTGCCAGGACCTGTATTTTACTCCCGGTGGCTATGGTTTGCCCCCAACGATAAACGATCCTTCTGAGGAGCTGAACAAGCATGTGGCCGAGAGGCAAGATACTGTCATGGACTCAGACCTGGAAGATGAGATCGCTGATTGGGTAAGGAGCCTTATCCGGCGCACAGCTGAAGGCAGAGGCGCCCTTGGGGAGCTGGAGGCTTATCCTTGGAAGGAACCTGTAAGGACAGTCTCCAACACCATTACGATACTTAAACTTAAAAGAGACTCAATATACAATGTGGAAATAAAGAAACTAAGCCTCAAGATGAGACTTTATTTCTTATACTTATAATCCAACCTTCGAACCATAACAAAGGGTATCCAAAATAAAACGTCTTTAAAACTGTTACACCTGATCAGGATTTCAAAATCATTTAACAATCCGTAGGAGCACCAAAGTACTAAAAGCAAAACATTACAAATAGCCAGATCTTCTCCGTTAACCCATCCAAGACCTTGTCACCGACTCCATACATTCTCTCAGGCTTCCATACTTCATTTATTACCTATACATGAGAACATAAGAGAATGGAACTCTCGTAAGAAATAATGCTTAGTAAGTCACCATTTCATCCACAAAATCATTTAAGGAATCTTAGCTAATCATAAATAGGTATCCATGCTCAATACACCCACACATATATTATAATCGCACATGAAATGCGCATAACACACATAAGCGTTCACATATCAAACTTCAAGAGGTTTCCTTACTAATCATTCTTTCATCTCATCTTGTTCCTTGAGTTTATGGGCCCGTAGCTCGTGTCTTGGCCCCTCGCTGATGACCTCAGGTAGCTATCCCGTAGCCCATCAGAAGTAACCCCGGGACTCCCCGCGGAAGGCTGCCCTGCTACGCTCAGCTCAGGTAGTTACTTGGGGGCACGGCTACCTTGTAACATTTCTTATCCTTCATTACTTATCATTATCAACATAACTTCCTTTCATCATTGGTTCTATATGAACCCATATACAATCAAACATAGAACTTGTATACCTTGCATTTAATAATCTCAAACATTCTACAATTAACATCACCTATCAATGCTTCCAAATCATTTGGCATTCACATACCATCATATCATACATGTTCAAGTACCCAAGCCAACAATCACATAACATCATGCCATACAAGTTCAAGTATCCAAGTGAATATATCCATTCATAATTAGCTAGACTTCCATTCCTAATTTAGAACTATCATGTATAGGTGGTGGTGACTTACCTGGTTCCTGCGGAGTATTTACTCTTGTGTGTGCGTGTCCAGCATCCACGAGCAATTGTTCTTCGATGAGCAACTTAAATTCCTATATATATTACATGATTAAAATAATTTCACATTTAGTCAAACTTAAATTCTTGTCTTTTAGAAAAATCCCTAGACTTAAAGATGAGAGAGAGTTCATAAATCAGCCCCTACAAGTGAGAAAACTCCCAAATTCCTACAACAACTCAGGCATGGAATCGGGGTAGCTAGATAACCTAACACCGATTGGAACTCACAAATCAAGAGATTATAACAACTAAATAATTAGTATAATATCAAGAACTCTAGATATCTACTTAAAATCAACCTCAAAGAGTAAGCAAAACTCCCAAATTGTCATCTCCAATCGGATACTTAAATTTCACAAGGGGTTTTAATCAAAGATGAACAACAACTCCATAACAACCTTATTATTAAGAAAATTCATTAGCTTTTGTTAGAGATATTTATTATTGTGATCCATGTATTTTATCTAGCCTAGTATTTTAATTCCTTAGATAGGCCATTTATGGTAAAGGCCATATTCCTAAAATGGAATGGGTCTCTTTGGGATATGAGCCCAATGATATGTAACCTACCATTCTAAAAAGGCTATAAATACGCCCTTTGTAGAATGCGTAGGTAAGAGCTTTTTGAGAGATTGGAAATAGATAGATTATCCCTGCGCATAGACTAGAGCCAATAGAAGTTCTACGCTAATGTTCTCTCTATCATTCTGTAAACTTCCTGGCCATCAATGAAAACCTTCCTTTACACTTATACATATCCCTCTTTACACATTATTGTAGTGTAGATCACATGGACCAACATTTGGTATCAGATAGGGACTAATCGACCGATTGAAGCGGAGAAGAAGAAGCTTGCGCCAAATTTCATCGCCTGTTTTCTTCTCACGAGCGATTTGTAGAGTGTTTGTGTTTACTGATTTTGCAGGAAAATGTATGCATGATTATGTTTCTGAACTACTAGGATCATTCTCTGTAATTTTTCTCAGCAATATCATCGGTGTACATGTCAAGCAGATGAAGAGCGATTCTGCACTTTAGCGCATCTCACTGAGGAAGAAATAGTTTTAACGTTTCATGCGCGAATCTCTCTCCTGCGCGTTAGAGGTTGTGCGTGAAACTTAAGCCTATTTTTACTCCTTGCGCCAAAGTGCTCTGCGCCAAAGTCTCCTGCGCCATTCTCAAAGTTCCATGCGCCATTTACAGAATAGCTCGTGCACCATTCGAATAGCTCGTGCGCTATTTCTCAAATAGCTCGTGCACTATTTCTCGAATAGCTCGCGCGCTATTTCTCGAATAGCTCGCGCGCTATTTCTCGAATAGCTCGTGCACTGTTTCTCGAATAGCTCGTGCGCTATTTCTCGAATAGCTTGTGCACTATCTCTCGAATAGCTCGTGCGCCATTCTCCTCGTGCGAGATTGAGACATTCCTTCATGCGCCATTGTCTGTGCAACATTTTCAAATAGGGCTACCATTATATGAACCTTCTGCTAGAAGAACTCTACAAACTTAGACAAACCCTAAACAATCAACAGATCAGCCCGATCCAAAAGATGGATGCTCTTTCCATAGGAAATGACCTTAGACCCCAATTCTAAGAAGAGGAGTGTACAATGTTTGGAAGAATAGGTTCTTTAAATTTCTCGAAAGCAAAGATCAATCTTCTGGCTTGCTGGACTCAATCACTAATGGACCTGCTCAGCTACTGATAGCTATTGATAGACATGATGAGAACAATTCACCTCTTGAAGTTGAGCTGCGACCGAAGACCGTCGACGAATATGATGATGAGGACCGAGCAAGAATCCGTGCTGACTTACTCACGAAGACCTACCTGCTCCATGCTATCCCGGATGACATCTACATGCAAATTGATAGCATGTCAACTGCAAAAGAGATGTGGGACGAAATCTTCAAAATTATGCAAGGAACTGAAATATGAGTCAAAGCAAAGAAAGCAAGTACATTCACAGCATATGACTCATTCAAAGCAAAGCTAGGAGAATCTCTTGAAGACACCTATCTCAGGTTCCTACAACTGATAAATGAAATGAGAAAGATCGGAGTTCACAAATCAAACATGGAGCTGAATGTGAGGTTTCTTTCGGCACTTGGACCGGATTGGAGAAAGCTAAGCTCTCAGATCAGACATACAAAAGATCTTGATGATATGGTCATCCATGCTGTATACAACACACTTGACAAATATGCTGAAGACTTTTCTGACTATGTTCACACAACTGTAATGGATGAAAAAGGCAAGGATGATGTTGACAAGCTAGCTGATACTCTTGCGTTAATGCTTGACAGCCCTCCAAATCTGGCTCCAAGAAGGATAAAATGAAAGCTGAAGAAAGTGAAAGTGCTGATAGCGACATCGGTTTTTGGGATAAAACTGACAATGACTATGAACTGCGTGAGTTTCAAAAGCAGATAGCACTTCTTACTTCCAGGTTTACACAACAAGATGCTGAAGAAGAACACATCCTCTAATAAGCTCCGAAAATCCTCTACCGGCACAAAAAGAAAGGAACATCCTTTTGAATCAAATGAAGTGAAAATGCCGAGGATGCTCCCAAATGCTTCAACTGCGGGAAAACGGGACATCTAATCAAGGATTGTAGGATGCCAAAGAGAAGAAAAGATGCTGAGTACTACAAGCAAAAGATAAACCTGAACAAGAAAAATATGCTGCTAGAAATGGAGGAAGGAAGTGAGAAAAGCGCCCTCATGGCTGAAAATGATCATTGGATAGATGATTCAGATGATGAGGAAAACATGGCACTGATGGCCATAGTTGAAAATGAAGAAGAGAAGACCATTGTTGCTGATGAGGATGCAGACTTGACCAACCCTTATGTTGCTGAATTGACAATTGTCATCGATGCTGAAAAGGAAAAACTGGCTGCTCTTTCTGCTGAAAACCTGGATGCTAATTGTGAGGTAAGTACTTCTAACTCCTTAAATTCAGCATGCTCTAAGATAGATTCAAACGTTATCAAAATTAAGGAGCTAGAAGAGAAACTTGAAAATGTTCTTAATGTCAACATCAAACTGCTCGAAAGGCAAACATGTTTAAAAATAAAAATAACCAACTTAGAGAAAACAATCACTAAACTCACAGCTGAGAACAAAAGATTGAGTGATAGTGAAAAGGATGTTAAGGAGAAACTTAGGGTCGCTGAAAAGGAATGAATCAAGTTTTTTGGTGAAAACAATTTTCTCAAAGAAAAAAGGGTTGCTCTTTATTCCAAAATAAAAGAACTTGAAGACCTGTTAGCTAAGAGAGATCAAACAGACTAGACCATTTTCCTTAACTAGCCTAAGGGCACTCATTTCTATAACTCCAAGGAGGGCCTAGGATTGACCAACCCTCAGAATCTGAAAAAGGTCAACTGTGTTCAACTCTACGATGTTAAATACATGAGACTAGGTTTGACCAAACTCATGGCCTTCACTGGGGCTGAAGAAACAAATGCCCACGAGGATGAAAAGAGAAAGAACAAATCTGGTGTCGAGATCCCTTTTAACTATACAGAGTTAAACAAATGTTACAAAACCAAGGAACCCCCTTTGACCCCTGCTGATAAAATCCTGACTTACACTCCCGAAAAGGAAACTGTGAAAGAAAGAGAGGAATCTTCTACCTCATAACCTGTAGTCAAACCAGCATACATTCCACCTCTCGTGAGGAAGTTTGCTGAGTTAAAGGAATCTTTTGATAAAGAAAAACAGGTTCTTGAACAAGAAAAGGAACAACTTCTAAAAGAGATATCATTTTTGAAAACATCCTCTCAATCTCACACAATTTCTCAAACCTCTTCTCCTTCTTCCTCGGAAAAATCTTTTGAAAACTCTACCGATAGCTGTAAGACTTCTCCAGCTCACTCTGAGTCTCCTTCTCCAACAGGGAACCAAGTGAAGAAGAGAGTCGAGAAAAGAGGCGAGCGGATAGAAGACAAAATAAGAAGAAAGAAGAGAGAAGAAGAGTCAAAAGTAGTGAATAAGAATCAGCGATCAAGTGCCCTTTTCTATGTCAAAAATAAGTCTAGTTTGAGCATTAGAGAGCCGTCTACTTATCATTATAGATGCATAGTTCCTAGGACCTTCCCTTGTGAACCCTCAACTAGTTATGATAGTAGACCTGCCTCTAAGTTTTCTCTTTCTGAGACATCTGTCACCAATCACTGTACTAGTTGTGTTTCTCTGAATTGTGCTAAGCTTATGAAATGTTGCTGTTTTGAGACCACTTCCACTGTTAACAAAACTGATCCTGTGAGTGTTCAAGAAAATCTGAAAAAGCCTAAGACTGATAAAACAACTGTTGAGGGAAAATTCAAACTTTCTTTTTTAAAGTATCCCCTCAAGGTTAATTCAGCTAAACATCTGAAAAGGCTCTCACAGGAACCAATTTTGAAAGATCACATATCTGAAATTTCTCTTGCTCCAACGACCAAACAAATATGGGTTCCAAAGGCTGAGGCTGAGCAATTACAACTGAAAAATAATTCTCAAACAGCCGCCCTTGGATCCCAAATCAAAACGAAATTGAAACAACTGTTCACTATTGATAAGGAAGGACCCATCTTCTGATGGGTACCTAAGCGAAACTAATCTGTTTTGCAGGTCAGTCATGTGAGACATCTTGATTCTGGTTGCTCGTCACACATGACTGGACAAAAGGAACTCTTGAGCAACTACTCTGAAAGATATGGAGGAAATGTGAGCTTCGGGAACAATGCTTCATCGCCCATTCTCGGAATAGGAGATGTCATCTGTGAGAACGTCACGATTAGAAATGTGTCGTTTGTGCAAGGACTGAAGCACAACTTGCTTAGCATTGGCCAATTTTGTGACAATGGAATGGAGGTGAGATTCCGTGCTAAGCAATGCTGTGTGATGGATATGGGCGGGAAATCATTATTAAGGTGTCAGAGGAAAACCAATCTCTACACCATCGATCTTAAAACAGTCCGATCCCCCATATCCATCTGTCTCTTGTCCAAGGCATCTCAAGAGCAAAACAATCTATGGCACAGACGTCTCTCACACTAGAATCTGCCTACGATCTGTTCCCTCTCCTCAAAGAAGCTTGTGAAAGGAATGCCTGTACTGAAGAACTCACCAAAACACCATTGCTCTCCTTGCCATTTGGGAAAGATGAGGAGCGCTTCACATAAATCAAAATAGTATCCCTCCTCATCTCATCCCCTGGAGCTACTTCATATGGATCTGTGCGGTCTGATGCGTCTTCAAAGCATCAATGGATGCAAATATACTTTGGTAATTGTGGATGATTACTCACGCTACACATGGACCAAGTTTTTGCGATCCAAGGATGAAACTCCAAATCTGATCATGACATTCATCAGGACCATACAGAACTACCTGCAGCAGAACGTGAAAATAGCCAGAACTGACAATGGGACAGAGTTTAAAAACAAGGAGTTGGCCGATTTCTACGAAGCTCAAGGAATTACTCAACAGTTCTCTGCAGCTAAAACACCACAGCAGAACAGTTTGGTAGAAGGACGAAACAGAACCCTGGTGGAAGCAGCCAGAACCATGCTCACACAGTCAAAGCTTCCTCACTTCATGTGGGCTGAAGCTATCAACATGGCTTGCTTTACCCAGAACAGGACCATGATTCACAAAAGATTTGATAAGACCCCCTATGAGATTGTGTTCAAGCGACTCCCAAACATCGCCTTTTTTTGAATCTTCGGTTGCACATGCTACATTATGAATGACAGGGATGCTAGGGGGAAGTTTGATCCAAAAGCAAATGAAGGAATCTTTATTGGGTATTCTACCAACTCGAAAGCCTACAGAGTATACTTGAAAGATAGAAGAACCGTCATGGAGAGCATCAATGTGAGCTTCTATGAAATGGCGGACATGGCTTCTGAACACTTCCAATTTGAACCAACAATCTGTGTAGAAGATAAGGCTCAATCATCTTCTAAAATGGGAGAACATGAAAGTGAGAGAAGATCGGATGGGCACGTGATACTGGACTCTTTATTTGAGCACTTCTACAGTGAGCCACGTGCATCACCAATTTCAACTGCTACAAATGCTCAACCTGCCCTGTTACCTGCTCCCACAGCAGAAGAATCACATACTCCTGTTCAGAACAATGATGAGCTTGCACATGAACAAACCCCATCTGATCACCCTACTCCACAGAATGAACAACCAGAACAATCTACCGCACAAGAAACTCCCGAGACACAACAAAGCAACGAGTATACTGATCCTGATCAACCAGTCATAACTCCACTATCTCTCCCTCATGAGAGAAGATGGACGAAAGCACACCCTCCGGAACTGATAATCGGTGATCAATCAAAAGGAGTCAGTACCAGAGCCGCATCAGTCGATGAATGCTTATACTCATGTTTTCTGAGCCAGAAAGAACCTACAAAGATGGCTGAATTATTGGCTGATCCGGACTGGATTGTTGCGATGCAAGCAGAGATAAACCAGTTTGAAAGACTGAAGCTGTGGACCCTGGTGCCGCGGCCGTACAGAAAAACCATTATCGGCACCAAATGGGTATTCAAAAACAAGAAAGATGAAGACGGTGTGATAATCAGGAACAAGGCTCGCCTGGTAGCAAAAGGATACAATCAACAAGAAGGAATCGACTACGATGAAACCTTTGCACCAGTGGCGAGAATTGAGGCCATAAGACTGTTCCTTGCATATGCCGCACACAAAAGCTTCACCGTATATCAAATGGATGTCAAGACTGCGTTTCTTAATGGTAAGCTGAAAGAAGAAGTTTTTGTTGCACAACCTGAAGGCTTTGTTGATCCTGAACGCCCCAATCATGTATATAAGCTGAGAAAAGGCCTGTATGGACTGAAACAGGCACCGAGGGCCTGGTACGAAGCACTATCAGAATTTCTTGTGAAATCAGGCTTCTCGAAGGGAAAGATTGACCCTACTCTCTTCATCAAACGACACAAGGGTGACATCATGCTGATACAAATTTATGTGGACGACATCATTTTTGCCTCGTCAAATCCAAATTTATGTCAAAAGTTCAGCAATCTGATGCGCACCATATTTGAAATGAGTATGATGGGAGAGTTGAGCTTCTTTCTCGGGCTTCAGATCAAGCAAATGCCTGACAAAATTTTCATCAACCAGTCCAAATACATCCACGATATGCTCAAGCGCTTCAAAATGGACAGCAAGTCAACGATGAAAACCCACATGTCTTCCTCACAAAAGCTCAACTCTGACCTCTTTCGGAAAACCAGTCGATGCTACCAATTATCGGGCTATCATCGGTTCCTTGTTGTATCTCACATCTAGCAGACCGGACATTGTCTTTGCAACCTGTCTCTGTGCACGATTCCAAACAAATCCTAAGGAGTCACATCTGAATGCAGTGAAGAGAATTCTGAGATATCTGAAAGGAATAGTTAATCTGGGCCTTTGGTATCCCAAGGAATCAGGTTTTGACCTAGTGGGATACTCAGATGCGGATTTTGCGGGTTGCAAACTGGACAGAAAAAGTACATCCGGCGGTGCTCAATTTCTTGGTGAAAAGTTGGTATGCTGGTCTTCTAAAAAGCAGAATTGTGTGTCCACTTCTACAGCTGAGGCAGAATATGTCGCGGCTGCTAGTTGCTGTTCACAAATACTTTGGATGAGGACCCAACTGAAAGATTACGGGTTCCATTCTCACACATCCCGATCCATAGCGACTCTCAAAGTGCAATTGCCATCACGTGTAATCTTGTCCATCACTCACGGACGACATTTTATCAAGGATCACGTTGAGAAAGGCATCGTGGACATGTACTTTGTGTCCACGGAATTGCAACTGGCTGATATATTCACAAAGGCCCTGGATGAGAAGAGATTCAATTTCCTGATTTCTAAGCTGGGGATGCTGAACCAGAACGAATAAGTAACTCTCACTTGTGTGTGTGAGTGTGATCATATTTTATTTTTTTCTTTTTAAACATTTTTTTTCAAATTGCATTTTTTATTTTTTATTTCTCATGCATATCATTTTTTTTCTTTTCTTTTTTCCATGCATCATTTTTAAATTAATTTTTCAATGCATAAATCAAGGGGGGGGGGGGCTTTTCAAAATCATGCATAAATTGAGGGGAAGTTTCATAAATATTCATTGTCAAAAGAGCAAGTGTTGAGGGGGGCATTTTAAAATTCAAGACAAACTGGGTCGGTTAAGTTCAAAACTCCCGGACCCTATTTAATCTCAAAATCGCTCATCTCCTTCTCCACTTCACTCTTTCGCTCAAAACTCTCGAACTTCCCCTCAGCCAAAATCGCTCTCGCCTCTCTCTAGCTCGATCAAAATCTCCAAAGAGTAAAAATCTCTCTTCTCAATCTGTTACTATCTCAAAAGCTTCATAGGTCTCCAATGGCGAACAAATACTACAAAGACGATGACCCTGTGCGCAATTTCGCCCATGAACGATTTGGCCCTTGCGCAATTTCGCCCATGAGCGATTTGGCCTGTGCGTGAATACAGGGTGTGAGCAGTTTCAACGGGATGCGCCATTTCAGGCTAAGCACGTTTGAGCCTGATGAGCAATTTCAGGCTGTGAGCGGTTTAGCCTGGTGAGCTATTAGGACTAGACGCGATTGTCCTTGCGCGATTTCGAGCCTCATGCGCTATTTGGGATTGTTGCGCCAAACTGACCAGCACTATTCGACTGATGTGCTATTTAGGGCTCATGCACCAAACACCATGCGCGAAAAGCCCTACACGATTTCGCCCTACTCAAAAGGCCTTGCGCGATTGACCCATGCGCTATTTGGGGGCATGCGTGAACTGTTTGGGCCACATTCTAACTAAGTCCAGTCCAATATCAACCTGACCAATCTTTAGGGCTGGCACAAGTAATCAAACAAGGAATGAAACCCAACTTTAAAAAGGGGGGGCACATTATGAAAAAAAATCGGAAACGTTCAAAGGGCCCAACAATAACAAAAAAACAAAAAAAAACACAAAAAAAACACACAAAAAAAAACAACGAAGGGCCCAAATTATCAAACCCTGATCACAATAGAAGAAAAAAGGGGCCCAAAATAAGAGCTTAAACTGTGGACTTAGCAACCATTTTTGATCAAATGCTCTAATCTATTTATCATTTTCATATCGAAATGACAGCTGTTCCCAAAATTAGTCAGATCTATCCAAGGGCAAATTGGTACACGATCAAAGAGAACAACCCTACATTGGACCCAGAGGTGTTCTCATGCCAAGATGAGGAGGTCATCATTGCTATTCTGAAATGGCACAAACTGTGGAAGGCCCTGAGCAAATCTGTTGAAGTAACATAAGTGTATCTCCAACAATTTTGGGGAACACTCAACAAAGTCTTTGACAACAACAACGAAGAGATAGATGACATGTTGACCGCCACTATCATGAACACTGAGGTCACTATCACCAAAGATATGCTGCACCAAGCTCTCCGAATCCCGGAAGAAGACCATTATAATGAGCTGGCATCTGAACCTGAAATGATGGCCGATATGATCAAGCTAGGCCATGCTCAACCAATCAAGCTCATTTTTGATGTCAGACCGAGACGCTTACCAAGACCGTGGAGGACAATGCTAGCAATTCTGAACAGGTGTTGTACTGCCAAACACACTGGTTTCGACAAGTGTAATATCTACCTTCTGACCATCTTCCATGGTATCACTTTCATGAAGAACTACGACTACGTCTCGCTGATATGGGACAAAATTTTTGAGCTAGTCAGGAAGAGGACGAAGACGGACCAGATCAAACACCTTCCCTACATGAGGTGGTTTTCCCTGATTGTACGACATATCTCCCGATCTACTCCAGCATTCCTCGAAGACTTTCAAAGGAGAATGTCTACATTTCGTCCGTCCAACGCCTCAAGAAAATGCCCGAGGTTCGCACTGGTTCCTATGACAATACCAGTAGCTCTTCTACAGTTAGCCGATCTTAATGATCCATCTGTCCGACGCTACTGTGAAGAGAACAACATTATACTCCCTATGGCTCAGATAAACCCCCCTGAGCCTACCCCTGGGAATCAACCGAGAGTGAGTGAGGGTCTTGAGAGTTCAACCCGGCCACAAAGACCAGTGGCAAGTTGGCCCCATGATGATCAGACTTTGTCTGCTGAGGGCCACACCCGTGCTGAAGAGACTACCCATGATTCATCAAATGTAGCCAGAACATTAGACGCTGATGATGAGGACTCTGGGAACAAAGCTGAAACGAGCGGCAACGATGAAGGTAATGAGGACGACGATGATGAGAACGACAACGCAAAAAGAGCCAAGAAATCCACTGCACAGAAAGGCAGACTCGTTATCAGGCTTTCTAGGGCTACAAACAAAGAGGAGTCTCACCAGATCAAAAACACTGAAGGACAAATCATCAGTGAGACTCGCTCTAAGGTACGTCATGATAATTCCTCCTTATCATCCATCCTATGCAAAGAGTGCAAACGGACAGCACCATTGCTGAAGACATGGCCATATTTGATAGTTGTTCCGACTTTGAAGAAATAAACCGGGCTAACCCCATAAGTGCATAAAACTGATATTTTCAGTTTCCGGGTAGAAGACGCAGCATCTAGCCCAACTGCGCATGCACAAGCCCAACCTAGCCACTCTGCTGCCTCCCAACAGGTAGTAGTTTCACAAATAGGGGATACTACACCCACCTCTATGCCTCCCTACGACGCAGTTGAGGAATTATATAGTGGTCTATCGCCCCGGGCCACTACCCCTTCTTCAAACACGATGACTCTAGGTGTCACACTTCCTACATTTTCAATTTTTTCTAGGACACCTACACTTCTCACACCACTACACTCAACAGGTTCACTTTACCTGTCAACAATGATCAGAGATACGTCAATGATGATCGGAAGTCCTGCTGCTCAACAGATAACTCAATCATTATCTGCAGGCCACACACTGGTGGAAAAACGGCGATTGGAGGCGCTTCTGGATAGGCACTCGCGGCGCTTCGAAGCGCCTCCGATTTTTCCGCCGCAAATGATTGATTGGAGGTGCTTTTCAGTCAGAAGCACCTCCAATATTTTTAAATTTATTTTTTTATTTCGAAATTTTGCGGCGCTTTTTTACTAGAAGCGCCGCACGCATGGTAACTTTAATCAATATTTGCGGCGCTTTATATGTTAAAAGCGCCTCTAAAATTTTCAGAAAATTACACATTAGAGGCGCTTTTTTGCAAGAAGCGCCTCTAATTTTATTTTATTTTTAAAATGCAGATTTTTCAATTACCATATATCCTGTTTTATTTCCAAGATGCTTCAAAAACATTACATGGCCATTCATTCGTAAACTTCATATTAAACATACAAATTGTTTCATACCAAATTACCTGTTATTTACAAAACACTTATCAACAAACACTACACGAACATTCATTCATAAACTCTATATTAAACTTATATAGTGTTTTATTCAGAAATAAAATCTATAAAATTTCAAATTCAAATTTTCAATTACAATGAAAATAAATTACATTAAAATCTTCAAATGTCTACCATTGCTACATATTCATAACCTCATCTACAAAAAATCTAGCCCACATTTCTGATATCATCAAACTCTTGCATCATATATAGTCCAGTTCTTGAATTCCAAACCTGAAAACATTCATACCAACATAAATGAAAATGAACAATATTAAACTAAATTATATACTTTTTTTATTAATAATAATATTTAAAAGAGTACAAAAGGAAATTACATCGAGAAATTACATTAATAATAACCAAAAACGAGGGATGTGTGGTCTGAAGCTACCAAACCAGTTTTAGGGGCAGTAGTGTAACCAAAAAAGGTCACAACATCAGAATGTGAAGTAGCAATATCAGGGACCTGTTTGCTGGGAGCAGTGCCAGTCAATTGTGAATCAGTATGTATATCAGGGGCTGTCAAAGCATCAAAAACCGGGGCTGCACAAGGGGCACAAAAATCATTCGTAGGGGCATTGGTAGTCTCAATCACAGGGGCACAAAAGGCACCAGCAGCTGTGATAGAGGCTGATGCATTGCATTTGAGAGTAAAATCAGGGACACCAACAATAATAGCTTCATTCACAGAGGCATCAACATAATCAACATGATTAACAGAGGCATCAACATAAGAAGCATCACAGATAGTATTATCAGGGACACCGAGACCATCAATAATAGGGGCATAAGGGACTGCAGTCTCAGTTACAGGGGCACAAGGAGCACCAACATCTGTAACTGATTCTGCCACAGCAACAACAACAATATCAGGGGGCACAAACTTTACTCACATTAAGAACATTGTCAGAGGCACAAAAATCATTCTTAGGGGCAGGAACTGAATTACCAATATTAGCAGCAAGACTAGCAGATCCTGCACAAGGGGTTCCAACATCAAGAGCTTTGCAAATAACAGGGGAGCTCAAACCTGTGTCCACAACCTGGGCATCATTGACAGGTTTGGCATTGGCAAAGGCTGCCTGGTGTAGGCAATCTGTTAGGGAGTGGCCAATCATTAAATGACCCGTTCATGATAAAATGATAACTGAAATTTTGAACTGGAAAATAAGCACAATATTAAACAAAAGTAGTTAATACATACAGAGTAATATTGACGCATGACTTAACAAATTAAAACCAAACGCTTGAAAGGGATTTAGTGGGGTATGTGATTAATTCAAAAAGTACAAGAGCTGAATAAAAAATTGAGGTTTTGGGCTCAACAGAATACTTCAAAATTGTTTCTGGATCAAATTATGTGTAAATGTGTTTTTCCATAAATATAGATGGCAGCATTCTCTAATTAACAACATTAATAAACAATTACGCCATAGTAACAGAAGTATATGACTACGTATTTAAAACATGGGAGTTTAAGGAAGCTAAGGATGTAATATATGTACATATCACCTTGGTCTTTCTCTCCTCTCCTATAAAATGGATAACTGCACAAGGATTGATACGGTTTTTGCCCTCTATATCATCTGCACCTACAAGTCTAACCAAAAGCAAACCCACCCCTAAGAGTCACGCACACATTCACATAACATGAGAAAATATACCGTGTTAGAAAAGTGTGGCACATCCATCAATTGTATTAGCATTTCTATTAAATGCCTGCACCAGAAGCAATTTCACAGTTTATACAAGCAACGATCTCCAATGCCCAACATTTTTTCAAGACCAAATGACTCCTAACAAACCTCAGCAGTTATGCCTTTAAAAATTGCTTCATAACCAGTCTTGTTTAACTCAGGAGCAAAAAAAATCAACAAAATGGTCATTCTGAACCTAAAATGGAAATATTCAGGCAATAAGTAAACATGTGTATTATTTACCAAATGGAGTTAAACATTAAATATCAGCACACATTAAACAAGTCTAATATATCCAAAACACTAAGCAACTCAACCAAAAATTCTATAATTTTCAAATAATAATAATAAATTATAATAATAATGGAGTTCAATTATTATTTATTATAGGACAAAATTGAATGACTAAATCTATTTTAATTCCAAAAACCTATTCACATGAATAAAATTCATCAAAAAAGTTAGTGCATTTACTTTAAGAGATATATTTATTTATTATACCATAACACAACTAATAGTCACTCATATTACAATCAACAATTTGATGTGAGTCTGCTGAACCGAAAATAAATACATTCACTTTATTATAGTCAGTTTATGGCTAAAAAAAATAAAAAATTGCCAAAAAAGTAATATAAAAAGTAAAAATATGCTAAAAATTAAATAAAAATATACTGACCTTAAGCATGCGGCCTTGAGAGCATTGGACATCTACCGACGTCCGCGAGCACTCGACGGCAGTTGGAATCCACAGCGGGGGCGACAAACAAACTCGGCGACAAAGATACCCATCGACGGCGGCAGAAAGCGGAGCAATAGGCGGCAGCGGCTAGGAGAACAGTGGACAGTGGCGCAGCAGTCGGCGGCAAGCACATCGTCGGGCGGCGAGGCTGGATTTCCTTCTGGTCGCCGCGGCAAGGGCTGGACTTACGATTTGTATTCGATCGTTTTGATCGGCGCTAGGGTTAGCAGATTGAAAAGCATCAAATGAGCTTATTTGATAGAGGCGCTTGGTTTAAGAGGTGCCGCACGCGTGATGATCCGAAAAATATAAAAACGGTTAAAGGCGCTTGTTCGTTAGAAGCGCCGCACGTATCCCAAATTTTTAAAAAAAAATTGCGACCGGAAATTAGTTTGGAGGTGTTTTGGACGAAACAAGCGCCGCACGGATCTGAATAAAAATAAAAATTAAAGTCGTACAATCAATAGAGGCGCTTGTATGTATAAGCGCCTCAAATGAAGCGCCTCTGTTTAACGTTTTTCCACTAGTGACACTTCGGTAATCTTTACTGATGTTGTGACAACGGTTACTACCCCTGTAACCGGACAGCCCGAATCTACCGACCTTTGTGTCATTCTGTAGCGTTTCATGGATTCCACCATAAAACCCTGGGTGCACGAAGCAATAACCGCTCGGGCACAAGAATTCATGACCACCCAGGCGCTACAGATTGATACCATCCAACCACAACCTTCCACATCACACTCCCAACAACAACTTACCCACATACTTACCCTACAAACATTTGAACTCTTAACCACACAACCTCAAACACCTACCACTTCAAAGGGAACCCAGGATACAGAACGCGTGTCCTCCCCTACAACGACCACACCTCACCCTAACCTTTATACTATTATTTTCAAGGAACTCGAATCTATTTTGCTAGCAAGAATTCTAGCAACCGAAGAAGGCAACCGAACCCCTAGACAAAAAGCCCTTCTTCATGTATTTTTAGAAACCGATAGCACATGCCGTGACAGTCTCCGTAGTCACAAACGTTCACATGAGGACCCCGATGACTCGGATCCTCATGAGGGGGAGAACAAGAGGAAACAGACACTCGAGCATGGAGCATCACCCAACCTGAATCCTCAAAACAACCAACCCCCATCATCTACTCAACCCAACAGCCAAGCCGTTAACCTACACTTTTCTAGCATGGTCGAGCTAGACAAAACACTCTGAGGCATATCTCTTAGAGATTTTGACCAAGGATGGAGTGGAAGTCCTGAGGTTGCTACTTCGAGTACACCATTCTATTCAGGCCATCAGGAAGAACCTAGTTCTAGACTGATGACAACGGGCAATCCTTGTGATCCCAACTCTACCTCTCATGAAGCAACACAGATGAAAGCTCCCTCTGAAGAACCAAGCCCGTCCATCCACGATCAACTAGAAAACATCATTATAAATGAAAGATGGAATGGAGAATGGACAGAATGGGATGACATCAGATAAGAGGTTGAGCAATATGAAATGCAAAGAGGAGTCTATCTCAGAGACTTGCTGAAAAAGTGCGCTGAAGATTTGATAGGGATTGAAGAAGATGAACTCGAGGAAGGGGAGGACTACAAGAAAACTCCAGCAGAGCTACCCTCCATCATCAGAACAACAGGAGCGCTCTTGCCAAGAAATGAAAAACCATGGGAGAACATCAACATCATTGCCCCCTTCCAAGAGGAAATCTGAAAGCATTTATGGAGAAAGCTGGTTAGGATCAAGAAACTTGATGAGCTCAAAGTCCGCGGTCTTACCCATCTAAAAGGTAGACAAGTCGGCGGACATCTTCATATGTTATATCATCGATCAACAGGCTTACAACGACAGATTCTGGAACATGATCTTAAAACGAGCAAATGCCCTATTTGGGATATTCTGAATGTATCCAGAGGAGATCACCATGGAATAAAGTATTCGATTTATCGATTACAAAGAACTGATGGCACAGAATTCACCTGTCAGGGGAATGACTTCTTCATGCTAAAAATGGAAGACATCTATCAAATGTCTATGATCTACAGGAACCTGTCCATCAGAAACAATAAAGTCCTCAAAGAAGGATATGTAGCAATAAGACGTTTCATGCTGAGGCAAATCAGAGTTCACGCCACTCTTGATCTACAGATGGCTCTCGAGAACAACATCACCACAACAAATCTTACTAAGCCAATCTTGTACGGACCGGAGCTTGAAGAGTTTCCACCTTACACTATTTTTGAAGATCCGTCCACCATCATCTATCTCAATCATGAAGAGAAGAAACGCATTATGTGGATAGATGACATTGCAAGATACTATTATGGAACTCTGAAGATCATTAGAGACAAACTGCTTCCGCTCAAATATGGTATTGAACGAAGACTTGCTAAAGCCTCTGAAGCTGAAATAAAAGAATTCGACAGAATAACCGCGGTGCTAAAGGCAATTGATCACAGACTCAAAATGAGAAGAATGCTACGCATGTACGAGCACGCCCTTGCATTGTGGAAGAACTACTTCAAAAGGCAAAGGAACCAATAAGAGCTGAAATGGACATTGGATCACAAAGGGGGAGATTGTTAGAGATATTTATGATTGTGATCCATGTATTTTATCTAGCCTAGTATTTTAATTCATTAGATAGGCCATTTATGGTAAAGTCCATATTCCTAAAATGGAATGGGCCTCTTTGGGATATGAGCCCAATGATATGTAACCTACCATTCTACAAAGGCTATAAATACGCCCTTTGTAGAATGCGTAGGTAAGATCTTTTTGAGATATTTGAAATACATAGATTATCCCTGCGCATAGACTAGAGCCCACGCAAGTTCTACGCTAATGTTCTCTCTATCATTCTGTAAACTTCCTGACCATCGATGAAAACCTTCCTTTACACTTATACATATCCATCTTTACACATTATTGTAGTGTAGATCACAGAGACTAACAGATTTCCTAGAATCAACCTAAAATCAATCAGCCCTAACAAAATCCACAACCAAGAACTATAGATACAAATATAGTAAAAATACTTCATGTTAAGTGTAAAATCTTACCAAGTGATGTTCTTTGATGAAGAAATATATTTATGTTGGCCTTGAATCACATTTAGAAATGTTTGGGATTGTTTTGTAGAGAGAAGGACGAGCTTGGATAGAATTTGGGGCTGAAAGGGGGTTTCTACGCTTAAAAATGATTTTTGACCGACCTGCCAAAACTGCCCCGACTGGCACCGGTCAGGGCCCAACCGGCGCCGGTTGCCCTGCATTTTCCACCGCCATTATGTTCTGTTTTGGACCGGCGTCGTTCCGGGTCCAACCGGCGCCGGTTCAGGGTTCCCCCGATGTTGAAAACGCCCTTTTTCGCCCTAAACCGACCCCGATTGTTGTCGATCACCCCCTTGACCCCCGATGACATTTTAAAATACTTTTTAAACACCCAAATACTATCTAACATGACAACTAACTTGATATACCATTACATTCGAAATAAAATGATTATTACGGTATAGTTTCGTTGCTCATCGGGTATCGTCGCCTGTCATGATAAAACATATTTCAAGTATATAATTCCAATACAGTTATCACCAAGATCATAATCACATGATATCCATATACTTCATATATATAGCATTGAAACCATAAGTTAAAACATGATCATATATAATTAATTAGCACATAAGAACTCGATAAAAGTACGGGCGTTACAATCTCTCCCACCTTATAAAAGTTTCGTCCTCGAAACTTGGAATAACTCGGGATTATGACGTCTCAACATTTATTTCTATTCTGACTTCTCAGTTCTCACATAGTTATGCACTATAATAGCCTTACATCTTTTCTAGGTTACCCCTTTATTTTATGGAGCATGTGTCTTTAAATTCTATGAATGTGTACTCCTTTTCTTATTACCACATTGATCAAGTTTCTCTTATGGGGAGACATACAACTACTTGTGACATATACAAAGATCTGGCAAAAGTTTCTCCTATTAAGTATTCTTCTCATGTTTTGTGCTTGTACTAGAACACAAAATCCTAAACACTGAACATAGCATTCATTACGGATTGGTTTATTGACTTGCTCTATTTACTTATTAATATGAGGGTAGAAGATCATACGAAATCCCAACTTGTTTTAAAAACATATGCCACACACCATAAGAAATGATATTTAGACTTAGAACAATGTTCCACCAGAGTGTCGTTAGTTCGAATTAGTCTATTAAATTTGAAGGATAGAAATCTTCCTAAGATTCATCACCTCATCGTGATTTCATAAATTTTAAAATATCTAAAATATAGTGCTTCACTGTTTGAGCAAGATATAATTATTCTAACAACAATCTAATTGTTCAAAGGGAATCACACAAGATTTTATTCAAAGAATTGGTAATTAAAGCTTGATGTTAAACTGATGAATTTGAAGGTGAATACAAGAATAAGGGTGAGCTCTTTTATCAAGAATGATCGTGTGGTTCTATCACTTTTGCTAATCTATTTAAACTGAAATTCCATCCGTCCGGTGTTGACCTAACTGCCCGGCGAATATGCCTCTCTTTTCCCTAGTCTTGTGGCAGTTGTTATTCATGTTTATCCTAGTGATGCACGTTGTGTCCTTTGGGCTCTCATTATCCGCTTGGGCTTCCATCCAAGATTCACTATCCACGAGTCATGGGTCGGCCCGTCAGGAATCCCCGGCCCAACATTCACCTTCTTCCTATTTTAGTGAATTCATCTTTATAATATGATTAAGTTGTGGGAGAGGACGGAGTTTTCTAATTCACCATCGTATCGCTTCCGTCCAATAGATTGATTTATTTATGTTTATAATCCCTTTATATATAACTTACCAACTTATTTACTAGCTTACTGGCTATCTCACAATTTGTTCATGGTAGCAGTGTTATGACTTATGAGACTCATATGTAGGCCTAAAACTCTTTAAAATATTCTTAATGACACTAACATAGTATTATATATTTATTGTTGAATCCTTAAGCCAACTTCTTCTTTTATGCGTGATAAAATACTTTGCATCATTTATAATCTCAGGAAAAATTATTCATTTGAATTGGTATGTTATATTTGTGTTATTTGTTGTAAAGGTGTCTTTCAAATGAAATCTTTTTCTAAAGCATAAGAGGAAGTCTTCATTTCTTTTAATAATTCACTGTAATTTGACTCCCCTATTACACCAATATAATTTCTCTTTAAAGTCTAAAATAAATGAACTATTAAACATAATCTTCTTGTGAATAAGTTATATTATAAGTTTAGTCACTAAATCTTCTTAGACTTTCTGTGTAAAATCAGTTTATGGCTTAACATTAAAATGTCAACCTTAAAAGGAATCATTTGCTCAGTTTCAAATTTCTAATGTTTCATAAACACAGGACATCATAAATGATATGTTTAACAAAAATTGACATTGTCATACCCATAATTGTTTGACACAAAAATATCGGAAAGCAGAAAGTCAAGACGAGGAGGTGAACTATCACTAGGTGTCTGACTTTATAAAAAAATTAATTCTTTCACCCTTTTATATAATGATTTAAAGAGTATCTCTTTGCTTCCACAATTAGCTGTAGGATTAGGATAAATACAAAACAAGAGTGCTATGGACATTTTTATTTATTAAACCCTTCAACCCTTCACTAATCAAAATGTGTCATATTCATACATGTAGTCTATAAGAGGTGAAATAATAGTTTAACCATAAACTCCCTTTAGGCCGTTCATTACCAATAGTTATTTCTTCATTGATATTCCACAGTACTATTCCTTCTAACTTTAATCTTCTAACTATATAACTAAAAAAATATTGTTCATTCACGGTGATAAAGTTTATATATGTAGCCTTTGTAGTGGTTGACGACTTGCAACATAAGAATAGTTTGTAGTGGCAAACTTTTACACTCTTTATTCCCACCGATACTTCTATTACTCAAAGAGCATACCCTCTACCAACACGAGCTTATTCCGATAATATCTACGCATACACATACTCGTACATAAT
Organism: Cuscuta europaea; assembly: GCA_945859875.1. Classification (NCBI taxonomy): domain Eukaryota; kingdom Viridiplantae; phylum Streptophyta; class Magnoliopsida; order Solanales; family Convolvulaceae; genus Cuscuta; species Cuscuta europaea. The sequence goes on along the minus strand of CAMAPE010000068.1, from coordinate 1,879,683 downwards.
GACTACTACTTCCTGTTTGGACTCATTATCTACATGGTTACTCACCTTGTGGACCAAAAAGAATGTTTTTACACCCGCTCCGAAAGTATTTTCTCGCCTTCCCAACATAGATTACTATTTTCTTTAGTCTCCGAGAATCTTCACGGAAATTGAAGGGTTCCATACCATCTGGTTCAAATCAAGACCATTGGTCCAAACCATCCAATGAGTTATGAACTTACTCGCTTGATTAAAACCAGTTAAGTAAACCCATAAGGGTCATTATTTCATTCTTTCATATTACGCCATTGGGGTTTTATCATATATATATATATATATATATATATATATATATATATCAGTTTAACAACTCTATAGGTTATACAAAGAGACTCAATATACAAAGTGGAAATAAAGAAACTAAGCCTCGAGATGAGACTTTATTTCTTATACTTATAATCCAACCTTATGACCATAACAAAGGTTATCCAAAATAAAACGTCTTTAAAACTGTTACACCTGATCGGGATTTCAAAAGCATTTAACAATCTGTAGGAGCACCAAAGTACTAAAAGCAAAACATTACAAATAGCCAGATCTTCTCCGTTAACCCATCCAAGACCTTATCACTGGCTCCATACAATCTCCAGGCTTCCATACTTCGTTTATTACCTATACATGAGAACATAAGAGAATGAAACTATCGTAAGCAATAATGCTTAGTAAGTCACCATTTCATCCACAAAATCATGTAAGGAATCTTAGTTAATCATAAATAGATATCCATTCTCAATACACCCACACATATATTATAATCACAAGTGAAATGCGCATAACACACATAAGCGTTCACATATCAAACCTCAAGAGGTTTCCTTACTCATCATTCTTTCATCTCATCTTGTTCCTTGAGTTTATGGGCCCGTAGCTCGTGTCCTGGCCCCTCGCTGATGACCTCAGGTAGCTAGCCTGCAGCCCATCGGAAGCAACCCCGGGACTCCCCGCGGAAAGCTGTCCCGCTACGCTCAGCTCAGGTAGTTACTTGGGGGCGCGGCTACCTTGTAACATTTCTTATCCTTCATTACTTATCATTATCAACATAACTTCCTTTCATCATTGGTTCTATATGAACCCATCTACAATCAAACATAGAACTTGTATACCTTGCATTTAATCATCTCAAACATTCTACAATTAACATCACGTGTCAATGCCTCCAAATCATTTGGCATTCACATACCATCATATCATACATGTTCAAGTATCCAAGCCAATATTCACATAACATCATGCCATACAAGTTCAAGTATCCGAGTGAATATATCCATTCATAATTAGCTAGACTTCCATACTTAATTTAGAACTATCATGTATAGGTGGTGGTGACTTACATGGTTCCTGCGAAGTATTTACTCTTGTGTGTGCATGTCCAGCATCCACGAGCAATGGTTCTTCGATGAGCAACTATATATATATATATATATATATATAGGGAAGAGATCAAATAAAAAGAGGTTCTCCCGTGCAAAGTGCGAACAATTGCACCTTTTCTTCACCGCATTGCACTTTTGCGTGTTTCTGTTGCACTTTTTTGCGATGGCAAAAAAATTCGTTTTAATTACAAAATTTTCATCGCGTTTTTGCTCAAATTTAGTTCACTTTTCGCTCATTTTGAGCCATTAGATCTCAAAATGAACGCACGAGATTAATTCTCACTTTGCATGGGAAGACCTCTTTGTTTTTGAACTCTCCCCTATATATATATATATATATATATATATATATACACATATATATATATATATTACACTTGATTAACATGATTTCACTTTTAGTCAAACTTAAATTCTTGTCTTTTATAAAAATCCCTAGACTTAAAGATGAGGGAGATTTCATAAATCAGCCCTACAAGTGAGAAAACTCCCAAATTCGTACAACAACTCGGGCATGGATTCGGTGTAGCTAGATAACCTAGCACCGATTGGAACTCACAAACCAAGAGATTATAACAACTAAATAATTAGTATAATATCAAGAACTCTAGATATCTACTTAAAATCAACCTCAAAGAGTAAGCAAAACTCCCAAATTGTTATCTCCAATCGGTATAATTTCGGTGTAATCGGAGACTCAAATTTCACAAGGGTTTTTAATAAAATATGAACAACAACTCCATAACAACCTTATTATTAAGAAAATCCATTAGATTTCCTAGAATAAACCTAAAATCAATCAACGCTAGAAAATGCTAGTATATATGTCCTAGCGACAATCACTTTTTAGAGATATATGTACTTGATCACATTCAGTTTTATATATTTGATATATATGGTATTACACATTGATGATTAAGTATTTGGATTGTCAATATCTTATTCATAATTGTGTTCCCTTGGACTTATGTTGTCAATAAGTAAGTGGGAGCTTATGTGATATAACATAAGGTCCTAAAATAGCCCCAATCAATGATCATCAAGAATGGGATATTGATGATATGCGATAAGATTGGTATGTGGACTGCATTATACTTTTAGAATGTATAGTTGATCTCACAACTATGAGTTACTGTAATTCATGATGGTCACATAGATATTTTAGAAAATATTGGCTTACCCACCGAGAAATAATTTGATAAGTTCTATTCATGTGTCTATGGGATTATCGGCATATAGAGTAGTGTAATAGTCCTCCGACTTGAGGTCAATACGTACTACATGTGCGGAGTGATGTACTTTGACCATGACCAATGCTTGCACTCCAATCGGGGTAGATACGGCATGTGTTGGGTCCATCACGAAGCACATGGAGTAGTAGTTGAGCCAAGAAAGAATTCATTCCTCATAATAGATTAAGCAAGAACATTCTACTTCTCATATCTAGATGGATCATAAAGTCATTGGCCAATGTAAAGATATATTCGTTTTGAATATCGAATATGATCGTTATGGATAATCTAGAAAGATTGAGAGATAGAGACTAAGTTATTGGAATAGACACAATATCAAGTTCTAGACTTAGTTGAATGTTCGCTGAATGAAAGGATCGTATCACTATGAGCTCTATATTACAGGGAGTTTGTATAGTCCTCGCAAACGTCCTTATATATTAAGTTTCTCTGGAGAATCGTCTAGGGATTCGCTAAGACCTTAATTTGATTAGTGCTTAATATATAAGGCCCTATGGGTCACACAACAAGTGATTATACTTCCGGTTGAATTGTTAGAAGGAATTAAATATTATTAATTGGATTAAATAATATTTAATTCGTAATACTGAAAATGAATTAAATATTAATTAGATTAAACATATTTAATTCATGAAGTTGAAGGAGAGTTCTATTTGACAGAATTAATTAAGTAAGATAAATTAGATTTTTCATACTTAAATAAGATGTATTTATTATTAAATAAAGTAGATATTTTCTTTTGTAATTGGAATTAAAAGAAAAGTAAATAAAATAAATATTAATATATAATAATTAGAAAGTGGCGTGCAGCCACATCTCAATTATTATTATTATTATTATTATTATTTTGTTTTGTTTTATCTACTTATTTAATTAATTAGGACTATTGGTCCTAGCAGGATTAGAACTCATTAATTAGAAAGACTTTCATTGTGATTGGCAAACTAGTTTAGAACTAGTATAAATACATCCAACTCTTTCATAATTAAAAGACCAGTTTTTAGATTCAATATTACCAAATTTATTTCCATGTGAAGAGATTTCCTAGCCTTTCTCTATGGGAGATCTAACCATTCGTTCGGAAAGGAGAAATCACGTTGATACCTAAGGTCAAGGATTATCACCGCTAGGCCGAAAGATCTGTAATAACTAACTCAGATCTGTTATTATTATCATATTCGTTGTTTTGTCATAATCAGGGAAGATCTGTTTGGGAAAATTTTAAACTTCCGCTGATGTACTTTTGAGGTACGTTACATCAATTTCCTAACAGAAAAACCCACAACCAAGAACTATAGATACAAATATAGTAAAAATACTTCATGTTAAGTGTAAACTCTTACCAAGTGATGTTCTTTGATGAAGAAATATATTTATGTTGGCCTTGAATCACATTTGGAAATGTTTGGGATTATTTTGTAGAGAGAAGGACGAGCTTGGATCGAATTTGGGGCTGAAAGGGGGTTTCTACGCTTAAAAATGATTTTTGACCAACATGCCAAAACCGCCCCGACCGGCACAGGTCAAGGCCCAACCGGTGCCGGTTGCCCTGCATTTTCCACCGCCATTATGTTCTGTTTTGGACCGGTGCCATTCCGGGTCCAACCGGCGCCAGTTCGGGGTCCCCCCAGTGCTGAAAACGCCCTTTTTCGCCCTAAACCGACCCCGATTGTTGCCAATCACCCCCTTGAACCCCGATGACATTTTAAACTACTTTTTAAACACACGAATACTATCTAACATGACAACTAACTTGATATACCATTACATTCAAAATAAAATGATTATTACGGTATAGTTTCGTTGCTCATCGGGTACCGTCGCCTGTCATGATAAAACATATTTCAAGTATATAATTCCAATACAATTATCACCAAGTTCATAATCACATGATATCCATATACTTCATATATATAACATTAAAATCATAAGTTAAAACATGATGATATATAATTAATTAGCACATAAGAAGTCGATAAAAGTACGGACGTTACAGAACGGAAATGAAGTTTATTGTTTTGGTTTCCCTTGGGAGGGCCGCAGTGCACTCCTGTTGGAATTCTTTCCACATATTTAAGGGAAACATGACCAGGGCATCATTTTTTCTGTTGTAATGTTACACTCTGAACTGCTTTTGTACTTAATCTTCCATTCAATTAAATTGCATGTTTTCATTCCCTGAATGTATGCATTTTCTCCATGTATACCTCGGTGCCTGCTTTGTCAGTGTTGCCGAGGTGACCCCATGCCCCTCTGCCTTAGGAACTCTAGCTAAGGCAAAGAGGATTTTGTTGCGTGAGTACCTGACTAGGCGATTTTGTACTTAGCCATTTTTTATTTTGATTGTTGAAATATTTCATGTGCGTCAGATCTACGTTATCCATTCAATCTGAGGTGTCCATACGGACCTTTTGATAGAACGTTCAATATTGTGGCCGATCTGGTTTTGTACTCGCCATTTATAGGACTGTTTAGAATGAGCTTTTGCACGTAGATACTAGAGTAGTTGTTGCTGATCCCTAAGGCTGCTGCCCCTGACTCCGAGGTTCACGCTAAAGCTTTTATCTTGGTGAAAAATTGGACTTGTAAACGTTTCTGGGGTATATATATAACATGATCTTAGGAGAGAAATGAGAATGAATTTGGACCGTTAGATTCGCTTTAAGTGAAATTCAGTATGCACTAGATGAAACTGTAATGTGCATTAGGTGAAATTGAAATGTGCAGCACAAATGGTACGATACAGTGACATTATGTGAAGCTGAATTGTGCATGAGCTGAAATTGAAATGTGCACTAGGTGAAACTGAAATGTGCTGAAATAAAAGGTACGGTATGATCTTATTTATGTACCTTTTATTTCGCACATTTTAGTTTCACCTAATGCACACTTGAGTTTAATTTTTTATTCTGCACATTTCAATTTCATTTGATGCACATTTCAGTTTCACCAAATGCACTATCCAGATCCACATAATACAATCCAACGGTCCAGATTCGTTCTCATTTCTCTCCTGGGAGTCCGTTCTTACCGGAACTGCTCCCTATATATATATATATAAAAATCTGGAGAGAAATGAGAACAAATCTGGACCGTTAGATTTGCTTTAAGTGAAATTCAATGTGCATTAGATGAAACTGTAATGTGCATTAGGTGAAATTGAAATGTGCAACACAAAACGTGTGACACAATGTCATTAAGTGAAGTTGAATTGTGCATTAGGTGAAATTGAAATGTGCACTAGGTGAAACTGAAATGTGCAGAATAAAAGGTACGTTGTGATGTTATTTTTGTACATTTTATTCCGCACATTTCAGTTTCACCTAATGCACAATTGAGTTTAAATTTTTATTCTGCACATTTCAGTATCATGTAATACACATTTCAGTTTCATCAAATGCACATTTCCGTTCCACATAATACAATCCAATGGTCCAGATTCGTTCTTTTTTCTCTCCTGGGAGTCCATTCTTACTGGAACCGCTCCATATATATATATATAATATATATATATTTTTTGTTTTTTGAACCCGGTAGGCAAACCACCAAAATCAGTGGGGCAAACGTCGGGGAACATTTGTCGTGTTTTATTAGAAAAGAATAATCGTACAAAGAGAGAGGGGGACTAGGCCAAAATCTCTCCCGAGGAAATCAAACGACCAGAAAGAGTAAAAACAAAAGGACCCGAGGATTACAAAAGAAAAACGCATTTAAAAGCCAACTCGAAGGGACGGAAGCCCAACAAGATCCATCAAATACGCATTTCGGGCCTGGGGTGGTAGTTCAACATCTTTGTAATAAAAAATGGGCCTATCTGTCGGAACACTAGCTAAGAAGTGCGCAGCCCAATTCGCTTCCCTCAAAACATCGAAATAGGAAACTCCCCTCATTTCGGACAGAGTCAACAAATCCCTGATTTCATCGCTCCATCTTCCTCCACCCTTCCTCCTAAGATAATCCAGCACATCCGTCGAATCCATTTCCACACAGAAGTCTCTGTAGCCAGCCTCAATCGCCCAAGCCGTCGCATGTTTCACAGAAAGAAGTTCTGCCTCAAAAACGGAGAAAGCTTGAACCGGATAGGAGGTCGCCATCACCAATTTGCCTTCGTTATTCCTCAAGATAGCGCCGCCTGCCACTCGTTGAGGTGAGAAACTCGCATCCACATTTAATTTCAAGAAACACTGAGGTTTCCTCCACCCAATAATTCTTATCGGGGGACGAGGAGGTCGGAAAGACCTATCAATCAAATTTTCTTCATATAGAATATCCCCCACCTGATTACTCTTAATATCAGAGAAGCTTGAAACCCAATTCTGACTGAAAAGCTTAATTTGAACAATTAGTGAAGTAGATGTAGGAGCAGCACCATCTGAGCCCCAAATCAAACTAGCGTAGGATTTCCAGATTTGCCAACAAATAATACCGGGTAGACAATGTTTAAAAATATCTTCCAATTTCTTAGATCCTGCCTTTAGCCACCAAGAGATAAAAATTTGTCTAATGGAGAAAGTTTGATGAAGTAGAGGAACTCCAAAAATTCCCATGAAGTAGTCCCAGACTGGTCTTACTTTAACACAACCAAAGAACACATGGTTAACAGAATCAGTATGAGCCCTACAAATTGGGCAGATTGAGGGATTAATCACAGCCCTAAATCTTCCCAAATTATCAGTAATAGGAAGAAAACCTTTAAGAAGCCTCCATTGAAAGAGCCTAATCTGCATAGGCATCTTCTTGTGCCAAATGTGTTTGGCAGAGAATGAACATGACATTTCCTCCCTCACTTCCTCATAAGATGATTTAAGGGAGAATCTGCCATCCTTAGTTGGCTTCCAATAAACGCTACCATCATTGTTTACACCACAAAGAGTGTTAGCTAAATCATCCACAGAACAGATTCTTCTCCAAATAGGTGAGTCATAGACTTTAGGATGCATGTCCTGACCCCTGGGATATCTAGCAGATAGGAATTTTGCCCAAACAGAATCACCAGATTTCCATTTCCACCAGAGTTTTAAAGTAAAGGCTTTTTCAATATCAGATAAATTCCTAATACCAATGCCTCCCTCATCTGTAGGAAAACAGATATGATTCCAGTTTGACCAATGGTATTTTTGTTTTTCAGAAGAAGAACCCCAGAAAAAAGAGGCCATCTTTTTTTCCAGAATGGAAGTGACTTTCTTAGGTAGTCTATCAGCTGCCAGGATGTGAAGAGGGATAGTGTTCAGAGTATGCTTAATCAGGATTAACCTGCCTCCCATAGATAAGTGTTTTTGATTCCAAGTAGCTAGCTTAGAGTCAAATTTATGTATGATATCCATACAATAGCTAACCCTGTTAATACCTTTGTGCAGAGGGACCCCCAGATACTTAATTGGGAGGTCAGCTTCCTTCATACCAAGGATCTGTGAGATAACAGGAGATCTAGTCTTTTTTCCACAAAGAAAGGAGCTTTTCTGGAGATTAATGGATTGACCAGATGCCTTTTGGTAAGAATTCAGGAATTTATTTAGATTGATCAAAGATCTTGTGTCACCATTTAAAAAAATGAGTAAATCATCAGCAAACCCCAAGTGAGATAGTGGATAACCATAAGAGCCCATCCAAAAAAATTTAATAGAACCATTAGCCATATGCCAGTTGATGCCTCTAGAGAAGGCCTCAGATGCCAAGATAAATAGGAAGGGGGAGAGGGGATCACCTTGCTTTACACCTCTTTTAGGCTGAAAAAAACCTTGTGGGACACCATTCACAAGAATAGAAAGATGGGTAGATTGAAGGTTATTCATAATGATTTGAATAAACCTTTGGGAAAATCCAAATTTACCTAAAATAGCAGAAATAAATCTCTAGGAGAGCTTATCAAAAGCCTTAGCCATGTCAAGTTTAACAATCACATTAGAACCCCTCACCTTTTTATTCAGAGAATGGACCATCTCCTGAGCAATCAAAATATGATCAACCATGTCCTTATGTTTCATGAACCCAATCTGTTCAGAAGATATAAGCTTAGGCAGTAAAATAGAGAGTCTATCAGCAAGAACCTTAGTGCACACCTTGCCAACAAAATTAGAGAGGCATATGGGCCTAAAGTCCCCAAAAGAATCAGGATTGTTGATTTTGGGTATTAGCACCACCAAACTGCTAGAGACCCCTCTAGGAATATTAACTCCCATAAAAAATTCCTGAACAGCTTTAACCAAATCAGCCCCCACTATATGCCAACATTTTTTGTAGAATTTACCACTAAATCCATCTGGCCCAGGTGCTCCATTAGGATTGAGATTCCAAACTGCAGTTTTAACTTCTTCTTCTAAAGGCAAAGAGAGAAGAAATTGATTATCTTCTTCTGAAATTAGGTTTGGGATAAACTGCAGGATGTCCTCTGCTTCAATGTCAGGATCAACTGAGTAAAGATTGGAGTAGAATTCAACAGCAGCTTCTCCAATGTCAGGTATAGAGGTAACTAACTGTCCTCCCTCCTTTTTAATTGCAGTTATGGATTGTTTTCTGTGTCTGACCTTCACATAAGGTGCACTTAAGCTAACAATGTTTTATCATCACAAAACCCATATCAACACAAATAACCCCTAAAAGGTTATTTTCCGGCGAACCGGTCACTATGGCTTCTAAGTCCGTTCTTGGACCTAGAACTACCTTCCAACCCCTCATTCTACACTCCTAAACATGTAGAACAGTCATAGGGGTCCTCAATATAATATATAAGTCATATGAAGAATAAAAAGTAAAGGAAAAGTCATTATAAGGTCATTACCTTAATCCTTGACACTTTTCCCTAACTTTTTCCTTCTTAAATCTTATTCCTTGGACCTCTATTGCTTGAGCTCGAATTTGCAGATATGGAGGATGATATTTGAGTTTCTCTCTCACTTCTTGGATGGCTGGGTCGAGTTAGGTGATTGGAGGGGAGAGGAGATGCTCACTTTTCTCTCAAATGGCAAACGAGTGAGGGTGGGGGTCCTCCATGGTACTTTTGATGTCAAATGCATCTCCTCCACATTTCCTTAGTCAACTCCAGCCCCCTCACATTAATTTGAGCACACAAAAATGTGGGGTGCCCCCCACTCATGTGGGAGGTCATCCCTTTGTGTCCTAATCTATACAATCGGTCCCGAAAGTTGTATTTTTCAGACTGTTTTAATTATATTTTATTTTATCGGGCCAAATAAAATATATCACACGTTCCTAATCATTATATGACTTTAGAATAGATGTAAATTCCCCAACATTAATGTAGGAGTCTCCGAAATTCATCTCGAGCTGTTATCCGATAGATTACCAATACTAGTAATTGGGCCTCGTTTGGCCAACGGGTCAACTCTATGCTTTTCTATGGCCCAACTAAAATGTCCACCACCATATACATATTATCTAGACCAAGATGAACATCATATGTGGTTCTAGAATTATCGGGCGATCCCCGTTCCCGGTGTAGGCCCCGCGTGCGATTCACTATTCACGCAAAAGAAATAGTAACAATTTACAACTTCGCAATTTCATAATTCGTTCTTCAAGGTTTATTACATGATTTACTAAAAAGTAAAATATGTTTGGGGACGGTGTTACAAGTTCACCCCCCCCCCCCTTAACGGGAATTTCGTCCCCGCAATTCACAATGCTTATTCAAACAGAAATGCATATTGTTCCTTCATCAAGGCTTCCGTTTCCCAAGTTTCTTCTTCAACTCGGTCGCTTTTCCAAAGGATCTTCACCATTGGAACTTTCTTGCTCCTTAACTTCTTTACTTTTAATCAAGTATCTTTACCGGTTGCACATCATAGTTCAGGTCTTCCCGTATTTCCACGGGTGGTTTCTCTAATACATGAGATGGATCCGGCATATACTTCTTAAGCATAGACACGTGGAATACATTATGTATCTTCTCCAACTCTGGAGTCAACTATAATCGGTATGCTACGGCCCCAATTCTCTCAAGAATCGCAAATGTCCCTATGTATCATGGGTTAAGTTTCCCTCGGCTCTGGAATCGGATGATTCCCTTCCAAGGTGAAACTTTCAAGAATACCTCATCTCCCACCTTAAATTCTAAGTCTCTCTGGCGCTTATCGACATAGCTCTTCTGTCTATCCTGGGCCATCTTAAGCCTTTCCCGAATCATCTTCACCTTTGACTTGGTGATCTCCACCAATTATGTGCTCTCAAGTTTGGCCATGCCAACCTCATCCCAACACAAAGGTGTACGACATCTCCTCCCATACAATGCCTCGTATGGAGGCATACCAATACTCGCCTGATAACTGTTGTTATAGGCAAACTCCACAAGTGCTAAATTGTTGTCCCAACTTCCTTAGAACTCTAATGCACAAGCTCTCAACATATCCTCTAATATATGTATGACCCGCTCAGATTGTCCATCCGTCTGTGGATGAAAAGCAGTGCTAAACTTCAACTTTGTTCCCATAGACTCTTGGAACTTCGGCCAAAATCGTGATGTGAATCGTTGGTCTCTGTCAGTTACAATGGTTATTGGAACCCAATGTAGCCTCACGATCTCATCCACGTACAACTTGGCTAACCTCTCCCGTGCATATGTGGTGTTGATAGGTAGAAAATGTGCACTTTTCGTGAGTCTATCAACCACAACCCATACATCATCATAGTTCTTGACCGTCCGTGGTAGCCCTACCACGAAGTCCATAGTCACGTGCTCCCATTTCCATTCAGGAATGGAAAGTGGTTGTAATAACCCAGCTTGATGCTGATACTCTGCCTTAACTTGCTGACAAGTAAGACATCTACTGATGTACTCGGCTATTTCGTACCAGACCACCAATAACTTTCTTTCAAATCGCGGTACATTTTCGTACCTCCCGGGTGCATGGCATAGGCTGATGAATGAGCCTCATCCAAGATGGACTTTCGGAGCTCATCATCCGACGGTGCACACAATCGGTCACGAAATAATAAGAGACCATCATCTCTTTCCCTGAAATCCTCAACCGGTCCCGCTAGCATGCGTTCACGGACCTTCATAAGCTCTTCGTTAGTTTCTTGACCCTTCTTGATCTCATCAAGTAGCGTAGGTCTCACCTCTAATCTAGCTAGCAAGGCACCATCGCTAGACACCTCTAATTGGGCTCTCAATGCCATCAAACTAGTCAACAATACCCCAGACGAACTCTTTCGGCTCAAGGCATCTGCTACCACGTTGGCTTTACCAGGGTGGTACTCAATAATTAGATGGTAGTCTTTTATCAACTCCATCCATTACCTATGTCTCATGTTTAACTCTTTCTGAGTGAACACGTACTTCAAGCTCTTATGGTCAGTGTATATGTGACATGTCTCCCCATAGAGATAATGTCTCCAAATCTTCAGTGGTAATACCACTGCCCCCAGCTCTAGGTCATGAGTAGGATAATTTACTTCATGCTTCTTCAACTGTCGTGAAGCATAGGCAATCACCCTCCCCTTTTGCATCAACACACATCCAAACCCTTGGATGCTCGCATCACTCTTGACATCGTACCCCATACTCTATTTGGGCAATGCAAGTATCGGTGCCTCGGTCAATTTCTTCTTTAGTTCTAGGAATCCTTTCTCACATCGGTCATCCCATACAAACTTAGCCCCTTTTCAAGTTAGCTTTGTCAATGGCGATGCTAAAACTGAGAACTTCTGCACGAACATCCTATAGTACCCTGCCAATCCGAGGAAACTACAAATTTCCTTGACATTCTTTGGCCTCTGTCATTCGGTAATGACCTATATCTTCTTATTATCCACGGCAATTCTCGATTCCGAAACCACATGTCCAAGAAAGCCAATCTCCCTTAGCCAAAATTCACACTTGGAAAATTTAGCATAGAGTTGCTTCTCTCGTAGTGTCTCAAGAACAAGTACCAAGTGCTCCTCATGCTCTTCTTCAGTCTTTGAGTAAATCAAGATGTCATCTATAAACACAATCACAAATCGGTCCAAGTACTTATGAAATACTCGATTCATCAAGTCCATGAATGCCACCGGGGCGTTTGTTAGTCCAAACGACATGACTAGGACCTCAAAGTGACCATACCTTGTGCGGAAAGCACTCTTCGGTATGTCATCCTCCTTTATCTTCAATTGATGGTACCCCGACCTCAAGTCAATCTTCGAAAACACTGTTTCTCCACACAGCTGATCAAACAAATCACCAATCCTAGGTAAGGGATACCTATTCTTGATTGTGACCTTGTTCAGTTGACGATAGTCAATACACATTCGAAGCGTCCCATCTTTCTTTTTCACAAATAGCACCGGTGCTCCCCACGGGGAGTAGCTCGGCCTTATGAAACCGTTATCCAATAGATCTTGCAATTGGGTTTTCAACTCATTAAGTTCAGCGGGTGCCATTCGGTACGGCAGTATAGAGATTGGTTTGGTGTCGGGCTCAACCTCGATCACGAACTCAATCTCTCTATCGGGTGGAAGTCCCTGTAAGTCTTTTGGGAAGACGTCTGGATACTTACACACTACCCTTACATCATTGATGTCTACCTCCTATTTTTTTTTATCTACCACGTATGCTAGATATGTGTGGCATCCATTTCTCATCATATTCCTTGCTCTCACGGTGGATATGATGCAACTGTTTGATTTGCCTCTATCTCCCTCAAAGTGTAAGGTGAATCCTTCCCCACTTTCGAGTTCAAGAACCTTTGTGTAGCAATAGACCCTAGCATGATGCTTCTCAAGCCAATCCATTCCGAGGATTGCATCGAACTCAATCATACTCAGCGGTACGAGATCACACGTCAAGGTCTGGCCCTCCACTTCCACCTCACGTGATGGATAATGGCTATCTCTTTCGATATCATCCCCTAAAGGTGTGGTGATAGATGTTATATTTAGTTGTGTTTAACATAAGTATTTCTTGAAGAAAGGAAGAGAAATCGGGCAAATACCTTCAGAATGAGAGCTAGAACATAAAACATTGTGATGGAGAGCTTTTTGGACCAAGAGGATGACGTTCTGCCCATAATTCAAGTATAACTTATTGTACAGAACTCAAAATCACTCGATTCCAATTTCATCTGAATTTTAACTCAATAAGGTACAAATGTTATGAAGACATCATGGCCAGAATATGAAAGGATCAAGACTCAATCAACCAATAAAGTCAGATGTTGCTGGTAGGATTTCAGGATGCATACCTCTCAGTGTTTTATCCATAACTTCTGATTGGATGATTGAAACGCCTTCATTCAAGTTTTGGTGGATAGAAGACTTCATTATCTACAACTTTGGTGAAGGAATAATGTCCAAATTAGTAGCGGAAAATCCTAAAAATCCCAATACAAAACTGGCGCCGGTTAAGCTTGATTCTGCTAAAACACAGAACGTGCACGAGGATTTTTGATGGGAAAACTCCATTTTCCTCATTTCTTGATCAAATATTGCTCCATAACTGATTGTTGGGATCGAATAGACTAAAAGGTGACATTCTTTAGCCTATATAAATCCCTCAATTCATCAAACAAACACATTACATTCCATAGATTAATTCCTAGTTTTTATATTTGTTCTTGCTATTTTTCTTCAAGTTCTTTTGGAGAAGAAGCTATTTCCCTCCTCTACAATTGGTTCTAGGTAATTTTTCTTGTATGTTATTGTATTTCCTTGTTCTTAGTTACACTTTTGTAATTAATATGAGTATTGGTATCTAATTTCTTAGCTAAGGCTAGGGATGAACTTCTATGCCCACTAGGTGTTTGATAAAAGTTCTAAACCAATAAATTGTGATTTATCCTTTATACATTGATTGTTTATGACTATGGTGTACAACATAGAAGTATGTTAAATTTAGTTTATACTTGCAATTAACGTTGAAGTCTAAACTATGAACATTAAAGGATAAACATATATAGTACCGAGAATAGAAATATATCCGGTCTTATATGATACGGGTGTGATGTCTTGATATTCAACGGGGTTTTCGGTAGATGAATGTAAGCCGTAACGGGACTTACACATAACGAAAATCACCCTCTCGCTGCCTTAACCGGAGTTGAGAATATATTAGCGACATCGTATTCATAATTGTTGGCAAAGAACTAATATTCAACCCTATTAAAGCATTTAAGTGATTCCCGAAGCCTTAGTTATTGTTATTATTCATCTTAAACTCAAAATTAGTTAACGATTATCTTCTTGAACAAAAAGTGAAAAAACCAAAAATATAAAACACAAATCAAAATCCTTGAACTTTACTCATTTCTTCATTTAAAAAGTTATCTGCTCACGGACTAAATTAAACAACGTTTCTTTGTGGATTCGAACCGGTATTTTACCGGAATTTATTACTATATCGGCACTTGTACACTTGCAAGTTTATCCCGATCATGTGGATACCAATAGGGTTTGAGTCATCAGTACAAGTGGTACGTTGAATCCCCCGACAAACGCCTCACTCACAAATGATCATTGCGCCTCGGTATCGATAAGGATTCTTGCACATATCCCATTAATCTTTAGTGTTCCTACATTTATAAACCATGTAAGGCACATCCTCTACCATAATTGACCCGTAGTCCCGTGAAAAAGATCCATTTTTCAAACGTACAATGATACCCGGTCTGGTAGCACTGCGGTTTAAAATTTTTTAGCATACCCGGTCGGGTAACTAACCTTACCCGGTTAGGTATGTGTTCCAGTGGGTAATCTTCCACTCTACCCGGCCTGGTAGCATTGTGGGTTAAAAATTTTCAGCATACCCAGTCGGGTAACTTACCTTACCCGGTCGGGTATGTGTTCCAGTGGGTAATCTCCCACTCTACCCGACCTAGTATTATAGGCGGGTAACGTTTCCAGTAAGAAGTTTCATAATTGCGCCTCACTCACAAATGATCATTGCGCCTCGGTATCGATAAGGATTCTTGCACATATCCCATTAATCTTTAGTGTTCCTACATTTATAAACCATGTAAGGCACCTCCTCTACCATAATTGACCCGTAGTCCCGTGAAAAAGATCCATTTTTCAAACGTACAATGATACCCAGTCTGGTAGCACTGCGGTTTAAAATTTTTTAGCATACCCGGTCGGGTAACTAACCTTACCCGGTTAGGTATGTGTTCCAGTGGGTAATCTTCCACTCTACCCGGCCTGGTAGCATTGCGGGTTAAAATTTTTCAGCATACCCAGTCGGGTAACTTACCTTACCCGGTCGGGTATGTGTTCTAGTGGGTAATCTCCCACTCTACCCGGCCTAGTATTATAGGCGGGTAACGTTTCCAGTAAGAAGTTTCAGCATACCCGGTCGGGTACCTCAATATACCCGGTCGGGTATGTGATTCCAGAAGGCTTACGAGGGCAAAACCTTGGCATACCCGATCGGGTTCCCTGCTATACCCGGTTGGGTATTAACATGGTTTTTCCCCCTTTTTCCCAATTCGATCCTAAGTCTGTTTCCACCTGGCCCCTAGGATTTATAACTTCATTTTATGGATGAAGAATGGATAAAACACGAGAAGTTAAGCGGTTATACCTACAACCGAATCTGGGTTAGCTCGGGCATTCGCCTCCGTCATCGCATAGACCCTAGTTTGGGTCTTCCCTTGGTTTACGGATGGCGTGTTGCTTGTACTAGGCCCGCCGTGCCCCGTGCTCGTGTGAGGTGCTCCTGTCTGGTTCCTACTTGTCGTAGTCCCGCTACTAGGTCCTGCACCCATGGCTCGCCCAAGTTGTGGGCAACCGCTCCTCAAGTGTCTCGCCTCCCCGCATTGGTAGCACCTTGGGGGATCATGACACTTTCCCGCATGGTTCTTCTTGCAGTTATTACACCTGTTAATGCTCGGGCCTTGTGACCTTGAGCCTTGCCCTCCTGGGCCTTGATTTCCCCTGGATGGTGGTGCAGGGGTTCTAAAAGACCCACCTCCCCCGTGGTTCCCCTTTATGCTAGAACCTTGGGGGGGCATGGTTATCCCATTTTCTCTTCTTCACCTCCTCGGCGTTTTTCATCTTCCTTTCCTCCCATTCTGTTTCTTCTTTTAGGCCTTGTTATACCACCCGACTGAACTCATGTTAGGCAATTGTGTTGCCCTCTCACGCACGTCCAAGTCTAAGGCATCCCAAAAATGGTTCACCATCCGGTTCTCATCACAAGCATACTCCGGTATGAACTCGGCAAGCTCCCTGAACTTGTGCTCGAGTTGCCTCACTGTATACTTGCCCCCTTGGGTCAAGTTGGTGTATTCTCTCCTTTTCAAGTTCACCTCAAAGTTGGAGTAGTATTGGTTAAAGAATTCTTGTCGGAATTTCTCCCATGTGACCGTCTCACCATACTTCCCCTTGACCCCGTCCCACCACGTGGATGCCATTCCCACTAGTAACCTCGTTGCTACCCTCATCTTTCATGTTTGACGGTAGCTGCATATCAAGGGTCGTTTCATTGAATCTTTTGATCCATTCGGCCGCCACGGAGATGTCTCTCGTTCCATCAAACGGTTTACACCCCAAATCTCTCGCTTCTTTGAGGTACTTCGAGATCCTTATTATTGGGAGCTCGGTACCTCAATCTTACCGGGACTTTACATGTCCCCTAGAACCCACATGGCTTCCTCTTCTTGAAGCCCCTCCCAAAGCACGCCTTGCCCGGCGCCTTTGGCGATCCTGTTGATATTGACAGAGTAGTTCCTCCATCCTCTCTAGAGCGCCATCTCATCGCTCTCCTCCTCATTGTCATCATATTCCCCATCATATGGGGTCTCAACCGGCTCGGTTCCCGGTTGATACGTCGAGTCCTCTTCGGACACATAAAACTCGTCTATGGTCTCCATGTGACCGTCACTCATGGTATGTGTTTGGCCTCCTCGGCCTTGTCCCCTAGACACTCTAGAAGCCCCTCTACTGCCCTGCACGGACCCTCCCGGTGCACGGCTAGTCGAGTTCCTTCTAGTTACTTTCCCGGTACGTTCCATTTCTGAAAGAAAATTGAGAATGAGTCATTAGACTCGTATCAAATGTCAAATGATGGATAGGCACTTAAAGACATCCTTTAGCTCAAATCGTCGTCATACCAATTGTTAAGGGTACCATCTTAACAATTAGAGACATTGCAACTAGAGTACCAAAAGTTCTATAGGTACAAAAACTTCTTATGCTCATGGTTTTCAAATTCATTTTCAAAATGAATTTTGAGACTTCATTATGATGTTTACGGACTAACGCTCTGATACCATATAAATTGTCACGTCTGGACCTACTCGGACACATCGATAACTCCCCGTACAGTACGAATAGTCAACCGCAGTCCAACACATCCATACTATACAAGGCGTCTGGAATATCATTCACACATAGTACATCCATAAACAAACATAATGTAAAATATTCATTTAAAGCAGCAGAAACAATATTACTAGTGTTCAAGCCACACTTGGAAAACTTAGGCATACAAGCCCCCAAATAATTATTCAGAAAAATAATATGCATGAGCATTTATATAATTATTGAAAAGACAGAAACAGAGGAAGCACGAACCACGTCTTCTCTCCTAGATATCCCCGAAGCAACGGGCGTCGGTAACAAGCTTCAACTTCTACCTGAAATTGTGAGGTGGCCTCCCCCGTGAAGGGGAGGTAAGTACTTTGAAGCATTTGAAAAGTACAATGACAACTACACTGAATATAATAAATGTTTCAATTTCTAAGACCCTCAATCTAGGGTGATATTACATTATAGGCCATAACCCCTAATTACCTCGTTTTAAAAATATACTTACTTTATATAAAGTCAAGTATTTGGCCCGTGGGCCCATATTCATTTAGAATTCACCATATCTATTTCTCGTGACCCCAAGTCACGACAACTCATATAGTTCATCATGCCACGATTTCATAGCAAGGGCTCGGCCCAACTACATTTCTATGATATCCGCTAGCAAAAATTCAACACATCACTATTGCATAGCAAGGGCTCGGCCCAACTACATTTCTATGCAATCTTGCAATTTCATGGCAAGGGCTCGGCCCAACTACGTTTCCATGATATCCGCTGATGCATGGCAAAAGCTTGGCCCAACTACGTTTCCATGTACTTCACAATTACATGGCAAGGGCTCGGCCCAACTACGTTTTCATGTAATTCTAGAGTCCGGCTCTAATTCATCATTTTAGTCCGATTCTCAAACAAATCCTATGCTTAGAATCCATTCACTTAGAGTACCCTTTAAGGCCTACCCCTAACATACCTTAGAGCTCATACAAGTCATCCTTGAAGTATCTTTTAAGACTACTTAAGACATCACTAATCACAATCCAATCTCTTAGAATTAATCCATTATTATTTGTATTAAATTCCCGACTAGTATTTCAATACTAGTCGGATAATCTTAGAACAACCAAGTTCTTAATCCATAGTTAAACATTTCATTTCAATTGATTCACCAATCAAAAGTATGGTTTAGCCTTAATATCAAAAATATCATTTTCATCCATTCATGAATTCCATACATGAAGTAAAAGTATATTTTATCTCAATATTTCACAATTACTTTCATTATCATGCCATCATATTCATAATACATAATCATACACAATTTCCCTAAATTTGTATATCATGCTTCATTTACTCATATGCAATAGTATTTTCAATTAGGCATTATTAATCATTAATAATCCATGAAAATCGCATTTAATACTTTAGGTAATCCTGTGAAATTAACCCAACAGTTATAAGCAATATTGTTGGTCTTTGTGATCTACACTACAATAATGTGTAAAGATGGATATGCATAAGTGTAAAGGAAGCTTTCCATTGATGGCCAGGAAGTTTATAGAATGATGAAGAGAAAGTTTAGCGTAGAACTTCCGTAGTCTCTATTCTATGCGCATGGAAAGTCTATCTATTTCCAACCTCTATGTCTAACCTCTCGTCTCCATTCCATTCTCAAAGTAGCATATATATAGCTTTTGAGAATGAGATAGGTTACAAATCATTGGGCTCCTATCCCAAGGAGGCCCATTCCATTTTAGGAATATGGCCTTTTCCATAAATGGCCTAACTAATTAATTAAACCACAAGGCTAGATAAAATACATGGATCACAATACAAAAATATCTCTAATAATCTCCCCCTTTGTGATCCAATGTTCATTTCAGCTCTTATTGGTTCCTTTGCCTTTTGAAGTAGTTCTTCCGCAATGCTAGGGCGTGCTCGTACATGCGTAGCATTCTTCTCATTTTGAGTCTGTCATCGATCGCCTTTAGCACCGCGGTTATTCTGTCGAATTCTTTTATTTCAGCTTCAGGGGCTGCAACAAGTCTTTGTTCGATATCAGATTTGAGCGGAAGCAGTTTGTCTCTAATGATCTTCAGAGTGAAATCAGAGTATCTTGCAACATCATCTATCCATAGAATGTGTTTCTTCTCTTCATGATTGATATAGATGACTGAGACCGGATCTCCAAAAGTAGTGTACGATGGAAAATCTTCGAGCTCCGGTCCGTATAGGATTGGCTTTGTAAGATTAGTTCTGCTGATGTTGTTCTCGAGAGCCATCTGAAGATCATGCGTGGCATGAACTCTGACTTGCCTTAGCATAAAGCGTCTTATTGCTTCATATCCTTCTTTGAGAACTTTATTCTTTCTGATAGACAGGTTCCTGTAGGCCATGGACATTTGGTAGATATTGTCCATTTTGAGTAGAAAGAAGTCGTTCTCCTGACATGTGAACTTTGTGCCATCAGTTCTTTGTAATCGATAAATCGAATACTTTATTCCATGATGATCTCCTTTGGACACATTCAGAATATCCCAAATAGGGCATTTGCTCGTTTTCAGATCATGTTCCAGAATCTGGCGCTGTAAGCCTGTTGATCGATGATATAGCATATGAAGATGTCTGCCGACTTGTCTACCTTTTAGATGGGTAAGACCATGGACTTTGAGCTCATCAAGTTTCTTGAACCTATCAGGCTTTCTCCATAATTGCTTTCGGATTTCCTCTTGGAATGGGGCGGTAATATTGATATTCTCCCATGGTTTTTCATTTTTGGGCAAGAGCGTACCTGTTCTTCTGATGACGAGGGTAGCTCTGCTGGAGTTTTCTTGTAGTCCTCCCTTTCCCTGAGTTCATCTTCCTCAAGCCCTATTAGATCTTCAGCACACTTTTTCAGTAAGTCTCTGAGATAGACTCCTCTCTGCATTTCATATTGCTCGACCTCTTGTCTGATGTCGTCCCATTCTGTCCATTCTCCATTCCATCTTTCATCGATAATGATGTGTTCTAGTTGATCGTAGATGGACGGGCTTTGTTCTTCAGAGAGAGCTTTCTTCTGTGTTGCTTCATGAGAGGTAGAGCCGGGATCACAAGGATTGCCCGTTGTCATCAGTCTAGAACTGGGTTCTTCCTGATGGCCTGAATAAAATGGTGTACTCGAAGTAGCTACCTCAGGACTTCCACTCCATCCTTGGTCAATATCTTTGAGAGATATGCCTCAGAGTGTTTTGTCTAGCTCGACCATGCTAGAGATATGTAGGTTTGCGGCTTGGCTATTTGGTTGAGTGGATGATGGGGGCTGGTTGTTTGAGGATTCAGGTTGGGATTCGTGTGGGGGTTGTTGGCTGGTTGATGCTTCATGTTCGAGTGTCTATTGCCTCTTGTTCTCTTCCTCATGAGGATCCGAATCACCGGGGGTCTCATGTGAACGTTTGTGACTACGGAGACTGTCACGGCATGTGCTATCGGTTTCTAAGAATACACGAAGGGATTTTTGTCTGGGGGTTCGGTTGCCTTCTTCGGTTGCTAGAATTCTTGCTAGCAAAATAGATTCGAGTTCCTCGAAAATAATAGTATAAGGGTTAGGGTGAGGTGTGGTCGTTGTAGGGGAGGACACGCGTTCTGTATCTTGGGTTCCCCTTGAAGTGGTAGGTGTTGGGGGTTGTGTGGTTGAGGGTTCAGATGTTTGAATGGTAAGTATGGGGGTAAGTTGTTGGTGTGAGTGGGAGGTTTATGGTTGTGGTTGGATAGTATCATTCTGTAGCGCCTGGGTGTTCATGAATTCTTATGCCCGAGCGGTTATTCCTTCGTGCACCCAGGGTTTGATGGTGGAATCCATGAAACGCTGCAGAATGACAGAAAGGTTGGTTGGTTTGGGCTGTCCGGTCACAGGGGTAGTAACTGTTGTCACAGCATCAGTAAAGATTACCGAAGCGTGGCCTGCAGATAATGATTGAGTTATTTGTTGAGCAGCAGGACTTCCGATCATCATTGACGTATCTCCGATCGTTGTTAACAGGTTAAGTGGACCTGTAGAGTGCAGTGGTGTTAGAAGTGTAGGTGTCCTAGAAAAATTGGAAAATGTAGAGAGTGTGACACCTAGACTCATCGTGTTTGAAGGAGGGGTAGTGATCCGGGGCGATAGACCACTATATAAATCCTCAACTGCGTCGTAAGGAGGCAGAGAGGTGGGTATAGTATCCCCTATTTGTGAAACTACTACCTGTTGGGAGGCAGCAGAGTGGCTAGGTGGGGCTTGTGCATGCGTAGTTGGGC